>VZDJ01007754.1:47023508-47367360 GCA_008694505.1 Cyanoderma ruficeps
GTTCATCTGAATTAGTGCAGCAGGTCAATTACTGAAACAAAAGGTGAAGATCTGATGTGTGGAAATGTCAAGCAATTTCTATTTCAATTTCAAAATTTCAAAACTCTCTATTTCCCTGAAGAAAGCTTAAAACTCAAATAAATGCAAGTGATTGAATGACATGAGGATATGTGTTCTATTTATTTACTTTTATGAAAGCAATGTAAGTTGTGGAGAGAAGGTGTGTAGGTGGACAGAAATAGAGGAGGTTTAGGATTGCAAATGTATTTCCTCAAGAAAGGAAGGAGTGGTTACCTACTGCTAACTGGAGTACCTTGAGATACACTGTGAATGTGCAGATTTATTGCTCATTCTCCACCGTGTGTCTCTCTGACCAACAGGTTTCTGAGGGAGAATGGAAATCACTGTGCAAAATGGAATGGGTGTGGAGGGTGGTAAAGTGCCCCTGTGTGTGGGACATAAGGGGAGGTGGCTCCAGGAGTCACTGAAATGAAAAAGCCTCAGTGCTGAGGTGCTCGTGACATGTGTGTCCTCACAGCACAGAGAAAATGCAGAAACGTATGCACACGTGAAATATAAATCACAAAGGCTGTTGGTGAGTAATCTCCTTTTCTGTGATGTGACATGTATTACTGCATGGGAGATGTGTTACTGCATGGCATGGGAAAAAAACCCCTATAAATATTTCTTAGATCAGTGGCAGGGTATTTTGCATGCAGTTTATTTCTCCCACTGTCATTTATTGCACTGTGATCTCCTTGGGAAAGGGACAGTCACATCCTACAAAGCACAAAGAACAGGTACTCCACTGCCAACCCACCCTCCTCTGCTCTACTGTGGCACAAATCATTGAACCCACTTGCTTGGCATTCCTGCTGCCTTTGTCTCCCAGTTACTGCTGAAGACACAAAAGGAGCTGTGAATTCAGCCTGGAGAAGTGAGAACTGGCTACAATCTGAATTAGTCTTGCAAGAAGCTGCTGAGAATTCAGCTTATGAGAAAGATGGAGAGAGACTATTTGTGGGGGCAGGTGGTGGCAGGGCAAAGGGGAATGGCTTCAAATTGGAAGAGGATAGGCTTAGATTAGATATTTAAAAGAAATTCTTTATTTTGAGGGTGGTGAGGCCCTGGCACAGGTTGCCCAGAGAAGCTGTGGCTGCCCTGTCCCTGGAAGTGTCCAAGGCCAGGTAGGATGATGTGGGTTTTTATCTTCTTTTCTGTTGTTAGAGCCAGGATTAAATGCTTGAGTTCGTGTTCCGACTCAGATATTTATTAATTCTTATCTATGTCACAGTCTCACAAACTGTGAGTTCTAGCTAACAAAGTGAAAAATGGCTCTGTCTCTATCTCTTTCCAAGGTCTTTTAAGCACAAATTGTCCAATTATGAAATGACACCTAAATTATTTTTAATTTTAACCCAATAACCAAACACCCATGGTCTACAAAGTGTATTTTTCTACCCAAATACAAAATGCCACCCAGACCCATGAAAAAGAAGGTGAAAAAGAAGGACTAGCCTGTGCCCTAAAACCTCCATGCTGCTTTATATATATTACTATATTCTAAAACCTTAAACTCTAAGTTTTCCACCATGTGATATCACGCACTCCTATTCAAACTCTACACCCATAATCCCAGTGCTGTCACTCAATTTTGGAAGCCTTTTCCAAGGCCTCAGGTCAAATGCAGTGTTTTCTTGAAGGTCTGTGTCTGTCAGCACAGAAAGTCTAAAATGCTCAGTGCCCAGGGTTCCAACAGGATGAGGCTCTGAGAGCAGAAGTGGTCCCTGCCCATGGCAGGGGTTGTAACTGGATGATCTTTAAGGTTCCTTCCAACTCAAACCCCGCAGTGATTCTCTGATTCTGTGCCAACTTTCTGTTCAGCTCTGCTACGTAACAAGGAAGGGGGAAATTATACTGGTGGATGAGGTGAAAGGGAAGGGGGAAACAAGCCAAGGAAGGAGCCTCTCCTTTATTTGGCAATTCTGAATCCACACATTGCAATGTTAATAGTCAGGTGAAAACTGCCTTTTACCTAAGTGACTCAAACAGCAGGTGAATAAAATTTATGGGGAAGATGCAAGTGTAAAAAAAAAAAGTGCATGCCCTGGATATTTAAAGAAAAGCAATAATTCAAGTACTTTTGAAGTGTATTTCCCTGTAGATTTCTCATTTAACTGTGGGATTTGTTGGCTGAGTGAAAGTATATTCATAAATCTGACTCCAGTTTATGCTACAGGTGCTATCCAAACAAACAACACTGCCTGAAAGTTGGAGTCAAGTCTCTAAAATTAACCCACAAAGGTCAGAACCTGTGTTCAGTTGAGGAGAACAAAAAATGCCCGTTGCCATTTTTGATCTTATCACTGCAGATCCGTGTTTGCTTTTTCTTCAGCACATTCTTTTCTCCTTGTTCCTGGGTGTAAGTGCCTCATGGCCCAGCCTGAGAGCAGGATCAAGGGCTTTTCCCATTGTCCATTTCTGTGGGGGCACGTTGTGGCTGAATGCACTGGGGTAAGGAAAACCTGAGGGATGAAGGAGGGGACCAGGACTGCACTACCAGAGAGGAGGTTTGGGAAGAAAACCATGGCTTGGCCACAGCCCAACTCCTCTAAACACAAAAAGGCAGGTCCCAACTAGAGCGTGTCCCACTGGTATGTTCAGGTGATATGCTAAAATTTGTCTTAGCTCTAGTCACATTGTAAACACTTTGGTTTGTACTGTGGTGTGCAGGCACTTAAAAGCAGCTTTCCCCTGTCCCAAATGTGGTTTTGTAAAACCCCTGCCCTCACTGCTGCATGTGCAGCTTTGGGTCACCTGGGGACAGGTGAGCAGAGCAGCTCCCAGGAGTGGCAGATCTCTTGGTGAGCACGACAAAACAATCTCCAGGCTCAAGTTCACAGCACAGCAGGTCTCCATAAGGTCAGGCTGGAAGGGAGTCTCGTTATCTGTTTATAGCTATAGACAGGTTTGTGGTTTTGCTTATTTCCTGCATAATGACACTGGAAAGCAACATTTTCCCAAACTCATGCCACTTGAAATTAGAAGTTATTGTTATTGCTGCCAGTACAGAAATAGAGAAGGTGGAGGAAAGAGCACTTAGAGGTTCATTATCTGACTGGGAAAAAATATTTTCTCTCCTAGGCTGGTCTTCTCTCCACTAAATGATTCAGCCAAAGATATTCTTGCAGGATTCCAGAAATGATCCACTCTTATCCCATGAAGCCTGAGATTTGACTCACTGTGGTTGGCTCTCCAAACTCCCTTAATATCCCAAAAAATTTTCCTCCCTTCTCCAAGTAAACAATATCTTTGCTTTTCTTGTATAAAACTCTGGTTTCTTGACACTATGAGTAGGTAAATCTTGCTGGTGTAGTGAATTTACCAGATACACTCCAGCCTCACAAGAATTCAGTGTTATAGTTTTTCAAAGCATTTTCAGCCTAACTATTGTTGGCCGAAGAGGGAGAAGACTCTGTCTACCCCAGGTGAAAGGGGGAAGAAGGAGGACAGAGGAATTTTGAATGAGCAGGAATGAAAAAGCAGTTTTCAGTAACGATGCAATCACACAGCAAGATATGTCACAAAGGCACACCTATAGTGCACTTTTAATTAAGAACGTTTCTGTTCACCTTCTAGCTGGTCAAAACTGGTAAAAAAATGAGGAGGGGAAGGACAGAAACAATAACACACCTCACTTATTGCTGTCCTTGACTTGTTCCTCTAGGCTGGGGAAATTCCCTGCAGCGATGTGAGCAGAGAGTCAACAGCTTCACCAGATCATTATCAACAGAAACGGGAACTATAAAAAGAGTAATTACGTCATCTCTAAGGATCAGTTGTAAATAAATTCATCATTGTATATAAATATGGGAATGTACAAAATGTGAGCTCATCCACCTCTGTGAATGCAGCAGTTGGAAGAGCTGAAATATTGCCCACGTGCATCAGGTCTCAAATCCTCTTTAGGCCATGGGATGCCTTCCAGAGAGATGGGCTGGAATGTCTCCTGAGGGTGTGTTCAGTTGTGTTTCTGAGAGTAGATTCAAGTGCACAGCAGAGGAAAAGCTACATGAAGGAAGACTTGCACTCCCCTCCTCTCCAATCTCTGGACCTTGACTTCTACCAGAGGTCACCCTGTGAGCAACAGAGGGCTGCTTTTCCTCTTTGAGTTCAGCCCATCTGACCACGAACTTTTAAATTGTGTCACTGGCTTCAATAAGAGATGAGTTATTTCGTAGAATCATGGAATGGTTTGGGTTGGAAGGGGCCTTAAAGTTCCAAAACCCTGCCATGAGCAGGGACACCTTCCACTATCCCAGGTTGCTCAAAGCCCTTTCCAACCTCATCTTGGACACTTCCAGGGACTCAGGGGCATCCACAGCTTCTTTGGGCAACCTGTTCCAGTGCCTTACCAACCTCACAGGGAAGAATTTCTTTCTAACATCTGACCTAAACCTACTGTCCTTCCCTTTGAAGGCCAGTAGGTTTAGATTCCCATTCCCCCTTGTCCTATCACTGCATGCTTTTGTATAAAGCCCATTATTCACCTGAGTGATTCAAGCAAAAGAACAGGATCTGTGCCACAGAAGCCATTTCCACTTGAAGAAGCATAGAAATAACTGAGCTTCCAGTTCTGTAAAGAAACTTGATTTCTATGGGAATGTGTTATTTGCCTCAGGACAAAGAAAAGAGAAATCCATAGTCAACGTGTATTTATCAGATAAAGATACACAGAGAGTAGCAACAAACTGTGAACAACTGAATCGTTGTACCTGTTGCTGTTTTAAAGGGAAAGCTTGAGAAAGGTGTGGAGAAACGAGTAAAAAAATTTCTGTCCTGTGGTCAGAACCACCTGCACAGACTTAAGAGGTAGTTAGAGGTCAGGCATCTAGGGAAAAATGCTCTTTATATGTTTTGTGTGATCTCTTTATCACACATAGATTTCTTCCACAGGGCTCTGCAAATCCCTTTGTCAGCTAAAACCACACATTGAGATTTACATATGTCTGTGGTACAAAAGAATATGATATATGGTGTGCAGTAATAAATGTACCCTGCCAAGACATGTCATCAAGCTTTAAAATATGGCGGAAATTATAAAATACTTTAAGAAGTTTAAACTTGATGTATAAGTATAGTCACAACAGGAAAAAAAAAAACTATCAAAGCCCAAAATTACTTATTGTTTGTTGGGAAAGAATGTGAGAACCTGTGCTGTTCTTGGGACATGGTTTCAAACTATGTTTTGAACAGTTATTTATATGTCTTCTTCTGCTTGGTAGATAAACAGAATAATTTGCTGAACTCTTGCTGAAGAGTTCTCACTGCAGAATGAAACACTGCAGAACTGAAAACAAAACACTTTCGTTTCTGATCCTGAACAGCTTCCACCTTCTGCTGGGAAGCAAAATCCATCAGTGCCAAACCATGTGACAAGGAGGCAATGTGACAAAGGCACTTTGTCCACATGTAACTCAGTGCTGGCTCACCTTGGCATGTGCAGTGCAGCTGCCTGCACCTGGTTTTGTGATTATGAAATCTGTGAAAGAGAAGGAGGAAATTGACTTTGCAGTGTTATAGAAGAGGGCAGGAATTAAACAGAGGAGATTAGTTTTAGGACTTAGAATCATAGATTCATTCAATGTTGCAGGGAAACTCCCAAAAATAATGAGAGGCTGAGACGAGAGCAATGCAGATCCAGCCAATACGGTTAATCACATATTCTCCGTTTATTCTGCCTAAAATGGCAGGTTATATACAGTTCTATATAGTTTACAGTTAAGGTGACACTTTCATTGGCATACAGCACAGAGAAAAATGCAAACACACACTGTTTAACTTATTCTTAAGGTGGCTAAAGCATGACCACTAATAATTGCACTCGGTGACCTCTAGAAAACCCACTATCTCACATTAATACCTTAAAATCTAATTTCTGATGTGCCACAAGTCATTTTAACTGCGCAACAGGCTTCAAGGCCTCAGGGTCAGGCCTCAGCCAGGTAGGCCTCAGCTGGGTAGTTCGCTGTCTTATTCTAAATACAGATCGTGCCCTCTTTCTCCCAGAAAATCTGCGACAATTTGGGTTGGAAGGGAAGTTAAAGATCATCTATTTCCAGCCCTCTGCCATGGGCAGGGAGGGACACCTTCCACTAGAAGTGGTTTCTGAGAGCTCCATTCAGCCTGGCCTTGGACAATTCCAGGTGTGGAGAATCCACAGCTCCTCTAGGCACCCTGTGCCAGGGCCTCCTCACCCTCACAGTATCCTCTGCCTGCCTTGGGTTCTCCCCTACCACTGGCAAAGCCATGGCAGGGTTAGCAAAAAAATAAAACCTAAACCCTGTTGGCAAGAGGGCAGAGTGTCTCTCTGTGAAAAGGCAGAGGAAGGGTTGCCCTCTCCCTTCAGCTGGAGGAGCCACTGCTGCCAGCCCAGGGGTCAGGGGCTGGATAGCTGATCCTCAACCAGGGCATCTCCAGGAGAAAGGTTTGGTCAGGTGTGGCCTCAGAGGATGGTGTTTTATCTGCTCCCACATTCCTCGTCTCTGCCTGTTCAAATCCCTCAGTCTATCTCTCCAAAACAGCTGCTTACAGCTGTCCAGCTGTGGGGGGCTGTTTCTGGTGACTGCAGATCCTCTCCCAGCAAAGCAGAGGTCAAAGGCACCACTGTGAGCTCCCAGGAGAGAGCTCAGAAAACTGGGAAACAGGTACAGAGCATTAACTCACCTGGTTGTGCTGAGTGAATTAGTCAAAGCTGCCTTGGCACGGAAAATGCAGTAAAGCTTTCCATGAGGTTTTACTTGGGCAGGTTAATAATGTCACGTTGGTTTGCAAGGGCACCACAAAGCACTTATTGACCCCAGCAGCTGTAATTGCAGATTTTGTGTGTAACTAGACAGAAAACCTGAGAAAACCTGTGTCGGTAAATGTGCAGAGCATGGCTAAGGGATTCTGTCAGATGTAGGTTAGCAGGGTCCATCTGACTCCCCGAGGAAGTGCTAAAATAGAGACAGATTTGTTTGCATGTTTATGGAGTCTGGGAAAAAAAAAAACAACTCCAAACAGGTGGCTTTAGAGCACAGATACAGTTTGTTCAGCTGACAGTCACTAATACCTGTTCCTAAAGAAACAAAAGCTGTACAGTCACAGAAACAATTTAGGGCCTGGTTTCATCCTTTTTTCAATCTCCTGCTTCATCCGTCATCTGTCAAACGCAGCAGGAATTCCAGCAAGAAGCTTCCATGAAGACTTACCTCAAATATCAGCAACTTGCACAAAGGGAAGTTGTATTTCCACTCAGCACCTCACTTTCAGAAAGCCCAGACACTGTCACATTAACTACAAACTGCATCTCTTACCCTTAATTTTGAATTTCCTTGAGAAAGCTGAGCAGATGCCTGCACAGGCCCGAATGAAGGCTGCTGTGAGGCAAACGTGTGTCACATCTTGCTCTCAGTGACAAGTGCCAGGGGCAGTCACAGCAGCTGAATGGATCTGAGTGGCACTGGGGAATTCAAAGCAGGAGGAGCAGAGATGCACCACACCAAGACATGGCACGAATATCAGCTGCTCACATGGATGGGAAGACACTTCCATCTTCCACTGCCAAAGGAAGGCAGTGAGTCAATAGCACAGGCCATCCCAGGTGTTCCTTTCTCTGCTGTGCATGGCTTTACCCATGAAAAAATCCCAGTATCAGTTTAAGAAATTAAATCTTGGTGGAAGTGCTAGAAATAACAAACCTGGAAGATGCCAAACGTGTATTTTTCTCAGGGAGGTCACACAGCCTCCAGTCTTTACAGGGAGTACCACAAGAGGTACATAAGAAGTTTCATCTTTGGGAGTGCTCTCTCACAAGAGAAGTGCAGGACACAGGACATCCAAGATGTAGGACAAAGACACAACGTGGACATCCTGGAATACTGACTTTGGCTTTCTTAGAACTCAGGTGAGGGTTAGATGTCCTTTCAGGGAAGAGACTAGCCTTCACAAAGTCATGCTTCTCACAGATCTTTCAGGAAACAGAGGTGCCTTTCTCCTGTTCAAGAATTCGATGTCACAGCTGTAGCTGTGAAAAGGAGGAGGACAGGTAGTCAAATAAATGCTAACAGGTAGTCAAATAAATGCCAAGAAACTCAGGAAATTTGCAGGAGTATCTACCATCTCCTGTGACTAAGCCAGCTGATTTTTATACGGGTTACAAAATGTAGTCTCAAACAACTTATCAGCGGAAAATCTTTCTGGGACAATAAAAACATGCCCAGAAGCAAATAGCATCTTGCTCAGCTGTGACTCCTGACGTATTCCTTACAGACACACACAAAGGTGGGGCCCCAGAGCTGCTCTGTAAAATTTAAAGTCGGATTCAGTAAACGTGACATTCCAAATTCCAGTTGTATTTTCACTTTTTTGGTTGAGTAACCCAGTGGACAACTTTGCTCACTGGGCAGGTATGATACACATATTACTGAGCACAATTAAATGTGCTGGAATAACCCTGAGAACACTATTCATATGTAACACTCAGTAATTAACCTCTCAAGGCTGGCACAAGAACAAACACACGACCCTTCTGTCTCCATGTACCAATAATAGCTGTATTTGCTCAAAATATTCCTGTGAATCCCTTCCTTCATCTTTTCAAATTGCCAGATGCCAAAGGCAGCTAATAAATAAGAGCGTTGTTTGTGGCCAACATTCCATATCAAAGCTCCAGACACTCAGAGAGGCAAAGGCAGACATTTCCTGAGTGGATTTGCAGAGTTTCAGTATTTCTAAGCATAAGCCATGAAGAATCCACACTGTCAGTAGTGTAATTAGCTGCCAGCACATTCCCAAGGATGTAGTGATAATGTTTTATACCTAGATGAAAATTCTACCCAAATGTCTGTGTCATGAGGGCAGCCTCTTCTTGGAATTCAGAGTCACCTTCACAGTCCTGAAGGGAGCAAGGTTTTTTGGGATGGATTTGTGTCAGCCTGCTGATAATGCAGCTCCTCATATCCTACTGAACCATGTCTGATCTGCCTCCAAATACCAGTGAAAGTAACCCCATACCTGGAGGTCCCAAGCACTCCTCAATGCTTATATCAATTTTTACCTTGGATTTTCCCAAAGGCTTGATCCAGGTGAGGAAAGAGTAGAAGTCCCATGCAGCAATTTGCCAAATGTTCACTGCATCAGCAATAAAGTCACCAAAGCTTATTTTCTCTTCTCATTTTCCTGAGGTTCTGGTCCTCCTCACAGTTACCTGTAGCAAAACCAGACACAGAACAACCCAAAGAAAAGCAGATGCCAAGTGGTTGTGTTCTTTATGGGCTTAAACAGAAATACTGTGGAAGAGAAATGCCACTTACCTTTTATTGATTACTTCTGTAGTAAAACAGGAAAAGGAGAAAAGTGCTGTTTAAATAAAGTTTTGTTGCTTCACCTGTTCCTACAAATACTTATTTTCCAGAAAGTATTAAATATTTTTATAAGTGAGAAAATTACCTAGGAATAAGAACTTTAACTATTATTTCCCCTGTAAGGACAGGGAGAGGAAAAGGAGAAAAGTGAGTTCAAATTGATCTCTCTGCACTGAAAAATTGCATATTCCTAATTGTGCTTCACTTTCTCTAACACACACCTAAACACACAAAAAGATAAGTGGATAAAACTAATATTTCATTCCTTACATTTATTATTTCACCAAATCCAGTTTCTAGGCAGAAACACTCATTTACCCCGACCATCCTTAATTGTTTTAGCCTTCATCACAGAGAGAACTGAACACCAGCTGATTTAAAGAGAATGTTGTGAGTGGATGTTTTGAGACCTATTGCAAGCACTACACCAGTGTTCTATAAGTGAAATATTTTGAACTTCATGAATTTGAACTTCAGTGCTCTGATCTTTTCTTTGCCGTCTCCAGATGTTCTGCCTTTTTCTCTATTCTTCTTTTACACTTGCACTGTGATTGGTTTTAGTCTGTAAATATTTGTGTTAGGTCTCTGAAACTCTTCCTTCTGTGGATTTCAGAGGAAAAATCACTGGGGAAAGGAGGGCAGGAGAGGCAGGGAAGGGAATTTTCAGCCTGTGGATCAGGGCAGCCATTAGGTGGCTCTCTGCTCTAGGCTTTTGACTAAATCATAGTCAACATCATGGGTTTAGCTCAATTGCAGCCAATCCTCAGTTCGTTTCCTTCCGCAGCCTGCACGAAAACTTTCCAAACAGGCATTAAAAACCTGTCTTGCCTTTATTTGAATGGGTGAGGAAATTTTCCAATATCTCAGCCTTTTCCCAACCCCACAGGGACCAGAATTTGGCAGCACATTAATATGGGGGAAAGGAATAGTGATGAGTGTTTTGCATCATCAGGTGCAGTGTTGTGTTCTCATGAACAATGGAGACATGAAACATGCACATCACTGGCCTGAAGTGGTTCTCAGGAAACACTGTGAGAAGTCAAAACTAAATCTTCATTTCTACGTACTTTTTGTCCATTTTTTAAAATAATTATTTAGAGCCAGTGCTTCAATGAAAGAATAAAATATGTGCAATGCCAAATTGGAAAGGGGAAAAAGCAGCCCAGGGATCTGAAAGCAATCCATGAGGCTCTTGGACACAATGAGGTTAATTTCTTCATCCAGGTGATAATACAAAAAGAGAGGAAGCATTACTACACCTGTTGCTTACCAGCATAGATAAAATAAATGTTGGGGGCTTTGTTTTTATTTATTTATATGTTTATTTATTTAAGTTTATGTTTTTAAATGGTAGAGATGTCAATATTGGCAGCAGCCTGGGCTGCAATGATCATACCCTGGTGGGTTTTGCAAGCCTGACACTTATAGGTTAGACAAAGAGTCAGAACATTGAATTTTAGATCAAACTTTCAGTTGTTTAAGGAATCAGTGGATGGGACCCCCTGGACAACTTCTTCAGGGATAAAGGAGCTGTACAGAGCTGGCCACTCTTCTAAGAACCTATTTCTTCAAGCAAAGAGCACTCAATTCTTCTTTCGGAGCAGCTGTCAGAACTGTGCAAATTAAACACCTGGGGAGGCTGGTGTGACAGTAGTTTCAGACTGAATAACCACATTGTTGCAATAAATTGGGCTGGGAATGTTGAATGCTCTTTGGTTGTCTGTGCTGAAAAGGGTGAAACTAAAGTGTGTTTACCCTTTGTAAAGGAATGAAGAAAGAGACCCTTAGGAGGTACAGGCATACAGCTGGTGGTGACTGCAGTCCACTGGGGTTTGGATTAGCTCCTGTGTCATGTTCTCAGTGATTTCTGAACATTATACTGATCTTGGAACAGTTCAGAAGCTGCCACATGCACCAAGAGCACATCTGTAATACCTGTGAGTAAACCACACAGGAAAACATCACAGTACAGAAGTCAACAATAAGTTACAAGGCTGCTTTTATTAAGATACCAAAATTCCTATAAACAGACTCAGTCACAAATAACAGTTTCTGCTGAGCATGCAAGGTATCAAATACAAGCTACTGGTTCACATTTCATCCTGAGGAGAAGTGCTCAGCTGGTGAAAATGGCACAGCTCCACCAAAATCAACAGGCAGATCTCTAATCCTGTCACCTCCAAGAAGTTCAGGATTGTAAGCAAAAACTAGAAAATTGTAACTAAATTGTAACTAAAAACTAGAAAAATATTTATAGTAAAATAGTAAAATAGCTGATCCTGCCACTGAGTGCAGAAGGCAAACACATTTCTCATTTGACAGCAAACTGAGCAAAATTAAGGCACTCCTACATAACAAGAACTGGTGGTTATGTTGTCCAAAGAAGTTGTGAACTTCCCATCCCTAAAGGTGTCCAAGGCCAGGTTGGATGGGGCTCTGAGCAACGTGGGATAGTGGAAGGTGTCCCTGCCCATGGCAGGGGGTTGGAGCTAGATGGTTTTTAAGGCCCCTTCCAACCCAAACCGTTCTATGATTCCATGTTCATCAGACTAAGACTGCAAAGATAATTTATAGTTTCACCACTTACAACTAAGTGGGTTTTTTTTTTAATATCAGGATCTGATAACTCTTATTTCTGTAAGCAAAAGACAAGTCAAAATGTCTTACTCCTTACAGAGTCACTTGAATCTAAAGCAGAATGCAAATGATTACTCTGAAATGTATTTAAAAGGTATATATAAAAGCTCTAAAATCAATCAGTACAACCTTTTGCAAAATGTGGAAGTCTTTTACCCTATTACCTTACTACCTAATAGAAATTGCACTAGGAGGATATAAAAGCCACTTTCCTAAGCTATTCTGTACCCAAAAATCAGCACCTCAGTGCCATGGCTACTAGAAACATTCATGACTTCAAGCTAAGGACCTATTTCCACTAAGAGTTATTTATAGTGAGCTTAAGGAGGAATTATTTTGTTTATAAATTACTAAATTAGATGTGACCCAGCAGATTATCAGTGTGTGGGAGGAGTGACTGCAGCAAACAGAACCCAGGGCTGGTGGGACAAGTTCTTGACACTTCTTTACCTCCCATCTTCCAACACACTGAGGTGGAGATTTGAGGCAGCAGAGAAGAGCAGCCCAGGAAAGAGCCCTGCAGGAGATGCTGACTGTGTGGAAGGGATTTTTGCCCCAGTTTATCCAGCTGAACAGACTGTTGTTGTACCCAATGGACCGTGTAAACTGAGCTTTTGCTGTTGCGCTGACGGTCTTGCAGCCAGGCAAAATTCAGGTCAAATTTATAACTCTTCATTTGCAATTGGAGAGCTCTCAATTAGGTGGGAAGCACTTTGTGGCTTGACTGCACAATCATTAGGATCTAATGAAGCAGAATACACAGGTACCAGTTGATTTATCAGGAAAAACTTGAGCTGCCAGCAACAAAAATAGTTTCTTTTTTTCTTTCTTTCTTTCTTTTTCATTGAATTCTTGTCGATTACAGAATGAATCAAATTTAAAAGCTCATGCTGAAGAACACCCTGAGTGTGTCAAGCCCCGGATCCACAATGGCTTTCCTTTCTTGGTGGCAAATCCAATGCTTGTTCCCCAGCTTCTGTATACTCAAGGCGTTGCACAATTAGGTCTTCAAAGCTGTTGCAGCTCAAAGTTTCAACCTCACCCTGAGTAAACAGCGAATCACAAACTGAAAAAGAGATCTTTCTGAGGGTTTGCTGATTTACTTCCTTGAATATCAATGGAAACATGCAGCTTGTCAATGTTAATGGCACAAGGGATGCTAAGGTGAGCATCAGATCATGGAACTTGAAGAGAGCTAGAGCTAGATGTCTTTGTTTTCTTCTCTTCTATTTTATCAATGGAAAAACTGCCACAATTCCCTTCAACCTGGAGCTGTTGTCACAAAGAGTTCCTAGGACACCAGAGAAGAACTAGACTGCTAAGAAAGAAAGAGGTGGAGAAAAGAGTTGGAGGGGAGAAAGAGGGTATAGAAGCTTTTTATATATTACTTTAGTTTGAAAGAGACAGTGTTGAGTAGAGCCAGAAAAACCAAATGTTGAGTGAAGACAAACTTCAGTTCTCCATGTGATGAGATATGATTCCACTAGAAAAAAAAAATATATAAAAACCAAATTAATCAGGATTGAGTCAGGTAATCAACTCCCTTCCAAAGACAGTAAATACATAGGAAAGAAGAGCTGAGTAGTTCCAGCTCCACAAGGGAGCCATTAACTGAGACTCCATCATGTTGTTGAAGTGTTATGAGCCTGACAGTGATGCCTTAAGTTTCAGCTTTCATGTTTTTCAGATTCTGTGCTGCCTAGGAGGGCAGTTCTGAGCCTCGTATTAAGTGTCAGTCAGCTCTCTTCACAGAGTAGGGAGACAAAACAAATCCTTTTCCAGATGGAGACCAAGGACAATGGTTACAAGTTTTCAGGCCCAAAAGCACAAACAATGGTGAACTGAAGAAAGAAGGATGGGACCTCACAACCTGAAGCTGTAATTGGACAATTAAACCCCAATATGCAAATTGACCAAAACTTATAAAAGTGTAAGACCTTGTGACCGTTTGTCCATTTTGTGACCATTTTGGGTCCACCTTGGGTGTAGCCCTGGCCAGGCTCTTGTCCTGCCCAAGGTGTATCCTTATTTTAATAAATATCTACTTTATTCTCCAGCTCTGTCCAGTCTCTGTTTCAGGTCAGCCTTCCCAAGGGCATCAACAACATCCCTCATGCTACAACCTCTTTGCACAACTCTAGAATTCCCATTACTATGAGGTATTACTCAGGGGAGCAGAATGGTGAGTGCAAGAGAAGCCATCCTGGCTCTGTGGGGAGACTCAGAGATTTAATCTGTAGGTTTTAATCCAATGAACCTCGATATGCCCTTTATGTTGGGTTGTGGCTCCTGGTGGGATTTGTATCCCTGATGGAACTGCAGCTGCTGGAGTTGTACCAAGGAGTCCCAGGTACCTCCTCTTGGGACTCCTGACACATCCAGCCCTTGGAAAGCCACCAGAGCATCACCCTCACCTGCAGGCATCTCCCAGGAGCTGCCCAGAGATGTGTAAGAGGGTGGCCTGTGGGATGAAAGACAGGTAAATGCAGCTAAATGTGACCACTCGAGACTTACAAGCAGGAAGTCTTGTAACACTTGGGATAGTGTTCCCTGCCCCTTTGCCTGTGGTGGATATTAAACATTACTGTGCTCAGTGAATTAATTATCTGCAAATGCCATCAGGATGTGTCCAGTGCATTTACTGAGGCCATGGCAGTGTCCTGTGGGAGGCCTGCACCAGGGAAGGGTTACTGACTAACTCTGGCAATAATGGCAAATAAACCCGTTTCCAGGAACAGAATTCCATCCACAGCAAACATCCTTGAGCTGTGAACTGGTGTTAGGTGCTGTTTCTCAGCCTGCCAGCTTTCTCACTTCTCTCTCCTCCCCTTAAAGAGACAAGCATGCAAATGATGCTGAGCTGCTAGAACAGACTAATGTTACATGGAAAGTGCTGAATCCTGTGGTATCCTGAAAAGCTGTATAATTCCCAAGTTTCAGAGGCAGACAGTGTGGCAGTGGTTAAGTCTCCTCAGAGCTGTTTTCAGACTCTGCAGGCACATGTGAGCAGTGCTTATGCATATCAATATTTCAAGGTCTTTATGTTTCCCATCCCACTACTTTCTCAAAAAAAAAAAAAGCCCAAAAAAAAAAAAAACCTAAAAAAAAAATTTCCACCCCAGCTTTTGCAGAAAGGGATCACTTCTGAGGAAAATTTATAAAGAGAGAGATAAAGCTTCTCTCCTTCATTGCACTAGACACTAATTTAAACCCAAAAATTATATGGCTGTTTTTGGGAAATGCTTATTGGTATTTTCTAAGGTGATGAGCCATTTACACTGACTGAGATCAAAGCCATGATGGGAGATGAAGGACACAACACTTTCTTCTTCCTCTTATAGTTTGCATCATTTGAAAACAGGGAAGAACAGTAGGAATTTCTTTCTTACTTATATGGCCTTTACCCATAGCAAAAAGGATAGCAGGTTCAAATATTCTCATAAAAAAGATGGTCATCTACAGGTATTTCACCATTTCAGGAAGAGAGAAACGGCTAAAAAATGCAACTGATCATGATTGAGTACTCATGTGGTAGCCTGTGAATGACTAATCATAGAACACTTGGTAGCTGAAGTTGTCAGACTTGATCCTGAGGTTGTATCTTCCTGTCTTCCTCTGGTACTGGAAAATGAGAAGGGTCACAACTCCCAGCACAAACCCAAACACAGCAAGGGCTATGAGGATGATGTATCCAATTGCCATGCCAGCCTCCTTCTTTCTCTTCGAATCAGATGCTAAAAAAAATATAACAATAAAAAAGAAAATTAAAAATCAAGAGGTGAAAGAAAAAAAACTTTGAAATTCCTGAATCTTTTACTGGGAGGGAGGGGAAACAAGGCCTGAATATGAATTAGCCAAAATGCCAGTACAGAATTGTGCTACAGGAGTGTATCAGCCTTCTGGGGAGGGTGATTCTCATGGAGAGGGTGTGAGGACAGACCATGTTCTCTTTTTACATGCCAGAATAGAGTCCCTGCAGACATGAGTGTGACTTTTAGCTAAAGTAAGAATCAAAGAACTAGTACTGGTGACTTTTTAAAATGCTGCCTGACCTTCAGATATACTTTAGAGGTGAAGCATTCCCCTATCTTAATCCTGCCTCCATTCATCTGTGATTATAAAAATGCCTTGATTTGCTTTTATCATAGAAGTAACTGCTCTGCAGGCACAGAGTATTTGGGGAAGGATTCTCTGTGTGTGCTGGGTCTCTGAGCTCCCAGCTGAGCCAGCAGAGATGTGGCTGGGGTGGTCAGTGGAGTGACACTGGCTTGGTCACCACGGGCTCAGAGCTGCACCTGAGCAGTCCTTTAGAGCCAGCTGAGGTTGTCTGCAGTGTCTGCACAAGTCTGGCGGACAGGACCTGCAGGAGACCTGTGCTCTGCTGGAAGAGCACCCAGACTCAGAGGGGAAGAGAAAAACCAACACCAAATACCCCAGTGTGGGCAAGAGTCATGTCCCACATTGCCAGCTGTCTGCCAGGGCACCACAGATCACACACAGAAAATGTTCTCCTGGTTCCCTTTTAACCACTCCCATATATTTGTCCAAATCTGCAAGCAGAAACCCCTCTCCCTTTATTATTATGCCTCTCTTCATGTTTGTGCAAGTTTTTATCATTCCTTCCTGCAAAGGCTCCATGCACCTACAGAAACATGCATTTGTTTGCTTACATTTTCAGGACAGCACTTGTTTTGCCAGGCACTTGTGTGGTACCTGAGGTACACAGAAGATAAATAAATACCACTGCACACATGCCTGCAATTAGAGACAAGGGTTTTGACCAAAGGACTCTGCTGGCAGCCACAGAGGTCAGTAAAAGCAGTGTTCAAGCTAGAGAACATCGTTCCAAGACAGGCCAAAGCAGTGCTGTGTAATATATTTAGTCTCATTTTTGAATTTCAGCATAAAACAAAGGAGTAAAGTAGAACATGCACAGTGGAAAAGGCAGCCTGTAGCCAGACACAGAGCTGAGGACGTGCAACAGTGGCTTTTGCCATCACATGTGACCAAGTGTTGGCAGAGCAGGTAAAGTTTTTCATGTTTCACTGCAGCACTTACACCTGTTAGTACCTGACATCATAATTCATGTTAACCCCTTCAACACAGAGATGCAGACCACTGAAAATGTGGTGTGATTATCCAAACTAGAAATAAGAGACAGCATCCAAACATGTCACCTTTTCCTAGAAATCCACCTAGCACAACACAAAGAAAGCTCCCCTGACCAGAAGCTCTTTTGGGAAATGGCCATTTTTCAAAATTAGAAATGAATCAGGGTCTCCAGCAAAAATGGGAGTGAGAGCTACTTGTGGTAAGAGCTAAACAAAGAATTGCATTAATTGCTTTATTTTTTTTTTAAAGAACTAATTCAGAAATGAGCGCTGAGGACCTATTTGAATAGACCGTGTAATGGAAGAAAAATACATTCTTCTAAGTCAGAGTCAGTTCCTAGGTCCAAAAGAACATTATGGACTGTCTATTCACAGTAGCCACGAGTTAAGACTGATATTGGTGAGCCAAAACACTCTCAATGAGTGTTTTACATTAAGAAGTTATAAATGTAAAGCTGGAGGGGGCCAAATGACTGAAAACATGACAGGGCACGGGTGCCCCTGTAAGCATCACTCAGGTTAAATGCAGAAAAAGCAGGTGCATAACAAATTAGACCTTGCTTGCCCCCAGTGCTGGTGTTTGCCCTCAATTAACCTGTGCTGCACCAAATTAACAAAGGGTGCTGTGCATCAGCTGAGCTCTGCCACTTCCCCTCACTGTGGTAATGAAGTCAATGCCAGGGAGCCAAAGGAAACACAATTAAATCTCTTACATCCTCTGATTTGGGACTTCAGAGCCCCAAACAATTGCAGACTAACAGCAGTGCAAACACTTGGGAAACCGACTGTGATCTGAAAGATCGACTCCGCTTTCACATTTTACAATTGAAATAATTGTTTGGTTTGGTGGTTGTTGCACTTGTTACCCTGTGCAAACAGCCACACAAAAGCACTTCATCTTCCTTTCTACATTCCCTTGACAACCTGATAGTCCCTGCTCCGAGGAGGGCACGTGCTTCTCCACGCTGCCACGTGGCTCCAGCAGGAATGCCTGCTCCCAAGGAATACAGAAGGGCACAAAAACCTTGTGTGCCACAGGCCTTCAGGTTCCTTTGCCTGTACAAAATAACCTCGGCATGATAGTCTGTTCACAACTCACCAGCTGATTTACACAGTGGTCCCCAGGATGTTCTGTGCAGGGAGAAGGTTTCTCCAGCCTTCAGGAGTCAAGCTCTTGCCTGGCATCTCTGCAACGATCAATTCAAACTCCAGCAAGTCATGTGGTTTACTAATTCAAAAGACAAAGCTTTCTGATGAGCTTGTGAAAGCCCAGGGCTGCTCTCACCGCTGGGCTTTTGTTCTTTAATGTTATGCTCTGTTAAACTGAAATTAGCACCAAAAGGAAGTCCAAAAGAAATGGCATCAGGGAAAAATCAGTATAAAATCTGTAATTAGTCACACCAGTACACGCTGCTGTGAACAGACATTTCACACAGACAACCTTTTCATTAACTTTCTGTTTATTTTAGAGAAACCTTATGGGAGAATAAGTTTATCACTAATGCCAGGGTTTTGGAAGCACTTTTGTTGAGATGCTTCTGCTGCCCATGGCAGGCACAGCAGATATTGCAACCAGCACCAGCAGAAGCAGCAGCAGCTTTCAGAGCCTGCTGAGCCATGTGTCATTCTGGAGAGACCCACAACCTCAGTGACCCGTGAACCATTAATCTGGGAACTACAATCCCTGTCCTGTGGGATGCTGGGGATCAGCTCTGTGTGAGCAGCACTTGCACAGGCATTTTCTGAGCACTTCTTTTTTGTTTGCTGCCTTTTTTAAGTCGCAGCCTAAAGGTCCCTGATGGGAACCAAAACCTACTGGCATTATTCAAGGGTACTGTGGCTCTCCTGGAAGGGCACAAAAACCCCCAGAGAAATGGCAGCATCATACCATGAGCAATAAAATCAGCAGGGTGTCTTAGCAGCTTGTTTACACCAGAATGTCTCACCAGTGTTACCAGTTTGGCTGCACTGGAAAATCTACAATCCACTGCCTGCAACAGTGTCTTCAGCTGGGTCACCCCCCCAGAAATACCCATGTGGTTATTTATGACTTGGCTCTGCCCACAAATAGCTTTCCCAGGCAGGTGGATCTGTTAGAGAAGACATTTATGTAGTTGCTCCCTGATGACAATGAATTTTTGGTTCCACATGGCCATGGAGCAGCCACGTTTCACCAAATATCTGCATGGTGGTGGCACGTCACTCCTCTTCCCATTCAAAGGAATTTTTCCTTACTCATTTCTTACTATTTTCTCCTTAGCCAGTCCATTTTTTTTTTTCAACTCTAAACTTTAGAGCACCTCACACTCTTCCACAGAGAAAACAAGGCATAAGTAGACTGAGTTAGAAGAAATAATACAAGATGTAAGTATCAAGTGTGTGGGTGAAGAGCTGAGTTAAATCTGCCCTGAAGCAAGTCACTATTCCCCTGAGAAACAGATCAGAGGGTCAGATACCAGACCTAAGCCACTTTCCCAGCCATCTTTCATTATTTACAAATATCCTCTGTTCTTGATCATCTTCCTGGGTCTTTGCACCCTCTGCAGCTCTTCCTCCCTTCTCTGTAAAAGCCATTGCTCACCCTGTGTAGATGGGGCTGGTACTTGTCTTACCCTCTTACCCACATCACAATTTAGCCTCAGTCGAAGATCCTGAATTCACTGACTTCTCGTAGGGGTGCAATTTGCATAGGAGAAAGAAAAATACATCCTATATATATATATCTTTTTNTTCATACTCAGCTGCCAAAACTGGAGCCATCTTACCATTGTCAGTCATGTTTCCTGTCCCTACTTTTTTTTGGTGTTTGTTTTTTTTTTAATCTGGAGGAAGCCTTAAACTTCGAGAAAGGAAACAAGCATCTTCTGGTAACCTTTTTAAATCCTTTAAGAAGAGATAATTTGCTTTATAATGGGTTTAAACCGTGTTATTTAGAGCTAGAGGAAAGTGTTAAACAATGGGGGAACACCAAACTGCTAATGAAAACATCCTCGATAGAAAAAGAGGCAGGAAGGTTGGCAGAGGAAGAGGAGAATTCCCAAGTGTCTGCTAGTAAGAAAAAAAAAAAGCCATCAGTTAAACGTATTTTTTCTTATTTCTATGGTAGCAACACATTTTTAGATAAAGCTGTGTATCACTCACTTGCAAGTAAAAAGAAACAATGCAATGCTTTGTAGCACAGACAATTAAAAACTGCAGTTCTTATCAGAACATGGCTTGGTTTATTGCTTTAAAAATCAATCAGCCTTTAAAAAGGCGTAATAAACTCTATTAAAGTCACAGCCCTAGAAGCTTAATGACATTGAGCTTCCTTTCCTGGCACCTAAACTCTCAGCTGAAGAAACAAATCTGTAGGGGATAAGAAAAAAATATATATAAATTTCCTCAGACATTCTTCTGACACTGCTACTCTGGGAGTTCCTATTTTGTGACACATCCATCTGAGCTGATACTTTTCTGACCAGACTAATTTCATTGCTTTTTAGTCATCCTTAAAATGAGTGAAAACTCCAGTTCTCAGGTTCCCCAGCTCTGCTCCACGCTTTTTTCTAGGAGGAAGAGCAACAGGAAAAAAAGCTGACACTTCCATATGGTTGTAGTGTTTCCCCACTCCTCTCTGCTCTCAGCAGAGAACAAAGGAAACCTCGAGAGTTATTTTAAATCTTGTTTGGAAACATTACTCCTTCCATTCCATTGCAGGACTCCAGATGGCACTGAGAAAAATATATTTTGGGGGTGGGGAATAGCGTATCAGAACAAAACACTTAGAGTCCTGCAGGTGCTTCCTGGTGACTCCAGACAAATACGAATTCTGCAGTGTAAGTAAACCACAGAGTTGTTGACAAAGGAAAAAAAAAATTCATCTTAAACTGAGCTTTGCTCGAATTCCCATTTTCCAGCAGCGTGGTGTAAGTATTTGGGATGGGACAGCTGAGAAGAGAGACAGAAACCACACAGAGCAGCTAAGGCTAGAGAAAACAGGTTGTGGTTAGGGCACAGAACTTGGGTTTTAAGGTTTTCCTTCCTTTAGGAAGTCACAGCCAGACCCTTCATGAAGCAGCTCTGGTGGTGATAAGGGGCTGCTTGCTGCTTTAATCTCACAGTAACCGAGTGGAACAGGAGATGTGTGAAGTGGTTGGAGATTTGGAAGAGTAACAGAAAGAAGGATTTTAACTTGGCTTCACCAAACACAAATTGAAATAAACCATGAAATTTAAAGGACTTGATTTTGTTACTGAGCAAAATGACTATCCTGTATTTTAAGGTGGCAGGTGAACCTAAGAAATATGACATTGGGGTGAGATCAGGGATCCAGACAGGAACAAACCTCCTCTTTCACCAGAGACTGCTTTAGTATCATGTGTGAGGAATTAAATTACCTATTTCTTCATTGACAAGAGGCACATAAGCTCTTGATAAAGCTGAAACCACAGAGAAACCTCTGAACCACGGAGAAGAAGATAAAGCACCCACTTCTCAAATGCTCTTTCACTACTGACAGCCAAAATCACCTTCAAGTAACTTCTTCAGGTTAAAAGCACAATTCCATCACAAACCTCTACAGAAGACAACCAAACTCAAAAAACTTCCACAGGACCCTTTGAAATCCCTTTTCAGATCTACCTTTCTTGTTCAAAGAAGGTGTAACCAGGCCAAATAGAAAGGGACCATGGCTGTGAATGGTGAGAACATGCATGAAAGGCATTTAAAATACAACATATTATTAGTCAGTACTAATAATAATTAGTCAGTAAGACCGAAGGTATGGCTCATGGCATTTGCAAATGGCATTGCTGTACCTGCTGCTGATAAAAACAAATGACAGGGGATCCTGAATTATTGGTTGGAGTGGCCCAGCAGTCAGTGAGAAGCACCTTGAGCTTGCTGTCTGCTCTCTGCATCCCCACTGTGATCAGCACATCCTCACTGGCAGAGACACTGGAATTTTGGGGGATTGGGGAATTTCCAATAAACAGCTGCATTTCTGTTCTGAAGTGTCCAGATCCATGCAAATCCTCAGAGATGGTGTAAAGTCTGAAAAATCAATTAGCCACCTTTAAAGACCACAAATTCGACTGTGAGTTTCTGCAAGTCTTAAATCAGTGCCTGTTTTCCCACGTGTTTAAACAGTGAAGGGTTATCTGCAGTCCAGGATGACAGGACACTGTTCAAAAGGAAAGGTGAAAATACATGGAGTTTTCAGCAGGGAAGGTAGAGAGCAGGGAAACACAGGTGGGAAAATCCAAAGGGTGGTTTCAGCAATTCAAACAGGACAGAGAGAAATACCTGAGTGGAGCAGAAGGGGAGCAAGACTATGAAAAGCTCAGAATAAGGACAGTAAGAGCTTAGTGCAGAAGAGCCAAAAAAAACAAAAAAAAAAAAGACAGGGAAAATCTGAACAGAAAGTGAAAGGCATGAGAAAATTATAGAGCTTAAAGAAAAGTGGCCTGACAAAGACTTTGCTGGGGAATAGGAAGGAAAATACAATCTCTGGGCAGGGCTAGGAAACAGAAACTGGATTTGGTGCCAATAGTTTAAGCACGATGATAAGCAAGAGAGGAGGTGCACTTGTATGAAGGGAGGACACTCCCCATGAGAGAAAGGCTTGTGCTGTCACATCTTCTGTCAGCACAGCCTTGATTTTCTGTGAAGTGTGGCTCTGATTCCATTTCACTTGAAAATGGGGCCTTCCACAACAAAAAAAGGATTTGCATGATTTATCTTCTGGTTGTTCAAGTAGACCGAATAAGGATTTGTGGGGGGTTAAAAACTGCCATTCTCAGGAGCCACACAGCAATCTGCAGGCCCATATCAGGTGGGAAGATATATGATCGATATGTTCCAAAAGCAGGAAAATGCTGTTATTGCTACAAGGGATTGCCCAGGAAGGCAATGAGGAGACAGGAATTCTGACTCCTGAACCAGCAGTTCCCAAAGGTTTATTTTCACCTGTGGTTTAACCAGCTAAAGGCCAAGCTTGTTGGACCTACTGGCACATTAGTTGGGGCAGGAGAGAAGCACAGAGGAGGGATCTCCTTGATGCCTTGGACTGGCTACCTAGAACAGAGGCTAGACAGAGAATAAAGTGGATATTTATTAAAGGCCTTTGACAAATGCCCCTTGGGCACTGCAGGAGCCTGGCAGAGGCTACAGCTGAGAGGGACGATGGTCAGGAGTTTTTCAGGCTGATAGAAGTTTGGTCTATTTGTATGTCAGAGGTTAATTGTTCAATTATAGCTTCAGGTAATGAAGTCATGTTCCCCTGGATTGCTTCTCCCCAGTTCACTTTTGTTTATACTTCTCAGGCCTGAGGCTGTGATGATGACCTTAGTTCGTAGGCCTGGAAGGATTGTTTGTCTGCCCAAACTGTGAAGAAAGCTTACTAACACTCTATATAATAGAGTTCAGAGTTATACACTAATGCAGTGCAGGATCTGAAAAACATAAAAGCTAAAACTCAAGGCACCATTCTGAGCACAGGACTCCCAGGATGGCAGACTGCTCCCAGTGCTGTCACTGGATACAGCTACAGCCCCTGTGTTGGGGTTTTCCCAACACAGCAGCACTCAGCCACACAGCAGAATTTCAAAGCAGGAACAGTTGTTCCTCACCCTTCTGCAGTGTACCCACAGGAAGTCAAGACACGGTTTTGAAACACACAGTGGATGGGACTGGCAATGTTCAAGTGGTGAATTATTCCCTGGGCAGAAGCATCATTCCGAAGGGTGGTTTTCACCACGGTAGTAGTCATGTTCTGCAGCACAGAAAGGAGAGAACACATCAGCATTTCCAGGGTTGTATCAGAGCTTGGGTGTTCCCCATTCTCCTGACAGCAAAAATCAAACAGATTAAACCTCCAGTATCTTTGTTCCTGTACAGGGAGGCAAAGAAAATACACCAGTCCTCCTTTTTTTACTTTTTGTCATATCATAGAATCATAGAATCACAGAACAGCTTTGGCTGGAAGGGATCTTAAAAATCATTAAGTTCCAAACCCCCTGCCATGAGCAAGGACACCTTCCACTAGGCCAGGTTGCCCAGAGCCTCATCTAACCTGGTCTTGAACACTTCCAGGGATGGGGCAATGATCATTCCTTAGCAGTGGTCATTGCTCCAGAAGGGAGGTTCTGTACTTTGGCATGGCCTGAACATGACCATTGGTTTGGGATCCAAAGGGAGAGATCACTCTTTGTCCCCACTACTGGTAGCTGTTGAAGTATTTGTCAGCATGAGATGATGGAATTACTTTAAAGAAAAGACAGCTGCAAAGGGAACCCAGAAGAGGCATGGGAAGTGACTCTCAGTTTGGAGAGGCCCTTGAGTTTTTCTGCCTGACCTCAAAGATTCCCCTTCTCCCTGGTGCTTCCCATCGCACACTGAGAGGTAACTTTCCATCACAGGAAGGGGATTTCTTTCTCCAAAAGGCTGTACACCTAGCTAAGGATCTGCCACTGCCTCTCCCCTCCTGGAAGAGAAATAAAGTGTTCCAGGGCTTGTTGGCATTCCCTTGATCAGAGGACTTACCATCTCAACTCAGGTGCCACAGTTGCTCCAGCCCGCCTGCAGCACAACGTGGGTGCCACTGCTGGTGCTCACATTGCAGCCAGGCTCCCCCAGGAACAGGGAACTCTCTGGGATGGACTCCTGCTGCAAGAATCTCTTCTGGATTGCCAGATGATCCTCTCATTTTCACAAAACACACTCATTGAGTCTTTAATGGAAACCTCTTGGCTGGGTTTGGCAAAGGGGGCTGGAGATGCTGGAGGAGAAACATCAGGAATTGCCTTGGGATGTGTGGTGAGAGGAGTCAGCACTATGCTGGAGAACATGGTGCCCTCCAGAGCTCTGTGCTCAGCAGGAGAGAAGCCCAGTGAAGCAGGGGAGGAAACATGAGCTGGAGTTTGCAAAGATGTCACAGGTAAAATTGTGCTGTGCACAGGTTTCTTATCCATCACTGTTGCCTTCTGGCTGAAGGGAAGTGCTGAAGAGTGCCAAAAATAAAGGTACTGTTGTAATTTACATGCTCAGTTTGGTCTCACCAGGCAAAAGCAAATTCTTAGGAGGAAACTCACAGTTACTGGCAGGAAATCAGCTTCTTTTGTTCTTTTAACTTGCTCTACTTGCTGCCAAAGCTGGGGCTTTTTTTAGAAAGGAGTGAGCCCATGAGACACATACAGTGCCCATCAGTAAAGCTGAATTGCTTTATTTCCTGGCAGCTGCAATAATTGGTGTGTAACACATGTACAAACAGCTTTTGGAAGATCAGTACTGGCACAATATCCCCCACTGGAAGTTGCTCAACAAGTGCTTGCATGTTTTTGCCTGGAGCTGTAGGAGACTGCCCATTTCTGGCTGGGAGCATAAGCAGGAGTTTGATAAAGAAACAGGTCTCATTTGTGACCATTACTACCCAAAAGATGGGACCTTGAGCACTTTGGAAAACTCATTTCTGGGGGATGAATGGGACAAACCTCATGCGGCAGCCCCATATTGCACTCAGTGTGTCCTGAGAGAAATGAATAAATGTGTCAGTGGCAATCTGTAACGGTTCCAGGAAGAAAAAAGTGGGGGAAAAGGAAAGCACAGGTTCAGATCAATGTGTGTGTCAAACACCCAACAGCCAGCACAGGTCTGGGGTTACACCCTGAGTATTCACCCACCACTGACTGAGAGAGAATCAAGATAATAAATCTGTTTGCAGGGAAGCACAAACAATGTGTCTCATCTCACAAAACTGCTCTTAAATAATTTTAGTGGGTTAACCCCCTAGTTCCCAAGCAATATATAAAATCTGTACACATCTATAAATCCTTATGGAACTGCCCAACTTCCAGAAATGCCCCAAATGAAAAAGTCACTGATTTGCACAATAGAGGAAGGCAAATAAAAGTTGGGGTTCTTCCAGAGCTGGATTTCCCAAATCTTATTATCACATTAATATCTAAAACTGAACAAAGGTTGGTATTAATTGACAAATCATTGTGACTTCAGTAAAAAATGTTCCTTATCATTGTGGTTACAAAACCAAACATAAATTACTGAGGAAGCCCAAGAGAATTTAGCAAATTAAAGACCCATCATACATCAGCTAACAAACGACCTGAGGAAAGAGAGAAGCCAGATGAATCAGCTCATACAAAAATGTAGTTTGGAATACCAGCATTTCCTCCTTGCTGCCATACAGAGCTCAAGACACCTATCAAGTACTTTCTTTTACTTTCTCTATTACCTCTTCTGTCCCCTCTTCTTCTGCTGCTGCTAATGAAAATCACAGAGAATCTTGACAATCCTGTCTAATTTTTGTGGCAAATAGGAGAAACAGAACTGTTAAAAGAACTTTACAGGATTAAATATTAATATAGTACATTCCCCACTCCTAAAGTGATCGGCTGCCCAAGGGGATGCTTCTAACCCCAGGGGCCTCCTCAGTTTTTCCCCCATTTCACAGTTCTGAGGAGATGGTGAGTAAATGCCCAGCATGAGTGAAGCAGAAGGCTTGTGTGACTGATTCAGGCTGCAGTCTAGTTGCTGTCTTAATTTTTACCTGGCCAAAATTCTCATTTTTGAGAGAAAAAAAACATGCTTTTACTTCTCTTTCTCTTTCCAAAGTCTAAAACCCAGCTCAAACCAGATCACAGGTGGGACTGAGAAAGCAGCACCAGCCACCTGCTCTGTGGGGACCTGTCCCTGAAAAAAACCCTTTATTTAGCCCAGGTTTTGCACTCTACAAAGCACTGCCACAAGATTGTTGTGATCTTACTAATTACCAGGACATGTAACTTTCCAGATTTACAGCTGTGAGTGTAACAGGAAAAAAAATAAATAGAGCAGAGCATAAATATGTTTCTGAAGTAATTTTGCATGAGATTCTAATTGATAGCTTATAACAACATTCTTTGGACAAATGGATGTTGTCAGGGATACAATATTTGGGGTTTTTTTTCAGAGGTGACTTGTGAAACAGAATTCAGCTGCTCTTAGTCAGGAGATAGATGGGTTTTGTTAGTTACTTTAATTACATATAAAAGAAAAGAAGCTGTACAATCAGCCATCCTGCTGGGTTTGGCAAAGCCTGAACTTCCACCTGAGCTCCAGACCCACAGGTGTGTGAGGAAAACAAATACTCCCAGTGAAGAAGAACTCACATGTTCATTTATTTCTTGGCATTTCTATTTCATGGATAAATTGTCACTGCAAAGCAGAGGGTAATGTGTTTTTAAATGATTTTAAGAAGTGCTAGTTATGGCTGTGTTCAGGGACTCATTTCCACTGGTAGCTTATAAACCCCTCAATCCATGACCTCTAACATCTCCTTACTTTTTTCTCTGTAAAAGGGATTCTAGATATTTTCAAAAAGAGCAGTTGGTTTTGTCCTTTTGGATCAGTGGTACCTCACTTCCTATGTCATCTGTGGGTGTTCTCTGAAAAACTTACTGGATGGACAAGCAGGAGCAATATAAGGAGTGAAAAAGGCTTTTCATCCATGTGTTTTACAGATATTTTCACCTCAGAAGGCACAGATTAATAACAGCTTTTATCATTTGCCTGGTTCTGAAGAATTCCTGGGGCACAAGCTGCTCCTCCCCATGTATGGAGAGGCTACTCCTGTCGATGGTGAGGTAGGAGCTGTGTTCCAAGGCCTCACAAGAAGTGGTGATGACATGGTGGACATACAGTTCTTCTGCAAGCAGCAAATTGAAACTTACCACTGTGCTCCCATTAGTGACACCCATTACCAGCACTTTAATCAGACCAGCATCCATCTGCTGGAGCACCTCAGAGGGCAGAGATTTATGCACCTGGAATAAAACCAAAATGTATGTGGGGATGGGCAGATGGAGCAATTACATTTCAGGCTGTGTACACTGCTCAGAAATGAGTGTTGTGCTTCCTGCTCTGGAGGGAAGAAGCAGAAAATTGACCTTTTGCTTTGTAACATTTTCATTCCAGAGCAGCTGAAGGATGTGGTGCATTATTTAACCATGAATATTAAACAAGCCAAACGATTAAGATACCTCATCTGTCATTTGGCACAAGACTTTGCCTCTGGTAGCAGAAAGGGAGGGAGGAGACTGCAGGGAAGCTCCCATGTTCTGCCTCTCAGAATGCCTCTGGGGAGAGGGGCAATCCCATATGAGGAATTGCTGGTGGAAGCGAAGGTGCTCCTGACACTCCACACTGCCTCAGAGGGCTCTCTCAGCCCAGGAACATTACAGCTTACAGCAGGTGACCTTCAAGCTTTGCTTTACAACTGATTTCTCACCAGAGCCAAGCAAAACCCACCTCTTCCTAAATGCCCAGACCAGATTAAGGGACCAGGTGGGGGCTACACTGGCCACCTCCAACTGCTTCTTCCTCTCCCTGATTTCTGCAGGAAATATCTGGAGCAGCAGGGCTGGATTTGAGCCATGAGCTTAAGGCACAGTTTATTTCAGTGTGTAATGCTCTGGGATGCCAGCAGTGATTCCCACCAAGAAGAACCCAGGGAAGAGGCTGGGAGCCACCAGGAGGAGCAGCCTTGTTTGCCTTGCACCCACACACAGAGCTGGTGCATTTGGTGCTGGATTCTCACAGTTTGTGCTCTGCTTGCTGTGCATTGCCCAGCCCTGACTTCCCCACTCTGGCCCTGCAGACAGCCCCAGGATTTGCAGGTGTCCTGCAGCCCTTTCCTGAGTCACCAGAGCTGGTGTGTTCCTTGTGCCAAGGCAAAATGACACAAATCCCCTCTGTGGCCCTGGAAATGGCTGCCATGTGCCTGCAAGGCCCACACAGCAAACCTTGGAGTGCCCCATGGAGCACTCAGGCAGAGCTGGGAGGATGGAGACAGCTGGATCCTCTCTAAAAACCTGGGCAGAACATAAACTTTCCTTGTCAGACCCCAAGGCTCCCATTTCACCAAGACAGAGCCTCTTGGGTTTCTTCTACTCTCTCTTTCTGCTGTTTCACAAGCAGGTACTGAAAAGTTGAAGGCTTGACCTAACTTTTCAGCGGTCACCATTTTTGTCTGAACTTCTCTGAACATTAAACACAGACACGTGTGACATTCTTTTAGCCCACCCTGATTTCATCCTCTTTGCTGTCTATTCCGAAAATTTTATTTTGTCAGTCCTTCTTTTTCACAGAATCACTGAGATTGGAAAGACCTCCAAGGTCATTAAGTCCAACCTGTGCCTGATCCCCACCTTGTCCCCAGCCCAGAGCACTGAGGGACTCATCCAGACCTTCCTTGGACACCTCCAGGGATGGGCACTCCAAACCTCCCTGGGCAGCTCCTTCCAAGTCCTGACCATCCTCTCCATGCAGAAATTCCTCCTGATGTCCAACCTGAACCTCCCCTGGAGCAGCTTGAGGCCGTTTCCTCTTGTCCTGTCCTTTTTTCCCTGCGACCAGAACCTGACCCTCACCTGGCTACAGTGTTTTTTTATTCGTTTTGTTTTGTTTCTGTCCCTTTTATTCCTATTTTTCCTCCCAAATCAGGACCTAGAGCTTGAATAGTATCAGGGCACATTCGCAGTATTTGTATTTAGCCACTAGGTGACACTACAAAACCCTTTATCCAAGAGACTCCAGGATTTCCCAACACGTACCACACCCTGGGTTATCAAAATAACGCTTGATGGAGCAGGGCTGGGGGGGAAAAAAAAGGGGCGAGGAAGAAACGGAACTTTTTTTTGAAAGAAATATTCAATATATAATACCCTTGAGCGTGGGGAGTTCTTACAAGAGAAATTATCTTCAGGTCTGTCATTGTATCTGCGATTTCTGTAGAACACAAAGGAAACCTAAGCAGGGAATGCACTGACAATCTGGAAACTGGGAATAAGTAAGTAAAAGGTACAATAATTTGAACAGAATATTGTTTGAAGACTGTTTTTTTCACTCAGAGAGAGGAAAAAAAAACAAACAAACACCCTCCCCACTGTCTGTGGTTTGGCTGCACCTTCGGGGAGAAGAGCACACATCTGCCCAGCCACCATCACCAGCAGCTTCCAGCGTGTGGAGGTGGATAAACTCCAGCTAAAAAAAGGGTGAAATTATACTGGAATAGTGAAAATTCCTTAATATCTTTTCCTACACTCATTCCACATTCATATAGTTTCAACTACAATCACTTTAGGTGCATGCAGCTACACAAACACGGGTTATGTGCCTTCCAAATGGGGGCGTCATAAGGCATCATCATTTATTAGTTTCACACCTTTTGTCACCCAGCTAAGTCTAACACACCCAGATTCAAAACAGGCTTTCCACCTGGGAATTTATTACACCTCAGTGAATGTATTTTCAGCTCAAACCTTTTGCTTTCCCAACTGATTTTCTTGGGGACAAGCCATGATATCCTTCCTGGGGTGTTGTAAAACACAAGCTGAACAAATCCCAAGACTTAAATACTTTTTTACCTTTAGCCATGTTGGTTTTAAGTTGCATTACAAGAAAGGTGGTGGAACTGGCCTGGACAATGACAGTGCAGGTTGTCACATCAAGTTTTTACCTCCTTCTCATTATTTAAAGGATGATATTTCCATTTGCTGTGCTGCCAATTTAACCACATGGCACTTAAGTGCTGGGGCTAAAGACCATTATACACATTAGGATTTATAAATCCTCTGAATTGTAGATTGTGACTCCAAAGAGGTTTTAAAAAAATCTCTGGCAAACTGTATTTAACTGGAACCTGAGAGTGCTTTTAAAGCTCATAAAACTTTCCTCATTTACTTTAAAAGATCCATTTCTGGTCCTCATAACCTGAAAAGAAAATATACAGATCTTTCTGGTCTCCAAAATTTTCTTTGGCATCTAGAAATACAATAGTTGGGATATTATTTACAGCAGTCATGCAATTATAGCCCTTTTAGAGTGGGTGAAAGTGGGTGGCTCAGAGGTGGAAGGAATCAACACTAACACATTTCTCCAGCTGATCCACAAAACCAGAGTGCTGGGGAAAGGAGTGCTGGTTCCTTATAATCAAAGTGATCATTTTCTGCATGAAAATTTGAGATCCTGGTAAAACTGACACAAAACTTCATTTAGTTCCTTTATGCAACCGTTTTACAATTTTTTCCTACATATATCAGTACCCATGGTTTTCTGGACTAAGGTATGTGACTGAATGAAGAAAACACATTAATTTCAGTCCATTTCAATACCGTGCTGCTCTGAAATAGCCTCGGGCAGAGCGTGGTGCTGAATGAGAGAGAGGTCAGTGGAGAATTGCTCCCTTTTCGCTTTGCTAATCACATCACTCTCGTTTTGTCACAGTTTTTCTGATGTGACAGCTTGGGGCCATAACAGCTCCGGGAAAGCTGTGCTCTGCTAACACACCCAGAAAGGTGCAAACCAGTCCAGTGACTAGTGGGAAACTGATTTGATGTCCAAGAAGGAGAAATGGATCACCCTCTTCCCTCTCTGCAGTTGTCTGTGACCCCAGGCTGGCCTGCCCTGTGCCCTATTTACAGAACTTTATTACCCTTTTCACAGAAAGGGCAATAAAGTATTGGAATGGTCTACCTGGGGAGGTGGTGGATTCACCATCCCTGGATGTGTTTAAGAAAAGACTGGATGTGGCACTTGGTGTCATGGTTTAGTTGAGGTTAAGGTTGTGTTGGACTTGATGATCCTGGAGGTCTCTTCCAACCTGATGATTCTGATTCTGATTCTGATTCTATGCCCCTGTGACAGCTGTGTTCCAGTGGCACTTTGTGACTCCCTCCCCAGTAAGTCTCAGGAGGCCTCTGCAGGGTTTGGGAATCCACCAAATTGCCAGTGAGGGATTTATCAGCACACTTCTCAAGGCCTCTGAAAGCACAGACACTGAAGGGGAGGTAAGGGAGGCACTAAAGCAGCCCAGCATAACCAGTGTTTTTCCAGGTATGGGCGTGTTTGAGGGAGCACCAGAAAGAACAAAGTTCTGACAAATTCACTGCAGTATTAGATACTGTCAAAGGCAGCACCTGAGAATTCTGAGAGGGTTAAAGGCACAGCAGATATCATGTTGTGCTTTGATATCCTGCACTCTAATTGGAAGTGAGGGCAGAGGTGACTTTTCAAGAAACCACTCCCTTTCCAGATATGGGGCTACAAAATCCAGGATGATTACAAGAACTGTCAGCCTTGAGGTACTGCTACAAAGGATAATAACAATCATGCAGCTAATTAGGATAGTGCTGGTCAGGGCAAGGGTATCAGAGCACTTTGCTAACTCCATTAACTTTCCACCACACCCCTGGAGGAGATCAATAATTCAGTATAACCAGGCATGAGAAGGAGAGGACATGGAGGTACCAGAGAGTCCCACAATCCTGATCTTCCTCTAAAACACAGCTGCACACTTATCCTGCAGCCTCAGGCAGTCAGGGGAAGCCAAACCTTACAGGTATGTCAAGGGACACACATGAGTTATACAGGCTGTGGGGGTGAAAAGACCATACACAGTGTTTTATTGAGACAGGTAACAGGTCACATCCTTCTTCACCACTTACTTCATCAACAGAGAGCTGTGCAAAGGTTTGATATTCCTCACTGCTTGTATTGCTGAAGCCTGGAGAGTTTCCCCTGTTTGTTATCCAAACTGTGACACTAAATTTCTGGAAGGCTGCAAGGAAAGAAAAAAGACAATTTCTATACATGTTTGATGGACTGCAGTCCATGGACAGGTGTGTCACAGTGCCCAGCATTCCTGGCCACATGCATCAACTCACAGCAGCAGAAATGAAGCCCAAACCCCAAAAGTCTAAAAATAAATCATCCAGCATCTTAGTCTGCCCTGTCTGAGCCCTAGATGGTTCTGAAGGAAGGCACTGACCTCCTGGAGGTCTCATACCTGCCAGCTCTGCCTTGGATGCTCAGGGATGTCTGGAATGTTGCTCCATTCAGGCACTGGAATAGCTCTCCCAGGCTCACCTGGTTGTTCCTCCAGCCCCACCAGAGGGAAACCATTGCAGCACCAAATCCTCCCTGCAGCCTCAGAGGAAGGCTGGGCGGCTGCCTGAGCTTAGACATCTACACTTTGGACAGCTGTGGTGGGATGAGATGAATCCCAGCAAGGTGGACACTTCCCCCCTAGCTCACCTCTGCTGAATGGCATTAAGGCAGACTCAAACATTTTAGTTTATTTCCTGATTTCTTGGTGTTTCCCAATACCTTTGGCATTGTTGCTACAGGCACTGAAGTGATCAGAGATCAGAGAAGTCAGGAAATGCTTCTCAAGGCATGATTTGTGCCCCTGGCATCCATTTAGTGATGACTGCAATCATCCAATGCTGTGACCATTGCCAGTAAATCACCTTCCCTCTGCCCCCAGCTCCTAACAAATCATCACTCCTGGCACAGCAAAACCTAATGATTCAATGGTTTATAAAAATACCGGATAGTCTTCACCAAAAACTTCAAGAACTTTATCATCTGGCTAAGGATTCAGTTTAAAAATTCTGAATCAAGTTACCAGTTTTTTACTTTCTGGTGTAGCAACCTGCTTTCCTCCCTGCACACACCTGACTGCACCTCCACAGGGTATCAGGCACCAGATTCCAGCTCTGTCACACTCCTATGTTCAGTTTTAATCTGCCATTTCAGCTGCTTTCTTTGAAACAGGAGGAATTATAAAGCTCTGCATGAACTCTGTGGACCACTTTACATCCAAGTTCTACTCACATTGGAAAAATCATCACTTCAACTAGGACAGGTACTGGAGGAAAAGAAATAGTAATCAGAAAGAAAGAAAGAAATAGTAAAGCTTTAGAGGGGAAGGGAGAAATGCCTGCTTGAAGCAAGCCACTGGAGGAGGGCTCCTTTATCCCAGCACAATTCTGATCCCAAAGGAATCCTCACTACCAACAGTCAGATCAAAGGATTTGGCCCTGCTTTTTGCCATGGCTTGTCCTGTCATGTGAACACAGGTATTTAGGGAATAAAACACATTCTGTTGTCTCAGGAGAGAGGGGAAAATGCTCTGAACAATCCTCAAATAATAATTAAAAAGCCCCCGGTATTTAAAAGACCAGAGTATGAAGAGTTGGCTGAGGTTGAGCCTCCAGGTCAGAGATGATACCACAAGGAGGAGCTGCATATGAAATTTCACCAAAAATGGGCTTTTATCCTGTGAATTTCTTGTCCTGGCCACTCTAGTGGCTCTTGCTCTTGTTCCTTAGGAATAAGCCCTTCACAAGCTTCTTTCCCAGCAAAAGCACTTGGCTGAATATTTGATTCATCAGGAATATAAACCAAGTTTTTATAAATTGAACTTTTTTTTTTTTTTTGGAGAAATTTTCAGTTTGTTTTCCAGCTGGGAGAAAATTTATGGGGGGTTTTTTGGTCAGTTAAAAATAATTAATTTTATACTTAAAAAAACCAACTTTGTTTTATTAAAAAAACCCAAACTGATTTTTTAGGAGGAGAGAAGACAGCAGCTGGACAGGACATCAGCACAGCTGCCCAAGGCAGAGCAGGATGGCAGGAGGGGACATGTGGTGATTGGGGCTGGGGGACAAAAGAGGCTGGAGAAGCAGCAGAACTGGCCTTACACAGCTGAAAAAGACATTTTCCAGGGAGAAAGGAATGAGAGAGCACCAGAAGTGGGGTTGAATGAGGGGAGACCACCAGGAACAGGAGATGAGAGGGGAGGGAGAGAGAAAAGAGCAGAGGGAAGGGTGACTTGAGATCAGAGAGATGTGAAGGGCATGAGAGACAGAATAAAGACAAGCAGAAGCAAAACTGAAATAGCCAAACTGAATAGTGACACACTACAGAAAAAAAAAATTACATTTAGTGATAGGCAGAGACAGCAGCATTCCTATCCCAAACATAACTGTAATTTTAAGACCAAATCTGACTCTCTGAAACATGATTCATCTCTAATCAACAGAAAAATCCCCTAATTAACTGCAACACATCTGCCCAAACGCAAACAGATTAAACCTTTGCCAGCTTTGTTGTTCTCAATTACAGCTCTTGAAGCAGTGTCTCTCAGGTTTCCAGGCAGCTCCTGCCTCACAGGGGATTTGTGGAGGACTCTGACTAATCATCCTCTGCTGAAAGGAAAGGGAAGGCAAGTCCTTTTCCTCCCCAGCTCCCTAAATTAACTCCACAGACAGCTGCTGCCGCCGTGTCCTGGTGCCAGAGGCTGCAGGAAAAATCAGGATGCGTGGGAAAAGGATGAGCAGCAAATGTTGCCATAAGCCACGCTCAGTGCTCTCCTTTATGCTCTTCCTCCTCCTGGAGCTGAAGAAATGTAACATCAATGAAAGCAACTGCTAAATTGCCAGGAAGAGGAATTGCTTTCGCAAGCTGATTTAGCAAAGAGAAAGTGCCAATTCCTGCAGAAAATATTATCGATATAGAAAAAGTTGCAGACACCAAGAAAATAATTTTGACGTTGAAAAAATAAGTTTTAGATGCCCTTTTCCGAACTCTGAGTGAGGCTTTGCTTCTCCCACAGGTGAATTCCCACACGTGCAGATCCCATGGTGAAGGTCTTGAGTTTGACCCTCACATGGGGCACCGTTTGTGATGGTTCTGGCTTCCTTTTTTCCTTGCCAAGGTCGGGATTAATACATGGGAAATGTAGGTTTCAAGTTCAGACTTGGATGTTTATTATGTTTTATCTATTTAGACTCACGAGCTGTGAGCTCCAACTAGCAAGTTAGGGAACAGAGGTAAAAGGGAGTGCTTCTAACACTTTCCAAGGTTATTTAAGATCTAATTACCCAATAATGAGATGACACCTATATTATTTATATTTCTGACCCAATAATGACTACCCAAGGCCTGCAGGGTGGACCTTTTTCACCAAATTACAGAAAACCACCCAAACCCATGAGGAGGAAGGTGAAGAAGAAAGAAGGTGAAGAAGAAAGACTTAGACAATGCCCAAAATCCTCCATCTTGAGTCACATGTATTACTATATACTAAAATCCCAAAAATCCAAGTTGTCGCCCTAGGTTTTCTTGCTTTTGAGTGCTTGTAACTTTGTACTGCAGATTCTCATGCAGCTTCATGCAAACAATGTGTATTTTTTGAATGTTTATGTATTTCTCCTCTGGGAGGAGAAATGTGATTGATGGTGATGTTCACCATCCAGGTTAAAGAGGTGGTCACCTGTGTAGCCAATCTCTTGACCTTTGTACAAATGTATATAAATGGAGTTAGCTTTTGAATAAAGAAGAAGGAAGTGTCCCTGAACCTCTGCTGTGCCTGCTCGTCCTTTGTGACCCTGTCCATGCCTTCATCGGGTGACCCTTTATCTGATTCACCCATCACCAAGTTTCCAGAATTCCAACACCACAAGATGTGTGCTCACTGCGGGCCGGGCTGGGGGCTGGAGAGGTGCCTGGAAAAGCTGGTGACCCCAAAGATCCAGGGTGTCCCTCAGACCAAGAGCTGTTCTCCCTTCCCACCTCTCCATCTGCTCCCAGAGCGGTGGCAATGTCAGTGCTCCCTGCGGCCACCAGAGCTCTGCCAGGGCCACCTCAAGAGCTGGCTCTGGGCACAGCAGAAGCTGCGTGAGCGCTGGTGGCTGTTTGATTTGGAAACAGCTGAACTGAAGTGAGTTGGTCTTGCCTGGCTGTGCCCAGGAGCGAGTTTGGGAGAGCAGCCTTGGCATCAGAGCTTTGCTGTGATGGACTTCCGTGCCCACGGCCTGTGCCCTGCTGGGGGGGACCCCCACGGCCATGGGGCTGCTGTCCCTGCTGAAACCCATCTGTAGGGTCAGACCTTTTCCCCAAGGGGTTAGAGGAGCACTGGTGGGACTGTGGGATGTTTGTCACCCAGGGCCAGTGCAGCAGGGAGGTGTGACTGTGCTCAAGCCGGAGCCTGCAGCAGCCACTGTCTCAATAATGGTGGCAGTGGCAGGGCTTCCTTCTTCAAGAGCTAACTCCTAGCTGGTTCTTCCTTCAGGAGGCATGGTTTCAGCCAGAAGATCCACAGTCTCACCTGCAACACAGTAAACACACCCTGAAAGCAGGTTGAGGAGGCCTCAGGGCCTGGCCTGAAATGGGGCCTGAAGCTGGATGAGGAGGCACCAGGGCCTGGCCCGAAAATGGTACTAAGGCCACACAACCACTCGTGGCAGCATTACAAAAACAGGTCTTGGATGCTCATGGACACACTGTAGAACATGGGATTTTTATGGGATTGAATCTGGTTTGTGCCAACACAAAGAAGCAGATTTGATCCCTGGGCCTCCTGTTCTGGCTGGGGAGGCCAAGGGTCAACTCAGTGGGAGGAAATTAGCCACAGACATAGCAAGAGAGGGGAAAGTACTCCTTGCAGTTGTCAGGTTTATCAAGAAAGATCTTGGAGAGATTTCACCTGAATATAAATATACAAATATATAAATATATAAATATATATTTATATAACTATATAAATATATAAATTATATATTTATATTTATATTTATATAAAAATTTATATATATATATTTAGAGACAGGCCATATATACCCCTCCAGCCACAGACTGCAAAGGTACAATTATATGAATTTTATATGCTATTAAAAGCAGATGTAAAACCCCACAACTTATTCCAACGTTTCATGGCAAAAAAAAAAAAAACCCTAGATGCCAGGCCTTTTTCTCACCCTCACAGTTTTTTCCAGGTCGGGATGGATTGGTATCCGTGGCTGTCTTGCACCTGCACATGTAGGAGCGCATCAGATTGATGCACTCTGCAAACACAGAGCAGTCATTCTCAGTCTGGGAAGCACATTCATCCCAGTCTGTGGGACCAAAACAAGAAAAAGGGTCAGAGAGCCTCCCTGCTGGCTGCAATAAGCTAGAAATTATCATTAAGTAGTCCTTTTTTAATTTACTTCTGTGGTCTTCCATTGTCATCATTTACCTGTCAGCCAAGCTCTGAGTGATGCAGAACACTGTTTTGTTATTCACTTGTTCTTTTACTCTGAAAAATATTTTCTTTGAGTAAAGACTTTCTAAATAATTGTTTTTAGAGGTAAACACATTTAAAGTGAAAAAAATGGTGTAGGATTGTACTGCAATTATATCAAAATCACTCACTATACCAAGTTCTGTGTACAGCACCTCCAGATATATCTGGTAATTAATAGGTCTGTTACCACTAGCTACCAGTAGATACAACATTAAACAGAGACTTAATCCAAATAATCTTCTGCTTCAAATAAAAAGTAAATGCTAGTAGCTCCCACGGGAAGCACTATTCTGTTCTTAACAGTGGAAGTGCTAAGGGCAAAATCTCTTTTTATACAATTTTTCTTCTCAAAAGTAATGCTGTAAAACTGTGACCCTCTTTCTGGTAGTGTCAGAAGAGACATCCTGATTCATCAATGCATGAAGATGCTTTAAGGGTGTCCCTTATGTCTGATTTCAGCGGCTCTGAATCAGTTAGAGATGCCTTTTCATGCACTTATAGACTTATTTTATTGCCGAGTCTCTTCTCTTTTGAGGGATTTATATCTGGATCCGTGTGTTGCCATTCACACCCTGTTCCAGCAAATCTGCAAGGGCTGAGTTAGTCCTTTGGACAGGAATAATTCCAGTGAATCTCAGGTGAGCCCTCCCTGTGTGACTGCGTTGTGCACTCACCTTCACTGCCTCAGGGCCCTGAGAGGGGGAGAGCAGCAAATGAGGCTAAAAACTGTGTCTTGGGACAAAGAATTCTGACCAGAGGCTAGTAAATTGTTTTGAACAGCAAATTAACATAAGTGCTTGTTCTGCAAACCTGCAGATTAATGATGGTGATTATTTCTCTGAAACAAAGGAGTATCCCATTCCGTGTGCATGCACATACATGCACTCATCTTTCTGCTTGCTTTTCCTTCCTTCTAGCTAATATTTCAATTATTTTGGGGTTTTTTTTGTCATTGGGTAATTGCTGTGCCCATGATAGTCTCCATTAGACAGTTCCATGTGCCTGTGTTGCCTATTATGTTCCAGCCTAAGCCATTTAGAGGGAATGCAGAAGTGTGCAGGACTGGCTGAACACCAGAGATGAAATCTCGTTAATTCCTAACCGTGCTATGAAATAATTGTGACCCTTGGTGGCCTCCAACGCCATCCGAGAGATGCTAATTGCCAAATCACTTACATTCACTGCCTCCAGTGTCTCTGAGAGTTTCCTTTCTCCTCACTTAGCACGGCTTTTAAAGCAAATTCCTTCACCTCTGATGGCCACATTCAATCATGCATTGGATCAAAACACTGGCACTGACTGGTGCATCACTTGTGCACATCTACACACACACACACACACNACACACACACACACTCTGCACTTTTTTCCTCTCTAAACCATCACATCTCAGCCAAGGTCTGTTCTGAGCTCTCCTTCTGCACTCTTGGCACCTCTTTGGCCCTTCATATTTGGCACTTCCCTACACATGCCTCAACCAACAGTCCTAGCCCAAAAATTATTAACAAGCCACCTTTGTGTTCACTCTGATTACCCATTATACACCTGTAAGGTGTATCATACATGCAAAGGGTAAAAATCTGGGAAATTCCTTTGCCAAATGATGTTGCAGATGCTAAAGATTTATCGGATTTGATGGGGGAGTTTCATGGGGGATAAACAAACCCTAAGAAATCCCTCTGGATTCAGGGAATCCTGGAGCTGAAAACAGTTGTTGGCTAAGGGTTTATTAGTGAGAGGTGATGCCTCCTCCAGGAGTTGGCTCCTGGCTGGTACTGAGGCAGTGACATTGTGCTAGAAGGATCTTGGGCCTGACTCGCCACACATCCCTTTCTCTTCTCTTTCCACGCTCCACAAAACAGATTTTATTGTCTCTATCCATCATGGCAATAAATTTAATAATTTATGGATCTTCGAGGCGATCTGGTCCACTCCCTTCAGCTGTGCTGTCCCTTCTGACTTCTCATCCCTGCTTTTCACAGTTGAACGGGCTGTCACTAAACCAAGCACAAAGCCTGGTTGGTGGTGGCCAGGCTGCAGGAAGGATCCAAGGGAAGGGATGTGGGTGGGATTCTTGCCAAAGGTCCTGGGGCTCTTTGGGGTCAGGAAGCAAAACACCCCATTATACAAACCTTTCCTTTGTGTGTTTCACTCCTTATTTTCCACTTAGGAAAGTCATGTTGAAGAAACTCTTCTTTGGGTAGAGTTAAGAAATAAACCCTTTTCTCAGCCCCTAAGGAGGTGTTGCCTGTGCCCTGGGGTAAGTGTGGTGCTACTGGAAGCCACCTGGTTTTCTGCAGCTCAAGTGACAGTCCAGAGTTATCACCTTCTTCTTCCTCAGCCTTTTGGTCCCAGGATCAATATAATTTACAAAGTATTTTAACACACATCGTCATCTCGCAATTCAGTCTCAGCTGCCACTGTGATATTTGTAGGCTTTGAGTGCAATCCTGGTTTTTTCCTGTCCTGTTCTCCTTAACCTCCATATGCTCTGCAGCTCCAAAGGGAGTTTTTCCTGCTCAGAAAGGCTCCATACTCCAAGAGAAAAGAATAACCCATTCTGTTGGCTTTAGCAACTTTCTGAACTCTGCTGTCTCTGCCAGCTGGGAAACCTGAGGACAAAACTCAGTCCTTTGAAGATAAAAGTGGTGATAACTGAAGATCAAACAGAGACCTGGTTTAACATAAATTCCATGTGTGTTTCTTCAGTCCTAATCACCATAAGGACATTCAGGAATTCCTCTGGCTGGGTTTCTAGAGTGAAGATGTTAGATTTCTTAAACCTTGGTCCAAATACAGTCTCCCAGTCGTGGAGCACAAAACTGTCTAGAGGGTGTGTTTATCTAAAGGCTACAGATATTCCACAGTAATCCTGTCTGCCATGCAGCTGGAGAAAAATACTGGCAAACTTCCAGCTGGGGACAGAGAGGAGAGGGAGGAAAATGAATATGGAAACCAAGAGCTCCACTTGGGTTAAACACAGGGAGGAGAAGCAGTGCCTGCAGGTACCTGGGGACAGTCAGTGCTCCTAGGTCTGACCCTTCTGGGCTCATGGATAAAACCCCTGGAAGAATTCTCACATCATGGTTTTCTCTCCAACAAACCACATCCTTTGTTTCTCTAGTTTGTGAAGAATATTGGTGATACTGCACATGATCAAAACACAAACGCTGCTTTCTTCTTTGAAAAAATAAAAACAAAAATTACCTTTAACTGCAGTGTTTTGCTGTTCCACCACAAGCACAGAGCCCTTGTGCAGGTAGGAAAGCACTGGGGCAAACGTGGAGGTATCCACTGGAAACTCAGGATCCTGCATGGTGATCCTGAGTCTCACAATGAGGCTTCCTGCTGCCAGGGATTCAATCTGCACTTTCAGCTTCCCACATTTGTACAAGGCAGAAATGTTGGGTGCAAATGAATTTTCGAGCTGAGCAAAGGGAGAGAAGCATTGACAATTAGGGAGCCAACGGGTACATCTTTACATATTTATATAAAGCACAACATAGAAAATGCTGTAAAAAGAAAAGTTGCAAAGTGTTTCAGAAATCTTATTTTTCAGAGATTGTCGTGGCACAAAGTAATGCCTTGGTGCAACCCAGCTGAGAAGGACTTGGGGGTGCTGGTGGATGAGGGGCTGGACACGCCCTGGCTGTGTGCACTGGGATCAGAAACCCTCTCTGTGCTGGGCTTCACCAAAAAGCAGCGTGGGCAGCAGGAGAGGGGGGAATTCTGCCCCTCTGCCCCTTCAGGTGAGACCCTCACCTGCAAAGCTGCATCCAGCCCCAGCACAGGAAGGATGTGGAGCTGCTGGAGAGAGTCCAGAGGAGGCACCAAGATCAGAGCAGCTCTGCTGTCAGGAAAGGCTGAGAGAATTGGGATTGTTCAGCCTGGAAAGCAAAAGGCTCTGGGGAGACTTAATTGTGACCTTCCAGTACCTGAAGGGAACTTCTGGAAAGATGAGGCAAGACTATTTACAAGGGCCTGGAGTGACAGGACAAGGGGGAATGACTTCAAACTGACAGAGAGTAGGGTTAGATTAGATATTAGGAAAAACTTTTTTACTGTGAGGGTGGTGTGGCCCTGGCACAGGTTGCCCAAACGAGCTGTGGTTGCCCCATCCCTGGAAGTGTCCAAGGCCAGGCTGGACAGGGCTTGGAGCAACCTGGGATAGTGGAAGGTGTTCCTGCCCATGGCAGGGGGTAGGAACTGGATGATCTTCAAGGCCTCTTCCAATTCAGACCATTCTGTGATCATATAATTCTATGATACCTTTGAAAACTGTGTCCATCTGACCACTGGTTTTACAAACCAATTTCCAAATTTTGGCTCAAGGGAGCAGAATTCCCCCTGGCCCTCTTTGCCTGCAGCAGAGCTGCAGCAGCAGCTGCTGAACTGTCCTGGTCAGTGCATGCAGTAGATAGACCCTTGATGCTATCTCTATATGTCACATATGCATTTTGTTTTATTTACAAGTGTGGGCATGGCTTTAGTTCCCAGGGAGCATTTGAAACTCACCAGTTCAAGTTCAGCCTGCAGCCGAGCCCAATAACAAAGGAAACTCAGGATGAGAGACAAGAAAAATGGGGGTGGATAACTTCAAAAAATGTGTTTGAGACAGCCCAGCTTCAAGGCAGCATCACAATTTCATCAAGGTTAATTACCAAAACCAGTGAGCAGTCACTTCAGCTGAACAAATGCATTACTCTGAACATTGAAGCTGGCACACTGCTGTCAATATTTGAGCTGTGCAGGAGCTGGCAGTTTTACCTTACATGTCTAGAAGGCTGCTCCTTGTTGGAGCCTTTTGTTCCTGCACACACCTCAAAGCTGCCTTTGAGCACGAGCAGAGCCATGAATCAGCACAGCTTTGTTCCCATTCAGTCAGAGGATGCTCAAAAAGATTCCTACAAACAAGCTGTTTAGCTGCTCTAAGCTCACATCAGGGTAGAGAGGGAAGAAAATGAGGAGAGAAGAAATGAGAGGGGGATGCTGTGCTCACACCCAAGGAGGCAGAAGCAACACAGGTGGGCAATGCTCCTTTTTCTTCCCAACCCGATGAAGCCGATCAGGTCTGCATAAATCTCAGAGAACATTCACTCACCAAAATCTTCCTACACAACAGAAGTGAACAATTTGCAACTGTGGGAAATAAAACCATGTGAGGAGGTTCAGCTAGGAATTTCTGTAGGGCAAATGCCTCCTCTCTGCTGCCCTTGAACGTCTAGCTCCTTTATTGTTTTGGGTTTTTCTCTTGCACTTAAATTCACACATGATTATGAGTCACCCTTTGTTTTGGGGAAGCCTTGTTTGGGATGGAGATCCCAATTCCTCTGTATGGGCCCTGTTCTGTGCAGCAAAACTGTAGGAGATTGCTCCATCTGAAACCTCCACCTTTTACTCCCTTTTTTGGGAAGCTCAGAGCTGGGACTAGACTTCATGATTCAAGTTTTGTTTCTGGCTGATTACACCTGACTGTGGACAGTGGCCACAATGTGTGCAGGGAAGGAATGGGGCTGGAAAAGAAAGCCTGATCCAGATACTTTTCCTGAAAGAAGAAAGAGCTTTGAGAGGAGTAAGGCATTTATTGAGTAGACTGTGCTGAAATGAATGCCAGGAATGCCATTTCAATAATCCATTTAAAAGCCTCAAGTTAATTTACTGAGTTTATTGCCAAATTAAAGATCCAAGGAAAGGAGCTCCTGTTGCATGCCTGCATTTATAACTCCTTCACTCTTCTGGAAAGGAAAATTCTCACTGGCTTCATTGCTAACAAGGCCAAGAGCTAGATCTGTCTAGTCAGTTGAATTTTGTTGTAATTATAAAGAAAGGTCACAGGAAATAGTATGCTGATTTTGAATGAATATTTCATCCAGGCATAAAATCCTCTATTAGATTAAATAAACTTTACATTGAAATATATATATATATAATCCAGAGATATAGCCATTTTAGCTCTGTAAGTAACAGTCTTGAAAATTCCTCATATGTTGAGCTGCTGGAATTATGGAAATCATCAGTGAAGTTGTAGTTAAAAGTCCTCATAGTAACATCAAATATCTTGGCCTCTGTAGGACACAGCATTAAAACACACTGACAAAGTAGGAAAGGATTCAGTTAAAATTGATGTACCAGGACCAAAATTTCAGCTGATGGAAGAAAGGAGGACAAGATTGAGAGAGTTTGGTATTAAATTAAAAGAAAAAAAAAGGTAAAGCCAATAGACTCCTACAAGCTTCTGATATATTGAGAAGATGCATTTATATCAGGTCTAAAGAGGTATTTTGGTGCCTAATTGCAACTGCATGAGAACTGGGTGTACACACACTTTATGTGTGGGTCCCTACATAACTCCTGCCTTGAAGCTACACCCAGGGTGGAATTGCCTGTGGGCTCATCTCTGGCCCACCAGTCACAGTTCTTATTTATTTACTTTCCTGATCTTGGTAGAGGGGATAGTAAACATACTCTTAAACTGAAAACAGAACAAAAAGCTCTGCATGCCTCTTGTGTGTGTGGTGAGCCCTGACAGACACTGCACAGAGCACGGGAGCCAAAAGCAAGAGCCAAGGAATCTCTAACTGCTTTGTCCTGCATAAACACTCCGAGGCTGTTACTCCTTGGACTGATCCCTGGAAAACTTTTCTTTTTCTCAAGGGTTCCAACTCCATACTCTGAAGGTCAGCCCTCTGTTTTCATTACCACTAGACCTCCTACTTTCCCTCCACAAAGGGAGTAATTTCTGACCCAAACTGGAGTCATCCCTCATCTCATCAAAGGGAAGGCTCTTAGGGATAAACATGAACAGCAGCATTCCCACTGTGGTCAGTAATAAATAGTTCACTGCCTGCTCTTTGAAAAAAGAGGGAGAGATTTATTTCTTTATTTGCATGGAGGCTTAGGAAATAATTTAAGGCTAGAGAAAAAGCAAAATTATGTTTGAGCAACACACTAGGGCCTCAGGAAGCTCCCAGCACTAGTTAATTGAACAGAATGGGCAGGTATTCTGCAGCTTTGTTACTCGGTGCTTGTAATGCTCTTTAATCCTTTATTCAGCAGAATCTGCCCCTCCTCTGGGCACTCTTGTTGGCTCAGCTGGGCCCTTGACAAACCAGTTACCTGGATTTCCCACTGGCCACAGCCACCAACCAGGAAAAAACGAGGCCTGCTGGGAAATGGGTGGCAGCAGAAAGCAGTGCCAGCCACCAAAGAAATAGGTTTTTTAAAAAGAATTATAGCTTAGCCAAAAATTTGTAATAGTCTAATCAGCTCCAGCACTGCTCTATCAACTAAGGCCAAAGTTCTGCTGCCTGATAGTCTGGGTTGGATAAATGCTGGAGTAGATGAGATTAAAAGTGCTGAAGAAGGTGGGAATTGTTTGTCAGTGAGGACCAAAGGAACATTGCTGAACTGCAAGTGAGTGGGGATGGAAGGAGGAGAAGGGAGAAGATAGATATATACTATATTTTATATATATATGTATTTTAAGGGGTTTCTTTACCTGTTTTAACATTTTGATGGGAGATAATGGTCTTTCCACAAGTTTCATAGCTGATCTCTACTAAATACATCACACCTGCTTCCAGATGAGACACAACCACTTGCATTTCCTCTGTCTTCAGGTTTTGAACAGTTTTATTGCCCTTGGACACCCAGACTTGGAAAGCATGGTTCAGAGTGGGACTGACAAGCCAGGACATTTCAAAGCTGGTGCTGGTAACGCTGAGGACTTGATGGTTTGTAACTGCAGAGGGATCTGTTGCAGTCCCAGGAAGAGTTGGCACAGAAAAAAAGCAACATTTCACTTTTAAAGCCTTGTGCTGTTCTAAACCCACTACAGACAAGCACTTGGACAGTGAATAGGGGAAGGTTCTCTTTACATCAGGACAGAATCTGCCCCTCTCACACTAGCAGATCCCCTCATCCATGAACCATCCCACTAGAGTGATTGATTTAGTGTTAAACCTATTTTTTTTCCTTTTACTATATGCACATCTGTTGAATCATAGAATCACAGAGTAGTTTGGGCTGGAAAGAACCTTAAAGATCATCCAGTTCCACCCCCTGCCATGGGCCAGGACACCTTCCACTAGACCAGGCTGCTCAGAGCCTTGTCCAACCTGGCCCTGAACACTTCCAGGGATGAGGCAGCCACAGCTCCTCTGGACAACCTAATCTCCAAATCTCCAGTCACATAAACAATCAGGCAGCGAGCTACAGGTGCAAGCAACAGGAATAAATTTGGAAGAGTGACTCTGGGCACTCTACATGTGTTGACACCTGCTTTGCCTCTTGTCACTTTAATCATCAAAATGCACGCGTTCATGCAAAGGTTGCCTGGATTTATCCTGGAAAACCCCCCCGACCTCAGCTAAGAGAGGCTGGGGGAGAGTGGTGTGCAGCACTTCACCTGCTATTTCACTCCAGTGTCACATCAATGGGAAAAGACAGGGCCCTTCAGAGATGATTCCTCTCCTGGGAGGTGGAGGTGTTTAAATTGGGTCGGGTGAGTTGCCCTGCAGCAGAGCCAGTCTGTCTGGCTTCAGAGAGAGAGAGAGAGAGCCCAGACAAGGACCTCTGCTGGAGAAAGCTGGGCCAGGTGAGATGAGCATCATGCTCTGTGCTAACCCACAGACCATGACATGTTGCTGCCACAGCTTCAAGTCTTTCATGCTAGTGGTTAGACTGAGGAGGAAAAGGTTGTTTTCATAAATTGCTTCAATAGAACACAAATCGTTTTAGGCCAAACACCCTCAAAGCCACTTCCCCCCTGCACTAGAGGTGCCTCAGTTTAATTCCTCTGACTTCAGCTTCAATCAGAGGCTGTGGATGAAGATCAAGAACATCCAGCCTGTCTCTCTGAACTCTCAAAGAGCAACTTAAATCTATTTGCTCTCACAGAAGAACAGGGTGTTGTTAAAAGGATTGTAATAACTCTTGCCTGAAAGGGCTGGATCACCATATAAACACAAAGCTACTGAGGTTTGTTCCCATCACAAATCAAGAAAACATTTATTAAAACCCAAGGTTACTTACAGCACCCAGCATCTGTAGATTGGTTGGTTATGGACAAGGGGCTTGATTTCCTTACAGAAGGAGAGCTACTGCCAAGGTTAACAGCATTTACTGAACTTGGAGTAGATGCTACAATGCTTAGGGGAAAATTATATTATCAAAGAGTTAGAGTATTTCTAAGAAAGCAAATCCAAAATAATACCATTCATGTTTTTCACAGGAAAAGCAGCAATAGAAGTAATAGAAATAGAAAATAAAAGTATTATCATATCACAAAAGCATGAAGTAATACATTATCTTAATTTTTGAGATTAAGGGATTGTAAAATTGTTTTCTAACTAAAGCATCAAATCTGCAAGCAGTTATTCATCTCATTATCTTAAAGCCTATTAGCAGGCCCATTGATGTCTGTGGGCTGTAAGTATATTTTGCTGAACTGGTACCACAAGGAATTATTTCAGCCAGAGCCAAACTCCAGCTGCTTGCAGCAGAGAGCTCAGCAGCAGTGCAACAGCTCAGGGTGGGATCATAAACCACTGAGTCTGGGCTGCAGTCAAAACAGGAAAAAAGAAAATTGTAGAAATAATGTCATGAATTGTTTCTCGAGAGGCTGGGGAGGTACACAGATAAGTGACTTGCTCTGAGAAGCAGGAGGGTCTGAAGTTTTAGGTTTTGGCAGGTGACTAAGCACGGCTGAGGGTGAAATAGAAGAAACAGCAAGGGAAATAAATACTCAGCATTTCCATCAGAAATAGGCAACAGGTTTGTGTGGCATTTTCTCCCAACAGGAGGAGAAGGGGCATTCATGCTCCAGAAATTCCTGCAGGTGACCCCTGCAAAGGAGCACAAAGTCCTGCAGGAACATCCTCAGCACTTCCCAAGGTGAGAACTTCATTTCCTACCTTGTTTCCTTGGGCTCAGCCGGTGAGGGATGACATTGGCGTGTTCATGCTGCGGGTGGCAGCTGTAATAACCCTCCAGGTTTACACAGCTGCTTCTCTCAGGGCAAGCATTGAATCCAGCATAGCAGCATTCATTGACATCTAGGAAGAACAACACACCTTGCATGGATGTTGGGAGCAGCATCGAGATTGATCTGAACTGTCTGTAGACCAGGCTCTGGCTATGATAATTCAGTGTAAACAGCAGTGATGCTGTTAAAGCCATTCTGGATGTTATCACCCTTTCACTTTTTAACCCAATTCTTTGGAATTAGAGGACACTTAGGGGCAGCTCCTGCTTACACCTGTAGGATGCCATCCAAACCAGAGATGTCAGCACAGGAGGCAGGAGAACTACCCAGTGATTTCACTGAAAGCTGGACTGATTAAACACAGAATAAGAAGCATTGAAAATGGTGCTTATGGGTGCATTTTAGGAGGGAAAATGTTCAGATGACTGCAGAACAATAAGTAGATTTACATAATTTAAAATTAATATATTGAAATGTTTATGTGACATTTAAAAATATGCAGTAATATGCTATCATAATTAATAGGCTAAATATTATTTGTTTCATACAAGCTACTGGAAGTAACATAGTAACAATATGGCAAGAAAACAGTTCTTTTAAGAGCCTGTTTAATACAACTAATGATTGTGCTACAAATATACACATATTTGCTTTTTCATCTGAACAGCTATGTTACTGGGAGAAAATAAATTTGAGGGTTCAGAAGCATTCCCTTCCAAACTATTCACCCCAAAATAATCATTAACTCTCCATCCTATAGCAGAAAGATCAGGGCTGTGTTCACAACATCTGAAAAGATCCTCTGTGCCATCTTTGAAAGCAAATTAATGGTTACCTAAATGAGATCCCAAGTGAAAAGGGATGAAATCCCTTAAAAAGTGACAGGATTACAATCTGTGACCTTGCACCTCCATGTCAATCACTTCATACACTCTCTGCACCATGGCCTTCAGGGAGGAGGAAACCTCTGCCAGAGGAGCTGGCTGATGGTGCATTCCCAGGAGCAGCTGGGAGGCCACTGTCCCAGTGTAGATGTCCCCACGGTGACTCTGGATGTGGTGCACAGAGACATTCAGGGGCTGCAGTGCACCAGTGACCTGGAAAACAGGGCAGCAAACCCTGGAGCAAGCACCAGGTTCATTTCCCAGCACGTGAATTCATATTGTGATAATAACAATAAGATGAATTATTATGGTTGTTATCATAACCTGAGTGTAGAGAGAAATTCGGAAACCACGGCAAAGTGGTAACTGTATTTATGCAAGGTGAGTTCTTATCTTCACATTTCACAACAGATTTATCTTACAGAAAGGCCAAGCTGAGGGGGGTGTGGAGCTGATCTCAAAATGCTTTGGCAGAAGGTGTAACCCAGCAAGAGGTGGGAAAAGTCCTGCTCTGCAAAGTCTGGGTGGATTACAGTACATTACACAGGTCACTACAATTCACCTGCAATAAAGCTGTCCAACTCCTCTGGCTTCAAACAGCTAAATGGACTGCTGGCAAAGGGAACAGAAAGAAAAAGAGGAAAAGCAATAGACTCAGGATGAGGGGTGGGATTAAGAGCCACAGAGAGAGCCCAGAGACACCAAGCCATCCCAACAGAGAGTCAGGAAGGAGACAAGGGATCTGCTGCTGGGCTGAGCAATGAGTCAGTGGAACACACAGCAGCACTCTCTGAGTAGCAGCTCATTGAACAGCTTCACCTCAATTCCCCATTTCTTGAGTGTTTGACTTTCACATAGCTTGTTTTAGATCAAGATATAAAAGCCTTGGTGGATCCTTGCCTCTACTCCCCACTACATATCAACAGAGCCCGGGTATCATGGCTTTTTAGGGTATGAGAAGGGGAAATCAGACAGGAGGAAGAATTACACTCATGCTGTTGTTATCACTTCTATTTTGCTGCCCATCAATGCCAGCAGATTACAGCAGATAGGTTTGCCTTGGAAAGGCTTACCTTAAAATTCCATATCAGAAAACATCATCATGCTTTGAAGGTCTTGAAGTCTGGTCAGTCTGTCATAGGCCCAAAACTGAGCTGAGACAGAGCTGGGGCCAGCACTAATTAAGCAGGAAAACTCCCTTTATTTCAAAATGTTTTTAAATTGCCCTTGGAAGAGACCTGAAAAATTTTCAAAAGAATCTGATAAATCAATGTTACTTGCATTGCTTAAGGATGCAGCTGACATTGAGAAATAGAGAAATAATCAGAAACAGGGCCAAAAAAAAAAAAAATCAATCTGGCAGAACAAAGGGGGAGCAAAGAGTGGCCCCTAAGTTTTTGTACATACCGTGGAGTGCAAAAGGCGGGAATGATTCAGAAGGTGGGAATCCACACGGGTTAATTCATTAAAAACCATTTTTGCCAGCACTGTCACGTTGTACTAGAACGTCCTCCCTGCAGCATAGGAAATAAAACAGCCAAGTCATCTGAGGTCTGGTGCTGCAGAAGGCAACAGAGCTCCAGGGAGACTCTGAGGAGACAAAGCAAGATTGAACTTGGCAAATGTGAGGGACCCACGAGCAGCCACCAGCAAGGGCCTCCTCTGCCATATGCCACAGGCAGAGGAGCCAGCCGAGGAAAAGGAGCCAAGGGAGCTTTGCTGGACCCACAGCACCCACACACCACTCAGTGCTCATGGGTGCAAGCACTGAAGCTGAATATCCTGGAATCCATCCACGGCAGACTCCTGTATTTGTTTTAGGAAGAGCTATGGTAACAGTTTTCCTGCCCACTCCCACCCTCAGGAGGGAAAATTAAGGATATTTCTATTAGAAGCAGCGTTGAATTTATCAGTAACATACCCTCTGGCATGGGATCCACACAGCCTGCTCCTTTGGATGAGCTGCAGCATTTTTTCAGCCCTGGACATTCAGTATCGAACGTGCAAGGGCAATCAAATGTTTCCATATCCTTCACTGGACAAATACCAGGTCTTGAGGCAAATGCACTGGATCTATTGAGTGCTAAGTAACAAAAACATTTCTGAGAACAAAAATGCAGAAAGTTGTTTCCATAAAATTGTGATATTTAATTTATACCAAACACCTCCTCCTCATTTTAGGAGAGTGTCTGTTCTGAGTTTTTAATGGGAAGAAAACAGCAGCCTAAAATATCATTATTTCATTTCAAGGCCTTAGATATTCTCAGATCTTTCTCTTGTCCATGACATTTCTGTTACAGAAATTTAGAGTTTCTAACATTCCATTAATAATTATGGATGGATGGGCTCATAGTTAAGTTTCTAAATGTGGAGACACTGAAGCACTGCGAAACAGAAAATGTGCCTGATAGCAGCTGTGACTAATCCAAATAATATATAATGATCAAAGAAAACCAGGTACTGTGTAAGATAGAAATCGAGAACTTTCATTTAACATTTTGTGGCACAAATTGAACCTTAGCTGCAGTAATTCTGTTCCAACTGGCCACTCCAGGAGGTTGGTAGCCCAAGCCAGAGAGCCCTGCAGAGAGGGGAGCTGAGGCAGGAGGTTGCTGCTTCCCAAGCCAAGGGCAGACAGTGGTTCTGGGCCAGTGCCAGCACAAAACCTCTTCTATGGAGGAAAAAAGAAAATATTTCCAAGCCCTACAAACTCAAACTTGACCCACACTCTCAAAGTCAGCTCCAAGTAATGCTCAGCTCTGGCCTTCCTAAGCAACCTGAAAGAAATCTCTTTTCCATTTGTTTTGCACCTCCAGGTTCTTGATCCTTTACTGGACAATTAAAGTCAGCCAGGAGAAAAATGAACCTGATTGTTGCAATAGGAACAGTTGTGGCGCAGGAAAACCACATTTGACGTAATAAAGCCCATAGCAAACGAAAGGTCCACAGCAAACTATAAATCTGTCATAAACAGTCACTTCTGTGGGTTTACAATTTCTGTTATCCCAAGGCTCTGCATGAGAGTAAATGTGAGGTTTCTGAGAAGCAGGAGTGGATATCAAATCCAGCACTTTTGGCCTCAGCAAAGTGACCTTCTTAGGCAGGGAAATTATCTTGATTAACCAAGATTTAAATTGAATCTACGTAACTTGCTGCCACAAGCACATTCCAGGTCCTCCTCTCTCTGGGGCTGGCGCTACAGGTGGTTCCCTCAAACAGGTCCTTCTCCTAGAAATATCTCTCATGATTTTCAAAGCCTCATTAAGGTGTGACACAGCCTTGGTTGCCCTTAGCTGAGTCTCACACACACTCCCAGCCTCAAGTGATTGCTCCTTCTCAGCCTCCTGTGCAGGAGCTAAGCAGCCTCTCCCACTGGATTTTGTACAAACACAAGCACCAAGGGATTTATTTCCCTGTGTTAGAAAATTCCCTATTCACCAGTGCTCCTTACTGTTCAAACCAGGTGGATCCTGGTCAGCTGGACCCAGGCATGGAAATTCCTCCAGCTCTGAGATTCAGGTGCAGTTCAAGCAGGTTTGAGGTTCAAAGCAGGGTTATTTTTCCCACCTGGATCTTTTTTTTTCTTTTTCTTTCTTTCTTCTTTTNCTTTTTTTTTTTTTTGGTGTGTTTAACTGCAGTGTAAATGGTTTAATGAGTCACATGCAATGTCAGAAAACACCATTGAATCCTGGCTGGGTGCCACAGCAGCCATTTATCTGAAATCAAAAGGTCATCGTTTTCAGATCAGCGGAAACCAGGGATGGATTCACTTCACATTTCTGCCTAATTGTACCAGATGCACTTTGGAAATGCAATTTGTGCTCTCCTCTTCAATCATGCTGGGGACAGTCACCTACCAAGCAAGCAGTGAGGAGCAAGCCAGCCAACTCCTCTGCCATTTGGATGAAGTACAGGCTTTTCTCCTCCGTTATTTACATAAATGTATGGAAGCAGAACTGCAGCTTAGCAACCAAAGGTCGCCTGCCAGCCTGCCTCTGGCCAGCTGCTGCATCTGCCACGACTGCAGGATGGGGCATCCCCCAGGAGATTGGTGCTGAGGGACAACATTAGCTCAGCCACAACCCCTTTCCTCTCCCTCCTTCCATCTGCAAGGGATAGTTTCTTCCAGAGGGTGTGGCAGAGCCAGGGACCAGCACCCTGCGTTTGTCTCAGGTATCAGAAGGTGGAGACAAGTCTATGAAATTACAGAGAAAGCTCCTGGGAAAGTCTGTTCCAAAGGCAGGCTGGCAGTTTTCATCATACCACCTTACCACCCTGGTTTTGGGGTTGTTGAGCATTTGATAGGCTTTACTTGCTCAGGTGGATGTTTTCCATCCTGATTGCTTCTCCAGGGTTTAATTGGGATTTGTGTTGATCCAGCATCTGACAAATATTTAACACCCTTCCTGGGTGTTGTTTTTGCCTTGGAAGGGAGAGGGCTGAGGGGGATGAGATCAAGGTTTACAAAATCCCAAAGGTAGGGGGCAAGGTGAAGGCAGAGCTGGTTTTCACCAGAGCCCACAGTAATAAAATGGGTGAAAGAACTCCCTTCTTTACCCAAACAGGAGGGAATTTCTGCAATTTGTCAGCACCGGGGGTGTGGAGACAGACAGCTTCAGTGGGCTTAAAAAGGGACAAGGCAATTCCCAGACAGGATTCCCATCAGCAGACACCGCGGGGAACAGGCAGGGACGCTGATAATCCCATCTCTGCAGTTGCTGGGGGCACACAAGGGACACAAACTGCAGGGCAGCCAGAGCCACCTGCTTCTGGGTGAAGTCCCACAGGACATTCTGGCACCTTCCCACCCCAGGCTGCTGCTGCAGTGCTCCCCATATGTGACATCACTGTCCCCTGGCTTTCCTGTGACAGCCGAGCACAGGGACAGCTGTGCCCCAGCTCCTGCTGCTCTGGTTTTGGCCAGCAGGGGAACATCTGCCTGCCAGCTCTGAAAGCTCCCAGCCCTGCTGAGGAGCTGCTTGCACACCTACAAGGAGCATTTTTTTCACTTTGTAGTTGTTTTTTTTTCTGAAAACCTTCAGAAGTTGTACACACAAGGCACACTGATTAAAGCACAGCTTTAACATGGCAAAGCAGGTGCTCTTAAGAAACTCCACAATTAAAGCTGTCTTGGGCCTTCTTATTTCAAGGTATTTTTGTACATGTGTGCTTAAAAACAAGCCTTCATCATGTGTGATGCACTCCTTCCCTCCCTAGCTGGGGATCAGGCAGGGTTAGATGGCAGATAAGCAGCTCTCTGGTTTCATCTCATGCTGGAAAGTGGGCAGCAAGCCAGCCACCAGGAGAAATAACCATACCATCCATCCAGGCAGCTGGAAACAAGCCTGGAGATCTAGATCCTAGCTCTACCTAAAAGACAAGATGCTGGGAGAAGTTTTGTATGGTGAAACAACCTTTCAGGGCCGTGGGTTTCACAGGCCCATGAGCCTGACCCTGCAGCCCTGTGCCCCAACCACACAAGTTGTTAAAAGCAGCACTAAGCACCATGAAAATCGGAATAAATTTATGAAAAAATTAAAACTGCACCCAAGGTGTCTGAAAGCAGGTCTGAAACCAACACAGAATGGTTTGATCTCAGCTTCTCTGCAGCTCACTTGCCCATCTGTGAAAGACACAAGAAGCTCCCTCGCTTTCCACAGCCTTTGTGATGACAAATTGCTGCCTGTGAATCCCTCAGGATTCACCTTAAGAGGTGATAAATAATTCTTTACTCAGTGAGAAGCTGAGCAAAGCACTGAATGTGGAGGTCAGGATGGCACACTCCGGGCAGCTCCTCATCCCTGGGCACTGGGAAATGTGGTCCTTGGGGCACTGCAGAGCTGGATCGAAAAGAGTTCACTGATCTGCATGCATGGGCAAAAAGAGAGGAAACAAAGATTGTTTTACTTAATTCTACCTTATTAATCAATTCCAGCACTTCCTAACTTTTAGATATTTAACTTTCCAGCTGTTATTTACAAATGTCAAAGTCATTTGTGTGTGCACCTCTAACACTATCCCAATGGATAGACACACAACTAGTGAGAACTACCAGAGCAACGTGACCAGTGATCTAGACACTTTTTTCCCAACAGTAAAGAAAAAATATAAGCAGGGCCTGCTGTATCCCAGGCAGGGCTAAATGTTTCCTTCTAGGAAGAGAAGGTGAGGAGTGGGCCAGGAACAGGCTGCTGTGAAAGGTCATGGAGACCTTTCCACTCCTGGCAGGATGGAGAGCACGCCAGCATGGATAACGTCAAGAAGAAAATAACAGTGGTTCAACAGCGAGCCGTGCAGTAATTTCTGCAGTTCCAGTTTCTCTTCTCATCATTTATTTAAGACTGTGTCTAGACACTGCATTACCATTCACAGAATTTATGACTAATGCCCTGAAAAGCAAAGATACCAGAATAATGTAAACATGGAATTCACCTAGAAGCCATACAAATCCTTAAATGGTTTTAAAAATTCCCAAATTAACTTTGACAGGAAAAAGTGTCAGGGTGACCACAGTATTTCATGGACAAACTTGCCCAGAGTGCCCATCAACAACATGGCAATGGCAGGGTGGAAATTCTGCAGCTAAGCTTTACAAGAGATTTACAGATTTGTTCATGTTAGATGAAACAGAATCATCAACAGCTCTCAAGCCTAAAATATCCCTAGAGATGCTTTTAAGAGACAGAATTATAGTGGGAAAGAAATATTTCAAGTGTTACCAGGATTTTTTTTTCCTCCACACTAGAAGATGGTCTTGATTTTCAGAGGTTCAGAAACACCTGAATTTCTTGTGCAAACAGTGACAACCACGGTGACTTTTCCACATTTAGCTGGCACAGCTCTTTCCTTGTACTAGAGAATTTAAAAGCCATTTTCTCTGGTTGCCTCTCTGTCTTGCCATGTGACACCTACAGGCACACATGTATGCACATGTCTATATACCCAAAAGACTTCAGTGAAGTAACTTTTCAACCATAATTAGTTGTACTGGAGATTTTCCCCAGCATAGAACTGATGCTTGGAAAATAGAGATGATCAGCAGCAGATCCTTTGCCTGTCTGAGAAATCTGCTTGGGCACACAGTAATCTGCAGGTCAAATTCTGCTTTGCTGGGACTCCACAACAGCCATGGAGCCAAACAATAGCAGGATACAGTAAATTAGGAATTATGCTTTAATTTCTCTTCTCTAGCAAATCATTTTGGGGACAAGTAAAACACATTGACCATTTTTGCCTTCCCGTCCTTCTGTTAAAATCCTGCTAGACACAATATTCTACCTGTGACTGTGGAGAAAACGCCTGGGGGAAACGAAAATAAATTGGAAATTCTTTCTCAAATGCTCTGAAGCAACTTAAATGTGGGATGAACACATTGTTCTTGACAGATCCCATGACAGGACATATGGCTCATCCCCCCCCTCGTGCCACGTTATATGATCCGGTGCAGGAGCAGGTTTGGGGACATTCCCACAGATCTGAGTCACCCAAGTCTTATGACCCAAAACGAGGGCCAGGACTGCAACAGAACCTTTCCTTTCAATCTGCTGTTCTTGTGTGTGATTATGGAAATGCCCAGGTTTATACTGAAAAGTGAAAATAGAGAAAATGCAATGTCATGCTGAAAATAGGAAACAAAACTATGTCCTGCAGAACTTTTCTGGATGACAGAATAGTTCAAAGCTGGTTTAGATAACTCAAGATGCCTGTTCAGCTTAAAAACATCTAAATTTATCTATTGGAGAAAGAAAGTTCCTCTTCCCCAAGGAATTCCCTCCATCTGTGTCTTAAGTTCTGATAAAACTGGAAATTTCTGATTGACAGCTGGTAACCCTGATGGGGGAAGGGGAAAAAGCTTCCATCTTGAGACAAAGGTGATTAAGTCTTTCTGAGTAGAGTCTTATTAACACTCAAACGTTAGATCAGATCCACCAAAAAGTTCACCAGTTCTCAGACCTCCCACACAGCCAGAGGTAACCAAGGAAGTCCTAACAAAAATGGGTCCTGGTGTACTTTGGTTGGAAAGCATCTGGTACCAAGTTGCCCTGAGGTCACAGGTTGTTTTAAATTTGAACCAAAACTGGGTTTGCATTCTGGGAGCAGACCCTACTCCACATCAAAGGAGATGTTATCCCGAGTGCATCCTGAATTACTTTTGAGGAGAAAACTCCTGGTGTACATGCAGGCACCAGACAGTGAATTATTGCTCTTGGCCAGGGATAGTGGCCTGTACCTGGACAGGCAATGAGCCCTTGGAAGGCTAACAAGCAGGTACCTTCCCCAGGTTCCCCTGGAAGTTTAGTGAATTTGTGACTAGAGGTGACAAAGAGCAAGAATCAGGAGCTTTAATCTGCTATGTCTACTCCTTGCCATGTTGGACAAAGTTTACTGTACATTATTTTAAACTCATTTATTTCAGTGAATAGGAACTTATGGCCGAGAACTGAATTCGCCCTTTACACATCTCAGCTGAAGTGAATCTTCTTCCATAAGAAGCATTTATTTCCTCTCTTAATCTGAGTAAAACTTACCTAGAGAGCACTAGAGTCCAACTTGTTCGTATCCTTCACAGCAATCTGTGAGAGTGATGGTTTCAGGGACCTCAATGCTGTGAAACTGTCCTGTGGTGTGTCTGGGGACACACCATCCACGGGATCCACCCTCCACAGGAGATGTTCTTCTCACAGGACTTTTGGTAGGCAACCATTTTAAACACACTTCTGGTCAGGATGTAGTTGCACAGATGGTGCCCCAGCAGAGAGAGGCCTTTCTCTAGGAAACAGAAACAGGAAAGAAAGGGATCGGCATTAACTTGTCACCCCGGAGCAAAAGTTCCCTTCAGTATCCAGTGTTATAAGAAAGAGGTGACAGAACCAACACAGATGAATGAATTCCAGGGAAGGCTGACGTTGGGAAGAATATCACTTCAGAAAACAGACACAGGAAAGGATTGGTAGTGACTGCTTGTCACAGGCATCACTTTGGTCACAAAAGGATGAAGATTGGCAGGAAATTCAAAGAGTTCTTGGTGCCTTCAGGTGCGAGGCGGAAAAAGGGCAATTTAACTCAAGTTACTATTAAGGAAATTTACATATGTTAATATAAATTAACAGTGGAGCACAATAGGCACTTCCAGGGCAGAGTCATCCAAGTAGTTTAAAAGCCCACTCCAGTCTCCAGCTGCCAAAGCCTTCATCACACTCCAATGACTATAAAGGGAACAAAGGTATGGGCAGATGAGTCACAGTAGATGTCTGGAACAAGACATCCTTCAGACATCACCCTAGGCTAAGACTGGGGACTCATACATCACTGGGAAGCAATTCCAGGTGTCTGACACAAAAGGTGTTCCTGGAGATCCCACCCTGCCTCTCTGCATTTGCAGCAGACCTTGTTGATCATGCCACTGGAAACCTGCAGTGGCTCATTGACTTTGAGTACAAACAAAGTCAGTGATAAGGGCATTAACTGCATCATTTCACACAGGTCTGGGGATGGGACTCAGCTTCCAGAGTTCTGAAACCATTCCTGATGAGGAACGAACTTGTTACGTGCTTTACTTAAAACTGAAATACTTCAGCAGGGATGGGGGAAAAAAAAACCCAACACCAAACACAAAACACATAGAAAACACAAAGAAACCCCACCAACAGCAACAAAAGCAGATGGAGTTCAAGAATTAGCAGTAAGCAACCTACAGTCACGTCACAGACATCAGGCTGGCTCCTAATGAGATGTTGTAGAAGCCAGAGGGGCTGAGTCACCCCGTGTCCCATTTGGGAAACGGATCGGATGGAATTAAAACGCCTGCATCATCCTCTAGCCAAAGCAGAAGAAACTTTAATGAGGATAAATATGAATTAGCTGCAGAGATTCAAATATAGCAGGGCTGGTGGTTTTTTTTCTGAGAGCTCTGAGGGCACCAGGGTCAGCCAACAGACAGACTGAAGCTAACACAATATACAGAACAGGCATACAATTAAAACATTTACAGCTTATCTTATTAGTACAACTTATCTCCTGTCTGAAAGGATGAAACACGTTAAAAACAATTCAAGAAGGAAAAAAAAAAAGGATTGTCAGGCTTTTAGGAATCCTGTGCTTTTATCACATTTAGCATTAATTATTCCCAAACAAAAGGTGTGTTTCCAATATATTTTTTTCAGCTTTTCAAGCTGAACTTTCCAGCAAAGCAAAATATATTTGTGCAGTTTGAGCAGGACTAGAAAAAGAGCTTTGGAGAGGAGGATCCATTTGTAGTGCAGGGACAGTCCAGAAGAAAACATGGAGTAGACCTGGTGTCTAGAAATGGCCTCTGGAAGCCCAGCCCTGTTCTGTTCCACTCATCTGTGCCTTCCTCCTGCAGCAAAGACAGAGTTGATGCCGGGTTGTGCTCCAGCCAGAGAGCTCCAGCAGGCTCCAGGGAATCTGTGCTGCTGCTTGGAGCAGGTCAGCAGGAAAATCCTGAGGGTGAGGGCATTGCTGGAAACCCCAGCCCCCGCTTCTTCCTCCTGGGCAGCCTCCAGCTGGGCACCTCTGTGTCCTCTCCCTGAAGCTCTGGGGACAGCAGCTGAGAGGTCTCCACATCCCCAAAGGCACCAGGGCTGCTCTTTGTCCCTAAGAGAGGATGGAAGGGGGTGGTCAAGGGGGACAGGAAGACACCCAGCCTGTCTCAAAGCCTGGCTCAAGCCCAGACCTTGCCTAGGCCAGCAGAGGATCCCAAAGGTTGGGATGGAGCTCTCACCAGGATATGGCTGTGCAGAAGGAGATGGAAGGAGGAGTGAGCCAGAGAAAGCAAGGTGACCTCTCCCTCTGGCTAACTTTAGGATAACTCTCTGGAAGAATGGGAAAGGAGAACAAATGTGGATTCTGGAGCAAAAAATCACAGATCAAGGGTTGCCTCTTATTCAATGTATTTGATCCATTAACACCTCACACGAGGCACAAGTGCCTGACAAGAAGCAGGCAGCTGTCATTACAATTTGGAAAGCATTCCCTTGCCATGTGTTAAGACTGCTCCAAGAATACCTTTCTCTGCAAATGCTTCTAGGCATGTAGGTGTTGAGGGGCAAAAAAAATCTTGCTTCGACTTTTTTTTTGTTTGTTTTTTAATGAGTTTGTAACCTGAATGGCTAAATAACCAGAGTGGGACAGAATTAATACCTAAATAATTCTGGTTATAGCCTTTCCCTGGAGAAAGTGCACTAACATCTGTTGTGACCAGGGAAGGAGGCAGGAGCAGGAGAAATACTGTTCTATGAAAATGAGAAAGAGAAACTCCTCTATTAAAGAATCAGACTGTTATAGTATAAAATCAGGTTAGAGGGGAGTGGGGCAAGTAAAAAGCAAGAGCTCAGCCTTGTTCCTCATCCCTATGATCCCTCCTTTCCTCCAGAGCTCACGTAGAGCCTGGCAAGAGCAAAGCAGGGACTGGAAGGGAAAAACTGAGCAAGGAGAGCACTGAGGGTTCGTGTTGTCCGTGCAGAGCTGAGACTGCAGCGAGGACGTAGCACTGGAAAGCTAAAAATTCCAGTGTCAGCTGAGCTGGCTTAGTCTCTACAGCAATGTGCAACATAAATACAGGTATGAAACTGAGAATAAGATGGTGTGGAATTAGACACAGTTTATAATTGGAAGCTACAGCTGTCATAGCAGATATGAAGTCATATTTCATACTTAAACATTGATACTGCGTACATATATATATATACACACACACTAGGTATAGAATGAGGCTGCCAAAGCCTAAAGAGAAGCTCTGAGATAAGGCTGTGGTGGTACAAAAAGATGTTCTCAGTGCAAGAAGTTGGACTGATGGTGTCAGGGAAAGGTGCAGCACCACCACCCTTTGCCCCATCCATCACTTCCACACCATTCAAAACAAGCTTTGACACTCACAGAGTTCAATTATTTTGCTGACAGCAGTTTGCTGCTGAGCAGTGTGGCTTGGATCAATTTGGGCTCTTTAGCAAATTGGCTTTCTGTTCTCTTTACTCCCATCTATGGGATTATGGCACGATCAAATGGAATTAAAATGCACTGCCTGTTGTTTTCAGCCACTCAAAGCTGAAGTCAATGGCACAGCAGAAGGCAGTCACCTGCCATTAGTATGGATATGTTACACATATCATTTCTGGATTCTAGAATTTTGTCTCAGAAACCACCAGCTTTCAGCACCATCAGGGAAAATACCTATTTTATTTTTTTTTTAATGTTAAGCAAGAGCATAAACAATTAAAGCAAACCCTTTATTAATAGAAACAAACACTGAGAGGAAAGCCTGGAAGCAAAGGCTGCACAGGAACAGGCTCCTTGGAACTCAAGGTTAAACCCAGATCAGAACTGAGAGCATGACCAAAAAAACAGCAATAAAAAAAAATGCTTCATAGCATTTATGCCACAGAGCTGCAGTTCTGGAAACTTCACCACTCAGGTGCCACAGCAGCCACTGTGAGCTGGGATCTGCAAAATCTTTTCTCACTGGAGAGTAGTATGACTGAAAGATAAGCCCCTTCCTTGTCTTGACACAACCTTAGAAATAAACTGTTGGAACAGGTTCATGGGGGGCAGATTCAGGCTCAGTTTTGAAATGCAAACACTCAAAAAAAACCCCACCACCCCCCCAAAAAAACCCAATCACAGACTTTCTACAAATTCCAAATTTTAATGTCAACACCATTTACTTTAAGTGGCACTAAGATGGGATTTCTATTGGCCCTAATCTCTGCAAACCTCTTTTCAGCTGTGGCTTTGACAGAATAACAGAAATGTCCTCAAGGTTCTAAGAAATATGGTTTATATTTAACTGAGACTCACAAAACCACTTAAGTAAAGAAAAACAATGAAGAGCAGTCAAAAATCACGGTATTTTCCCATCTAAATGAATCAAACCAGAAATGAAGAGTAAGTTAGGGGTTCATTTAGCATTTACAGCTGGGTGAGGGTTTTTCAAAGTTACAGCCCATACCACAGATGAAATTTAAGCATGTTTTCTACAACTTCATCTTATGCATCCATCCCTAGGAATTTGCCAGGCACATTACTACATCATTTCCTGCTAAAGCTTATTTTAAAGACAATTTTCATAAAAACTTGCACAATATTGAAGACAAAGCGGCAAATTTCCTTGTTCATTTCTGGCACAAAGGAAATGACAAGGATTCTTCCTGGGGATGAAAGGTCGGGGACAAAGGTTGTAGTTTTGCTTGGTTAGATTTTCCTGTGTTCAATTACAGACAGAGGATTCTTAAATGGTCACTAGGACATTGCCAGTTCTCCAGAGAGTGGCCACCTTGGCTGGTTTATTTCAAAGAAACGTCTATCCAACATCCAAACTAAGCTGTCCTCTGGCCAGGTTTGCATCACTCACCTGTAATTTCATCTCCCCTTCCCTGCTGTGTGGCAGAGGATGAGAATAGAAATAAGTGTGATCCTGTAGGGATCCATTGTAGGGCCCATCCTGGATAAACCTTCCTTGTCCCTTTGTTTCCAAGGGGACAGAGCTTGGCTGTCCTTACACAAAGGCTTTTGGATTAGGGGAAAAGGTGCTCTGGGTTTTTTACCTTTTGCAGGGAGGTGCTGACTGCTGGCAACAGAAACAAAGATGCTCCGATGGGAATTTTGCTGGTTTTCTCTCCTTTGTGTTCTCTCCAGAGATTGTGCTCTCCAGAGGTGAAATTTGCCTCTTCTGCCTCTTCAACTTGGCTCCCCTGGCCTGACTTTGAGAAAAAAGGCATTTTAACACTGTTGGTTTAGTCCCTGTTTATCCTTCAGAGCACTAATTCCCTCTCACAGTTAAAACACTCACCATCTCAAATATCAGGCTTACACTTCTCAAATATCAGGTATAAACATCTTGAATTCAGCTCCTGTCCACACATCAGGTGGTACTGCTTTGAAGGCCTTCAATTCTGTACCTTGAAAGCAAACTAAGAGTAAAAGCAAATATCTACGTGAATTTTGTCCATATATTGTTTATATATTTATCATAGGTTTATTATGTTATTGTTCATATTGTTTGTTCCTGAGTTTAAGCTGTTTGTCCCGTTGCTGTCACTGTGCTCCTCATTTCACTGCAATTCCAGCATCCCCTAAGACACAGCAATGCCAGGCGATCAAGAACCTTGTTAAGCAAGGTGTGAATCAGGTCTGAAAATCCAAAAATCCTTTTTTTTTTCACTGTCTAAATAATCAAGGCACATTCCCAAGATAGATGTGCCTCCAGCCTCACAACACGACAATAACTTCAGCGCAATGTCACTTGGCTCAGGCAAAGACAAGGAGCGAACACGGGGTGATATTTTATGAGGAGCTGACACTAAAGGATGGAAAATCACAGGTACAGCTCTTGGAGCTGAGGCAATATGTTCAGAGAAGCACTGAAATAGGTATCCCAGTGTCGCAGACAATTTCAAGGTGGATGAAAGGGATCTGGAAGCACAGACCCTCTCATTTGTGTATGTTCAGGCAGCAGAGCTGGGGCCTCGTGTAGCATTGAGGCACTTGTGAGCAGCTCTTCTGGCTTGGAAAATCAAATATTAAGCTCATCAAGGGGGGAAAAAAATTAAAAGGAAGAAAAACAAAGGAAAATTAAAGCTTGCCCAGGAAAAAAGAAATCCGTATTGTAGAATGCTTCAATTAAAAAGAAAAAAATGAAAAAGAAAAAAAAAAGAAAAATAAGAATTGATGTGGAAACATTTCTGCTCTAAGGAGAACGTGCACCTTAACACCAGGATGTCTTGCCAGGCTGCAGCCACAGATGCACCACTTACATCTCCTGTCAGGAAGACAAGAAGCCCCTGGCTGTAGGCTGGGCAGAGGATGCCATCTGACTTAAAAACCCCACTAATAAATAAATAATCATAAGAAAGAGAACTTAAGTCAGTGAAATTCAATGTTCAAATATAAATATTTCTCTTCATGATCTGGATTTTTTTTTTTTAACTATCTAAATTTTCAGGAAAAATATCTTGGTTGAAACTTTTTGGTAAGCACTGACAAAAAACAGATCTTTAAACCTTAGAAATTATTTGGTCCCTCATATAAAGAAGTATATGTCTTGTCCAATTTCAAATATAATACCAGACTGGCATGTGAATTGGATTGCATCTGAGTTGGAACTCCAGTGCAGTAGTGAATTAAATGGTTCCTAAATACAGAATGTGCAGAGCCCCCTTTTCAAACAAAAATTTGAAAAAAGTAAGTGAATGGTTGATCCAAACAAGAAATGGATACAGAAATCATTTGTATTTCAGAATTTACCTCACAATTTACAAATTCTTTGAGGTTCTGATTTATATCAGCATTATTTCTCCAGTTACCACCAGTTAGCCTCACAGCAATTTACTTTTTAGCAATGCAGACATTGGAAAAGACACTCAGGCAATTAAGGATGCATCCTGTGTCCTGTCCAGCCCTTTTCACATCTTCCAGCCACATCCTTGTCCTGTATTAATTGCAGCAAGTTTAAGATTATGTCCTGCATCCCCTGCAGCAGCACATGCCCTTTGTACTACTGTGATGAGTTGCACTTGCTGAGCACCAGCCAGCACAGTCTCCTGCAGGGAAACTACAGATCCATCAACATTTTGGATAAGTGAACATCTGTACATGCATGGATGACTGCATATAAATACATTTTTAGTTACCATCACTGTATTTCACAGCTAAATTTTTGGTCTCTTCTCCCTTATCCCTTTTCAGTAAGTGTTGTCTGTTTGTCTGTTTTCCTTGTTGTTTTTCTGATAGAACAAGAAGAAACGCCTCAAGCTGTTCCAGGGGAGGTTCAGGTTGGACATCAGGAGGAATTTCTTCACTGGAAGAGTTGTCAACATTGGCAGGGGCTGCCCGGGGAGGTTTGGAGTGCCCATCCCTGGAGGTGTCCAAGGAAGGCCTGGATGTGGCACTCAGTGCTCTGGGCTGGGTGACAAGGTGGGCGTCAATCAAAAGTTGGACTTTTTGATCTTGGAGGTCTTTTCCTGCCCAAAAAGATTCTGTGATTCTATCTTAGAACTTGCCCACTGTTTCTTTGGTGGTGAGGAAGGACAGTGGAGAGGGGAACAGAGAAGGAAAAGAAGATGTTCAGAAGAAAAGCCCTGGTTGTGTAGTGCTGGAAGTTAGCTGGACTCCAGCCTGGAAGGAGCTCATCCCAGTCCTCTTGGCACAGTCATCTGGAGCTGATCAGTTCTCCCAGCTCTGTTGTTTATACTTTCTGCAGTTACATTTCTAATGTCTAAACTGATCTAAAGTTTGCCATTTATACAAGGAAGGACTAAAAGCCACATAGAAATCCATTTGTGGATAATGTTACAGGATCAAGAAGCAGCAGATTTTTAGAGATGGGATTTGACTCTCCCAGACTGTACTATCAGTAATTGAAATATTGTGGCTGACAGCAGGCTTCCTCATCATACTTTTTTGGCATTTATTGCTTTAGACAGATTCACTTCTGATTCAATTAGTCACTTAGAAGATCCTGATCTTCTCTAGGCAAGGGGTTTGACACAGAAAGGTCATTGCTGGAACATTTCTTTCTTGCTTTATATTGTTTTGTCTATAAAGCAATCATTATTTCAGATGTAGAAAATGGTCATGACATTTCAAGACAGACTGATATGCATGAGGTGAACAGGATTACGGGTTCATTGGGAATTTATATTTGAGGAGTATATCATTGGGAATATAACAAAAACCACTGTTCTTCAGAAGCCAGCTCATCTTCCTGTAGATGAATAGGATCTAAAGCTTGAGAACTATGAAATCATTTAATCCAGAATCACAGAATCACAGAATGGCTTGGGCTGGAAGGGACCTTAAAGCTCATCCTGCTCCAAACCCCTGCCCTGGGCAGGGACACCTTCCACTATCCCAGGCTGCTCCAAGTCTCATCCAACCTGGCCTTGGACATTCTTAGGGATGGGGCATCTACAACTTCTCTGGGCAACCTGTGCCAGGGCCTCACCACCCTCACAGTAAAGAATTTCTTCCATATATCTAATTTAAACCTGCCCTCCTTCAGTTGAAAAACACTGCCCCTTTTTTCCTCATTTTTTGGCCATGTAAGAATATATATCTCCTTCCTTTTTATAAGCCCCCTTTTGTCACTGAAAAGTGCCCTAAGTTCTCCCCAAAGCCTTCTTTCCTCCAGGATGAACAACCCCAGCTTCTCTCAGACTTCTCTTCATAGCTGAGGTGTTCCACCCTTGGGATCATCTTTGTGGCCTCCTCTGGGTACACCCTGAAAGGTTCAAATCCTTCTTATCTGACCCCAGAGCTGGAGGAAGAATTCCAGGTGAGGTCTCACGAGGGCAGAGAAGAGGGGCAGAACTGTTGGAATTCTGGAAACTTGGATTTTGGGATTTTAGCATATAGTAATACATGTGAGTTAAGGTGGAGGACTTTGAGCATTGTCTGAGTCCTTTTTCTTCACCTTCTTCTTCTTGGGTTTGGGTGGTTTTCTGTAATTGGTTGATGGAGTCCACATTGCAGACTTCAAGTAGTTAGTTATTGGGTTCAAAATAAAAATAATTTAGGTGGCATTTCATAATTGGACAGATTGTCCTTGAAAAGGCCTGGTAGAGATAGAGAAGCTCTCCATTTTACCTCATTTCTCTGACTTGCTAGATAGAGCTCAGGGCTCGTGAGTCTGTAAATAGATAAGAAATAATAAACATCCAAGTCCGAACATGAATTTCGACTCCCATGTATTAATCCTGATCCTGCCAGGGAAAAAGAAGCCAGAATCATCACACAGAACCACCTCCCTCAACCTTCCGGCCACTCAAAAACCTCTGAGAATCAGCTGTCAGTAAATACTCAGAGACCTCAGCAGGCTCACACAGTTTCAGCCTGGTTACAGCCTGTCAGTCTGAGGAAGTCCAGGCTATGGCCACAGCAGGCTGTGGGAATGGATGGAATCCATTCTCCAGGACTGGAGATCTCACTGTGGAAATGAACAAATCCAGGATAGGAAGGCAAAGGCAAAACCATGCTGCCAATGAAGGTGACAAGCAGTTCAGATGAGACCTTATTTCCACCTGATTTCTGCACCACGACTGCATTTTCTGGTGCCCAGTGAATTTTGTCTCACCATCAGGGCAGTCTCAAAACTGCTCCTGCTGTGACATTTCAGATGTTTAGCAAGGGTTGAGCTCAAGCCGGTCTTCCCCTTAGTGGGGCAGTGCTAAGGTTTCTTCCCTCTTCAGAGTTCCTAAACTTCACAAAACCCACAGAAACTTAATTGTCTTTGAGCCTGCAGCTGATCTGTCAAAACTGGCTTAAATCAATCAGCAGAGCCAGTGAAGAGAGGAACAGGCTGACTTAGCCAGAAATAACCTTTTTGCAGCCAAATACAAAAAAGAAATCATTCCTGCCATCAGGATACAAACTGAAAATGAATACATACAATGAACATCCTAATGTCTACTCCCAACAGAGAAAAGAATTTCTTAGGAACTACTCAGCTCTCAGAGTTAAAATGCTTGTCTGTGATTCCAGGGACTTGAATTCCCTGCCACTGCCACACAGCTCTGGGGCTGTTCAGTCACACAGGTTAAATTTGCCACTGCAAAGAAACCATGGGGATGGGAGGGGGCAGAAATCCCAGTATTTCAGACCTTTTAAGAGTCACAGCTACAATACTATAAAATGCGCTTTCATTTATGTTACCTGAGAAGAAAGTGGAAGAGAACAAGCAGAGTTTTGCCAGCATATTTGAGGTCTGTGTTAGGATGGACACAGCTAATCTGGCAAGTTCTTGAAGGGGTCATTGTTTCCCTGAGCTTCAGGCATCCAAAGAGTGGAAGAGTAGCACTTGTGTTTTTCACTGTTGCATTTCAGAGAAGAAAGCATTAAAATGAAGGGACAAACACAAATGACAGTTAAAAAAGAAAAATAAATAAAAAGTCCTTGACAGCCTTAGGAGCTCATTAACTGAACTGTGCAGGCAAAACAGTCCCTGACAGTACCCAGTGATTTGTTCTGTCTCACCAGCAAACCGTTCCTCAGGAAAATCTTTGGGGTTTGTTGGTTGGTTTTTTTCTTTTTTTTTTCTTTTTCCCCTGAACACACACAAACTGTTTCAAAGTGACTCACGAGGAAAAAGTTCTTATTGGTAACAGGAGGAAAAAACATGAGTCAGGCAGAGGTCACGCTGAACCTCTGACAGAGGAGGTTGTGCAATCCCAGCACAGGGAAGCTCTTGTTCCCTCCAGCACTTCCAGGGCTTGTCCCATCCCCAACACGAGCTGGGCACCAGATGAGACCTGATCACACCTCATCCATGACTTAGCAGTGCTGCAGGGGAGTAAATCCCATCTGAGACATTACCTAGCCTGCTTCTTGTTTTTAGCTCTAAACCCAGGGAAAAAAGCAGCCTGGGAGGAGGAATTGCCCTTTGCTATGGAGGTTTATGGGGAGAAGAGTCAGAGGGTCTCCTGCTTGGCATCCCCACAGGGGTTACAAGGGCCAGTCCTGAAGGTCCCACTCAGGTGGGGCTCTGAGCTGCTGATGGGACTGAGCCCCTCCTGGCTTTGCCTGAGCTCTCAGATCCCTGCAGCAGAGCTCTGGGAATGGGCACTGACACCAATCCCACTCCCTCACTCACCCAATGCCACCAGGCTCCCCAACAGCAAACACCAGGGCCCAGCCCAAGGATTTGGCCCTGCTTCACTGGCTTGTGCCCTTGCTGCTGCCTGGAAGCTGGTTTTGACTGAAGGCACCTGCTGCTCCTCATAAAAAGGATGACGTCTCCTTTTTTTATCCCTCCAAATCCTGTCTGACATACAGCTGAGATACAGATGGGGAGCGCAGAGGGCTGTGCACGCAACTGGAAATTCCACTGGTGAAGCCGTCTCCTGCCCACAGATGCAAACCCTGCCTCTGTTCAGCAGATCTGAAGCACAGAATAAACCAACCCAAACACACGATTTGCTTTTTGCTGTTGGTCAACATAAGATTTAACCCCCACTAAGAGTTACAGACGCACAGACACAGACCCAAGCACACATTTCTGATGAGAGATTTTCCTAAGCTGTTTCACAGGTGACTCTAGAGCCCAAACCCCAGAACTGGTTTCACAATTTGTGTCAGAGCTTCTATTGATGCACTAAATTTAAATGTTTATAGGAAGCTTCTCATTTTGAAGGACGTAAAGGCACATTGTTGTGTGTGCTCCTGAGCCAGCTCAACTAAAAGCAGAGCACCCTCTGAAGGAGGAGGAGCCCTTCAAAGCAGAAATACTGGATTTAGGGATCCTAAGATACAGACAAGGTATGGGATATAGCATCCTGCTGCTAATGTGTGAAGACTGAGTAAGGAATTCAGTCAGGTTTGTAAAAACTCAGCACATTTTAACCTGGTTAGAAGACACTAACATTTAAATAGGTTTGTTTAGAAGAAGGAACAAAGTAAGTTGTTTGGGGGAGGTGTATTGTCTCTTTTTTCCTCCCTGTTCATCTCTGTTGTGACTAACCCAGAACAAATACTGGATTACTCAGTACAAAGGAAGTGGGGAGCTTATAAAGTGGGCAGAAAAGCACCAGATGACTGAAACAACAAAGTATTAAAGCCAATATGAAATGAAAGTTTGAGGTACAGGGGAACTTGAGCTGCAAGGGCAAGCATACATGTTTCAATATTTCTGCCAAAATGTAATGGCCAGACAAGTTATGAACCCAAATCCGTGTCTCTGAGGGGATTCTGAATAAGCAGAAAATTCACGGGTGTTTTCACAGATCTCACTGTACACAGCGAAGAAATGCTTTTCCTTTCTCTTCTCTTTTTCTAAAAGAAAATCCTGGCTGGCTGTCAAGTGTAACTGTTGCTTTGAAATTACTAATTCTTTTCTTTTAGATTGATACTAAATCATCCATGAAGTCAAAATCAAAGCACCTCTGGGTTTTCCATGGCCTTGCTCACACCCTTCCCCCAGATAAAGACTGCAAACTCCTCGTCAGAACCCCTGCACCAGGTGTGTGCCAGGAATGTTAGAAAATTAATCCACAAATGCCAGAGGTTTATGTCCAAAGAAGGAGATAGAGGAGTCCTTTTACTTTATTCGAATAAAGGGAGAGGCCATGGGGCATTTCCCCTGGGATCTCTCAAATTTTGGAGGATGCAGCCTTCTATTTATCCCAATTTCCCGGCTGCATTTCCCTCTCTCTTTCCCTGTCGGCTGAGGTACTTAAGAGGTACAGACTTCCCCAAGTGCCTAATACCTAAGATTCCCCTTTAATGTATAAACCCCCCTTTTAATTTTTAATTCTCATGGAATTTATGGGTTTTCCCCATTGTTTCTTTCATTTTTCAATATCCAATTCTATTTATCAGCAAACCTACAATTTGTTTGTAAAGGCAAACACCGTATTTTCCATTCATCAATCAGTGGAATCCTTCTCATTGTTTCTTTTATCTCTCAGTGCTAGTTTTATCAACCAGCAGACCCAGTGCTGGTTTGTAAAGACAAGTCTGTCCTTTCCCTCAGGAACAAGCCAAGTCTGAACAAAAATGCAGCCTTGCCCAGAAGGCAGAGCTGGGCTGATCCGCCCTGGGAATGGCTCTGCTGGCAGCAGGAGGCTCCTGCTGCTGCTGCTTTCACTCTGCATTTGGGCATTTGCTGTGCTTGCACCCACCCATCTCTGAAGCATCTGCTGAGCTGAAGCTGCTGTTGAAACAGAGGAGGGGCAGAGCTCCAGCTTGCACAGAGTTCCCCAGCAGGGTTTGTTCCATCAGCAGCTGAGCAATGGAAGAGTGGAGCACCAGCCCACAGGTGTCTCACACGGAGGGCACCCCCAGGGCTGGGCAGCTCCATCCTCGGAGCAGGAGTTTCACAGCACTCTGGGGATGCAGCCTCTGTCTCCCAGGAGTTTCTCAGCTCTGATATTTCCACTTCTGATGCCAAGGAATCTGCTCTTTCCACACCCTCTCCAAAGTGCAGCCCCTGCCTCGGTTAGACAGAGCTCTTGGATTTTCCAGGTATTCAGGAAAAGAAAATCATTCCTACCTCCTAACAGCATCAAGTGCTGGCACAAAGTTTGGCAGTTTCTTTATGATACCAAAGTGTGGAAAGGAGAAGTAGAAATGCAAATGCATTGGAATAAAGATTATATATTGCATCAGTGGTTTGGTAACCCATAAAAGAAACCATAGATCACCTTTTTTGCAAAGCTAATCAGGAAAAAGGAGAGATGCCTGGCAAGGAAGTTCCATGGTTGGAGTGCCAAGAGTCTTCACACCGGGTTTTGGCATTCTCAGGTGAAGAGAAATATGTGGTCATGCACTGTGAAAGAGAAGGAAAATAATTTTTGTGATTTTTCCTTCCACAAAAACTCCAACTAAAACTATCTCACTGTAACTAGAAGATAAAAATAATCCACAACAAAATTTATTTTGCCAGATATTGAGAGCTGATATTTAAAGCTCCCATTTTCAAAATGTTTACTGGCTTGAGAAAGCAGTGGATTATTTACTGAATCTGTTCTGCACCCTTAATTAGCACAAATGCCAGTAGGGGAACTTCCTGCATGCTTTCTCCCATGCTGACCTTCTGCATGAGAAAAAAATCCCTAGTGAAAATAGATTTTAATTCCCTCCTTGAAATCAAACATCTGGCTTTGGTTAAGGAGATACACAACCCTGTCCTTTGTGATATTTGGACTGCAAGAGCTCTGGGGCAGGGAGGATTTTCTTTGTTATTTGCTGCAGAAAATGAGAGGAATTTCAGTTTATGGATACAATAATGCTAATGCTGCCACTGAAAGATGATGAGAGCGTGACTGTTGCTGTGATTAGCATTCATTCATTACTAAAATGCCAAGTATAAATATCAGCACACATATTTCATCACTCTCCATCTCTGTAATTCGTTTCTATCATATTTTAAAAACTACTGAGTATTGTCCAATGTGAGAGACAGAGCTCACAAACTGATCTAAGGCCTCAAATTCTTATGGAAAGATGGGAGCCAAGGGTGTGTCAACCTCCTCCAAAAGGCAACAATGCTGATTTAATTACCTGATTCAGTGAAATCAGCCTAATGAGAGACAAGAGATATGCATGCCTTGAAAAGTGGGAGGCAGATGAAGCAAGTTTGCATCTACCACATGGTTGTTTGGTTCACTGTTCTTCTCAGAGATCTGATGGGATGGATGGACTGAGACCCACTGGCAAAGTCACAGAAGGCTTTAGGACATGAAACTTCCATGCCTTTGCTGCAATTTATTTCTTAAATAAGAGTGCAGAAGCTTGGCTGATGATGAGAATAAATGAACACTTTGCCTAAATGTCCCTGTTTCTAACCAAAAGGAAAAACACTGAGGGGCAACATCACTCCCTGCTTGCAAAGGATCTGGTTTTGACAGGCCTTGCCCTTCCAGAAGCAAAAGGGACAAAAATACTTAAGACAACTTTAGGCACTGGAAAAGTTCACAGGATGAGCCCTGAGGGCTTATAAACAGCAGCAGATGGGTAGAACCTTAATCATCAGTCTGAGAAAATCACTCTGATGTCAGGGCTGGTATTTGATGCTTCCTCAGGATGTGGGGAAGATGTTTCCCTACCAGCAAGGTGGAAACCTCAGGCTGTGGAAGGACACAGACAAGGATGGTAACAAGGATATTTTATGGGTAACAAGGGTCCACTAAGAAGGGATTTCTCACATGATCCACAACTGAAGCAACATTTCTATGTCAAAACCAGCATGGCTGAGGCAGCTTTGCACTCTTGAAGAGCTGTAGCAAGTGCCAGGAAGCAGCCAAAAAACTCAGCAAATTACCTGGAGTTTAATGCACAACAAAGGATGATGTACACCTGAAACAATCTGTGTAATTCTCTGCTCCTCGAGGCAGAGAAAAGGAGGATTAGTCAGAACATTTTTGCTTGTCAGGTGCTGCTGAAGCACACTCCAAGGCAGACGTGATCAAGAGTAGACAAAGTCAAATTCCACTAATACTTGCATTCCCTTTCCTCCTGCCACGCCACCAACAAAAACGGGAAGCCCGGCTTCATTTTTTTCAAAGCAAACATCCACATTTTGAAGGATCACGTGCCCACATTATGCAACCACCTTGTCCCTAACAAAATGGCCCGGTTTTCTATCTAGACCTGTCTAAAAATAAATTTGAGAGGACTGTTTTCCCAAAAGGACAAGGGTTATGCACATAACTCAGTGTCCATTGGAAAATCTCTTCCACATTCCTGTGAGCAGCACTAATGGTTATCTAAACAGAAAGGTCTTTTTCATCTTATTTACTTTTAGGCCCTCTTCTGTCTTCCCTCTTTTTACATTGTTGTCAGTCTGAATGTTAAATGCAGATTGATGTTTTGCTTAGGTTTGTTCCTTTACATGTCTCTGCCATTACACACATTTATTTTTATAGATGTGCATGGCTATATGTGTATATATATACACATAAACATGCATGCTTTATTATATATTTAAACAAATACATATAGGCAGAAAAAGAAAAGCATATGTAAGTGGATAAACACATCCATGCAAAGCTACAACCCTTGCAAGAGGAACTGTGTTTGATTCAACACTGTTAATATTTAAATTTATTACGATGGAACTGTATCAACCTGTTGAAACTTGATCTTGCAAACCCCACTTTTCAACCACGATGATTACATTCTTCAAGCATCACATTTTTAATTGAAATCCAATGTGATAAGGGTGAAAAAAAGAAATGGAAACAGTGGGTTGTAACTCTGTGCAATCTATGAGGAGGGAAATGTTCCCTGCACGTTGTTGGGTGCTTGAGCTGGATGTTGTAAACACCGTGTAGAAGCTTTTATCTATCAGTTTACTTTAAGCCTCTATCCTTAACAAGTCTTTACACGTGCAGCATAAAGGCAAGTCCCACAGCACCTTATTAAGTTGTTTATTCTTTCCAGCCCTCTGCATTGAAGCTAAATCACATTATGCAATTAGCTGCTATGAAAACAAATGAAACTTATCCTGTTTTCCTGTGCTGAAGGAGCAGTTCAAAATCTGTCCTCTTCAAAAAGTACTTAACAGACTGAGTCAGGATCAGTTTGATGTCTGAATTATATTTTTGCTGTAGCACAGAAAGAAGCTGCTGCTGAGGTTATGCTTAAAACCATCGTCATGCTGCAAAAAAATCTGTGACTTGAACAGTGAATTTTGATGACTTAGTTAACTTCATCACCTTTCCCACAAGAAGAAAAGAATTAATTATTTTTAAGATGTAGGAGTGACAGGGTGGTCTTGACATGCCACAAAGTTCAATCGGTTGCATATTAATTTTTTTTTTACCTTTGAAAAGTCTTGCCTCTAAATTTCAGCCTTCAAGTGATTCAATGATCAGAAACTTCTGCTGGCAAGCAAAGGGCAGCACATCTCTGCTGGGCTACACGACATTCATCTGCACGGGAAGAGGACAGACACAGTTACCATGTAAACAAAAGGAAAACAACAAAATCTCGCTGGCTCTGTTGAGCTCATCACCAGCCAAGCCTAATTTTGATCAGCTCTCCCTTCATCAGCAGGATCCTCTCCGATGGAATTGACCATAAAAGGAGATCTGGGGGTTACAGTTATCACAGGGATTGACCAAATGTTAAAATACCGACGGAGACGAGAAATTCGGAGTATTTTAAACTGTTGATTTTAGCAGGCGTTTGCTTTCTAAATGTGCAATAGGTGGCTGTCATCAGAACAGCTCCGGATGATTGATTTCATGACCTTCTTTGTGGAGTCAGTTCATACAAGCCTCTTCCCAGTGTTAATGTATTCCCCCAAAAATGCAGGCTGGGTCTATCCCAGGCCATAGGAAAAAAATTATTCCAGCCCAAGAAACCATGGAGGTTTCTCTGCCCCTCTTAGCAGTATACTCCAGGAGAAAAAAACAAAACAAAATATTCCATTTATCTTTTCTGTTGCTTGGGCTTAATTGAGTCACAAAAATATCCCAGTCCTACAAGTGATAGTAAATACTGTTGTTTGGGGAGGATACAGCAGCTTACTTGCCTGAAGGATATGATGGAATTTGGGTCCTCAGATTCTTCTATCAAGCATAGGACATCTTGGCTGAATAAAATTCCCTTTAAACCATACCAAATATACTCTATGGGTAATAAAATGTCATCTAGAAATACATTAGAAAATTCCTTATTCCTCCATGAAAAAAAATGGGGAAAGATTTTTGCTTGCCATGTGAAGACAGGATTATTTTAAAAAGAGTACATAAAAATCAACTAAAATTTAAATTGTGCTATAATAAGCTGTTCAGAGTAGTTTCAAACTAATTCCCACTGAAAATAAGTGGGATGAATTGAGACAACACAAATCTCTGCATAAATATTTCTGGAAATACAGAAGGAGGAATGGAAACTTGGTCATAAATTTGCCAAGATGAATAGAAGGTGTCATTAATGTTTGCTCACTCTGTATGAGCCATGGGTTCTTCCTCTTGGGGGAATCACAGTGGAAAACTGTAAACAATTTTTTCTGCACAGCATCATAAAATAAACTCCCAGCTCCGTATTCGGTGCCAGAGACATTGCCAGGCAACAGAAAATTATTGCTCTATCTTGAGAGAATGCCCTGAATTTATTATTTTTAGGTCATCCGTTAGTGACACAACTCAAAGTTTCACTCAGGTTTTATTTCAGTGAGCCCAACCTTGAACCCAAAGATGTCCAGAAATTTCAGCAGTTTAGGAAACTCCAATCTCTTCAATTCACCAAACTCTATAGCTACTGAGGGGCAGCAATCAGCAGGCAGCTTAGCAGGAATTTAGAGTTTTGCTGTGCCCACTCATCATTACCTGATCATTACCTGAAGGGCTGCCCCAGCCCCATTTGGAGCTTCAAGGGGATCTGTGGGGGAAAATTCCCTGCTGAAATTTTCCCACAGGCTCTGGACACACCACCACACCTGGGGAACACGCTGGGCACACGCAGCAGCTGTGGCACAACCTTCACAGGAGCCCAGTCCTGGTGGCAGGGAAGCCACCACATCCCTCAGCAAATTTTTCCAGTGCTTAATAATCCTCACGGTTAAAATAATAATCCTCTTTCCCTTCTTTCTTGAATTTATAGCTCCCAGTCCTGGAAACTTTAACATTATTTACCTTTTTTTTTTTTTACTTAAAATATTTTGAGAGCAAATGCTCATTCTTTCCTCAGTTTTAATTGGAGAGATGACTTTGAAAGGTTCAAGTCTTTCAAGCAAGCAGAAAAGGCACAGCTCTACCAGAAGCCATAAATTTCATGCAGGGTTAATGAGGATTATTTACATGCAGAGGTGTATTGCATGATTGTACACTCTTTAACTTCAGGATTTTAAAATCCCAAACAGAAAGTTTCTCTGTGAGTAACAATGACAAATTTCTTCCTTTTCAAAGGCTTCCTTTCGACTGTGAATGCACACGGCGCCTTTGAACACAAATCTAGGAACAATTAGGCCTCATGGATGGCACTTTTAAATATTAAATGCTCTTCTTAGTATTTTATTTTGTTCACCACTGGCTACAAGCATGCTTCCAGCCAGATTTTTCAGTTCAGGTGGCCAGTGTTAATCTGATACACTGTGGTTAACTCCAGCACTCGCCATGGTCCCTCCACACCCAGCAGCTGCACCCTACTGACATATGGAGGTGCAATTAGGCTAAACCCAGCTCTTAATCACTGTACACAGAAGCAAGTGCTGTCCTGTGCTGGCAGACACTCGGGTGGGGGCTGTTCTTGGTGTCTGCAGGCACCTGGGTGGGAAAAAGGTGGGAAGAAAAACAACCATGACACCCCCCGTGGGCTGGGACCTGCTGCTGAAAATAACTGAATACAGTAAATGCAGAATAAGTGCTAATGTAACATCTGAAATAAGAAGGAAATGTGCTGGGTCAGGGCATCTCATGACGAGGATTTTTGTATGTACCTGGCTGTACCTTAATACTGCATGAAGAGTCACTTGTGGATGAAGAAAATGAGTCACCTTTCAGCAGGAGGGTGAGTGAAACCCAGCTCATCCCCTGAAAAGCTGGGCTGCAGCAAAGACTGGAGGAAAGAAACCACCTGAGACTGAGGAAGGTGAGGAGGGGGCATCAGGGAAAGCAGAAAAGAGAGAGGAGGGAGGAAGAATCACAGAATGGTTTGGATTGGAAGGCACCCTAAAGGTCATCTGATTCCAACATTCCCTGCCATGGAAGGGAGGAATGAAGGGAAGGAAGAAATCTGTATGTTGTTAGAAATAGCATTGACAATTCTATACAGACTGTAATGACTCTGACAGACCCAATTAAGGCAATGGAAATGCAGAACCAGTAATGCAGAGATGAATCATCTGACCTAAAATAGAGGGAATGATGAAACATGCGAGGGAACAAAGTGTGTCATTTTAGCTTTTACAGCAAAATAATTCCAGACATAATCTCTCAAAAATATTTGGCCAACAGAAACTGGAAGACAGTGTTGGTTCCTGCAGCTCCATGCAGGTACAGTGGAGAATTTCTCTCTTACAAGCTAACGTGGGCAGGTCTGGTCATTCTGCAGGTCTCAGGCACAAAAGCCAGGCAACACCCAAAGTACCACACATGCCAGCCTGTCCCCAAGAGTGACACTGCCAGTTAAAGATAGCAAATAAATGAAAAATCTGTTTATCATCATTTTCAAAATAGGACATGAAATACACCGTGAATTACCAGGTCCCACTCTCACCTCCTCTCTTCCGGTGTAGTCCTAATAAATAAAATGAGGCCAGAGCAGCTCTCAGGTCTGCAGCAGTTGGGAAGCAACGGGGAAAAAATTTTCCAATGAAGAAACTTTGCATATTCACAGAACTTTTACAGTCCTAATTTAAATGAAAAAAAAGTCTCCTGCTTAAGGAGGGAAACCCCCATATGCAGGCAGCTGAGCAGCCTGTCAGAGGGGAGAGGAGAGGATTTCTGTTGTACATCACACATTTCTGCAGATTCCTGGGGAAAAATATTCCCCTTCAGTAACTGGGGAGTCCACTGACAAGACTGCAGGGCTCAGATGCCTCAGCTACTGTAGATTAGCCTGGAAGATGCTAATCTCTCCTTTGAGTGTGTCAGGTTCCAGCTGCAATTCCCCTCCATGCCATCCTTGCAGCATGACACCCTCTGCCTTTTCCCATTTCATGGTCCACATACAAAGGGAAATTTGTATTTTCACCACGTCCTCTCCAGCAAGGAACTTCCCTTTTGTATTTAAAGACAATTTCACTAATACTTCGTGCTGCTCTGGAAATAGGAGGAGATCTGAAGAGCAGAAAAAACAGCCAAATACACTGAAATGCCACAGCTTGAGTCCTTCTATGCCACTTTGACACTCTCAGTGTTTTCTGTGCTTTAATTAGACATTAATTGGGCAGATAAGTGCCATAATCTTTTAGCCCAGCACCAAAATACACCTGCATAACCCTGAAGGCAAAACCCAAAGCCAAATGTCAACATAAGCTTTTCCTAGTCCTGAGTCCTCAGCTCTCACAGCTGGTGAAATGTGCAGTACAGACAATAATGCTTCAGACACACGAACATCACAAAGTACAAAACCAAAAAAAGCTTAAAGCTGAATTTGTCTGCATATCTTTATTCTTTGTGCAATTACTCTGATTAGCTGTCAGTAGATCTGGATAGTTCTGCCTTTTAAAAGCTTTTTTAAAAAAAAGTCTGTGGTGTTTTTTTCCCCTCAAGAAGGTCCATGACAAGACCAAGGAAGATGCTGTAAGAAGTCATCAAGGGTCTGACAAACAAAGCAGTGCAGCTCATGTGTGGGGTTTTACCATCAGGGTTGTTTTCAAACAGAAACACTTGTGCTGTGACTCTCCTGGACATATTTTTGTTGTAGTGGTCACACGTGACCCACAGCTGTGACCCCTGTGAACATAACTAAGAGAAAGACATTGGAGAGATCTCATTTGTGTAATTGAGAAAGGGGAAGCCAACTGTGTAATGGCACAGACAAATTTTGCCTCTTCACATTCAGCATTCAAAATTATATGTACACGCAGGGCTGTGCAAGCACATGTAGCTCCCAAATCCCTGGAATATAACAAGTTACAGCCAGTTTGGCCCCCAGCAGGATGCAGGTTCTGGAGAGGAAATCAGCTTCTCTTTTGCCCACATATCACTGGCTCCTGTGTAATGAACTGCCACAGGGAACTGGGGAAAAGAGTGTTACATTGACAGAAAAGCAGGTCAGGCAAAAAGGCCTCTTCCAGTGCACTGCTTCTGTCCTTCAGAACTGTAAAGCAACACTTACTAAATAAATCCCCATTCTGTTTTGGGGGCTGAATTCATCCATTACATAGAATGTAATTTTAACGGTCCAGAATCGACAATAAATTCAGTGAGTAGCCTGAGCATAAAGACATCAATAATTCTGTATCTCGGGCTATTTTTGCTATGCCACTTGAGCTTTCCCCTCAGTAAAGAATAAATCCATGTGGAGATGACATCAGTCAGAGTGCTCAGGCCATAGAAATGCGGAGCTGACCCTCAGCTGTCACAGGGCAGAACTTCTGTTCATGACCTGAAAGCAAGTGTTATTTCCTCATCTCACACCATGGGCTTGTCTTTATAGTGCACAGAAAGGCACAAGCAGAAGTCTGAAGTTGTTATAAATTGCAAATTCTCCTTGAAATGCACATTTTGTCGCCTAAAAACCAGCATCAGAAATTAACATCAGAAATTAAATTACTGACACAACAGCAGGATCTGATAAAACAAAGAAATGAAAACATTTTTTTAGCAAGTCAATGCTTTACTTCCTAACTTCTGCACTTTTTACATGACAAGAACTTACCACAAATCACCTCTAACACTTGGAAAAAATTGCTGAAAAGAAAAATAATCTACTCAACATACACCACACTTTTCCAGCATCTCAGCCATGCACAAACACAAATGGACTCGCTGAAATTCTGGAAATTGCTGTCCATCTCTGTGGAACCTCTAACCCCAGAAGATTGTCATTTGAGGCCAAACTGACTGATACTGAGGAATGAGAGCATCAAGCTCACTTTTCCAGTGTACCACAGCCCTAATAGCTCTTTGGTGCTCTCTCTGATTCGCTTACATGAACCTTCTCAAGAGCTGAGGCTACAGCCACGCTGCTTTCTGCCAAGAAACTTGATCCCTAAAGCCACATTTACAGGAAAGCAGGACATTAACAGAATTACTGTACGAAAGCAAAATTTTGCCCTATCATTCTGTTTGTTCTTCCTGGAAATTAAATTTGTAAAACATGAACCAAAACGTAAGCCTTCCTTTTTCTTTCTTTTTTGTTTTTTTGTTTCATAATAACCACCAGGAAATTATTTTTTCTTGCTTTTCCTTGCTTGAACTTATTGTCTGGACAGAATTACAGAAAAATGCTTGCCATGTCAGCCATCTCTCCATCTCTCCATCNCTCCATCTCCTGAATTTCTTTACATCCACAATGAGCTGGGATGAACACACTTGTAACTAGGAAACCGAAGCCACTTTTTAATATTCTTACTGTAATCAGAATACTCAGGATTTTACACTTCCACTGTAATCAGAATACTCAGGATTTTAATTTTAGAAGGCTCAGACACCAAAACTCCAGCTGAAGTTACGCAGAGCTGGGAGAGCTGCTAACAAAAAAATTGCACCAGATCTGCTGCGCTGTGACAGATTTTCTATTTCAGTTGCTCCTGCAGCTTTTCATCAACATGTTTTTTTAGAAATACCCACGAATTTGCAACCCCTTACTAGCTGCAAATCAAGACTTTTGTATGCTTCAGGCGTAGTAACCCATGACTGCCCACTTAGAGAAAAAAATACCTGTGGCTTATTTGTCCCTGAATCGTTGTCCAGCCTGTGGAACAATCACCTTTTTTAAACAGGAATGTATTTTTCGCTATTTTAACCTCTTTCTAGGTTAATATTGCCACTCAGCTTGTCACTGTCTGGCACCATTTATCTGAACCTGTCCGAGTTGTTGCATGTGGGCTCGGAGTGGAAAATATTAACTAGATCGTGCTATTTGCAGAAGAATGAGGCTGACAGCTAAAAAAGCTCAGCACTTGGCACTCAGAAGCAATACCAGGAACGAAGGCAGTTTTACATTATTCTGTATTATAGTTATTTTCCTGGTAAGAAATTTACATCTTCAGGAAGAGTCTTGTCTGTGTGCCTTGTATCACACCAGTAATGGAAAACGCTGCAATTTTTTTAATGTTCACGTTGCGTATCTCTCTGTCTGGTTTTTCCTCTGAATACTGGGAAGTGTCTTTTACTTTCAGGACAAGATAAATGACAGGTTTTAACTAGCAAAAGTAAAATTCCTTACTCACCTGCTAGTATTTGTTATAGGAAGTGTCATCTGGACACATGAGAAGAAATAAATAAAAATCCAGGCACTCTTTTCCGTGCACAGCTGTCACCAGAGAGAAACTGGTGGAAAATTCTGTGTTTGCATTTTGGCAAGTCATTAAGTTTTGGCAGAATATTTGGACTCAATAAAGAGAGACCTCTGGAGTTCCCAGGAACATCTGCTACATTCAAAGGAATAGGTTCACTCAAGCGGGTTCTGTGATCCCAAGCAACTGTGTTCCACATCCCAGAAGTTCTGGGATAGAAGCTGATATCTGGAGGAACGGGGTAACAGCCACAGCATTTGCTCCACTGATAAGATTTTCAGGGCCAGAGAGACAGAAGGCAGTTTCTCAGAGGTTAATTATCTCCCTCTGCAATATGGCCTCGGCAATAATCAGTTCCAGAGGATTTGGTGAGAAACAAGAGGCAAAACCCTGTGCCTGGGGTTTTGCATTTCTGCTTTTACAGCGGTTACAGGAGAAACTCGGAGCTGGAAAACCCCACTGCCAAGGGGGAGAAAGGCTGCTCCAGCAGGACACACTCCCAAAGCCACCAAAGCACAGAACACATCCCTCTCTACATGGACAAGAGACTCCAAGGAAATCTACCCAGATGAAAAATGTTAGCACCTCCATCTAGTCAAGGTTCCCTCACTGAAATGAAGCAGCTTCTTCTGTCCTTATCCTCTCTCCTGCCTCAAAATCAAACTCCTCTCTGCAAAACTCTTTCCCAGCTGCTAATAGAGGAGTGCCTCAGGGTATCTGAGCTACTTCTAAGGCTCTCTGCAGGAAAAGAAACCGATGTCATTAGACTTAAATTAATCACACAAGGTCCAAATCTTCATTAATGAAAATTTTAGGGTCTCTACATGTAAAAGAGCTAAAACTACAGATCTAAAAGAAAGACAGATTAGCTCCAGGATATGACTTTATTCCAACTATTCTTATATTGAAAATGTTACTGTTAAAGACAGAACTATTCAGAGTATACAACTTTGCCCTTTAATGCAATATTTACCTTACAAAAACCAGTAATTTTCATATTTTCAACCAATGAAAATGCTTTGGCTTTTACATGTTAATTTGTTCACAATGTCCATGTATAATCATCCTTCATTTTCTTTAAAGTTTATGTTCTGCATTTTGCAGGGGCTCAGTTTTTAACAAAATTCCAGTGATAAAGCTTGTTGGCAAGTATGATCCAAAGTTAATCTGAGCAGTTATTGGATACTCCAAATGGAGAACAAACCTTATACTTAACAAACATGCACCTGGTAACAACAGCTGCAACCACACATACAGATGAAAAATATATCAAACTAAGCCCTCCATCAAAGCATCTAAAAATAGAAATGTCGGAAAATGCATTCATAAACAAGCTAATCTTGAAGAACCAGAATACATTCAAATAATTGGGAATGGTACATTAGACAAAATTAACCTACTTAGAGACAATCTACATTCCCAATAATTGTACAGAATTAATTCCTTCCCCAGATTTCATTAGAATCAAGAAAAATCTGATTTACAGGGATATAAGGCATCCATAAACTTTACTAATATCAAGTCAATCAGACTCGATCATGAAATACAGTCAGATTATTTCTTTTTGAGTCACAGAATCTTGGAGGACTTCATTCAAAATTTTCTCAAATCATCTGTTTGTAAGAATGGCAAAACTATAGAATCATAGAACGTTAAGGGTTGGAAGATCATCTTGTCCCACCCCCTGCCATGGGTTGGGACACCTCCCACTGTCCCAGGCTGCTCCAAGCCCCAATGTCCAACCTGGCCTTGGACACTGCCAGAGATCCAGGGGCAGCCACAGCTCCTCTGGGCACCCTGTGCCAGGCCCTGCCCACCCTCAAAGTGAAAAATTTCTTCCTAATATCGAACTTAAATTTCCCCTTTTCCAGTGTGTTCCCATTCCCCTCGTCCTGTCACTCCAGTTACTGATGAAGAGCTCCTCTCCAGCTTCTTTGTAGGTCTCTTCAGATTCTGAAAGGTGTTTTGAGGTCTCCACACAACCTTGTCTTCTCCAGGCTGAACACCCCAACTTCCCCAGGCTGTCTCTGGAGGGGAGGTGCCCCAGTCCTCTTATCAACTTTGTGGCCTCTCCTGGACTTGCTCCAAGAGAATTATACAAACCAATGGGATTGTATAATTCTGGGCTCTTGTATAATTCTGTGCTGTTCTACTGGCTGCACTTTCACTAGGAAACCCGACAAATTAAAAAATTAAAAATACTGGCAATAAATAGCTGCACAGCAGGACACGTGTAAGAACACCTTTCAGCAGAGTAATTCTGGGACAGAGATCCTCCATCTCTGCCACAGGCCCTTGTGGAGAAGCACAGATGAGAAATTATGCAAGACCAGTTTCTGCTTGGCTGAGAAGTAACTGAGTACACACGAGGAAAAAAAAAAAAGAAGAAACAAAAAGTCATCAGAGTCTTGATTTCCAAGCTCAGGTTAGCTCCCCAAATCCTTCCCTGGCAGCACAGCCAGCGTCACTGCACAAACTGGTTTATGGGAACAGATGTAACTGCTTTCCCAGTTGTTTGTTCCCATCACCACGGCAGCCCCTGTGCCAGAGCAGTTGTCTGCACACCAGCACAGCAAACCAGACCAGGGAACCCTTCTAGACAACACCAAGGAGCTTTGCTGGGGTTTGTGCTGGCTCACAAAGCCACGCTCGCATCAGGGCATGAGTCCCTGAGTGAAAAAAACCCCACTCCTTTAACAAGCAGCTTCCCAAGTTTCCAAAGTTACCAAAAGAGCCAGCAATGACTGGGGGCAAAAAAACCAAGATCTGGAGAGCGAAAAAAGGAGCCAGACCCAGCAAGGTACATCGCCTTCCCTAATGTAGCTTTTAGCCCGTTTGCAACAAAACCTTGGCAAAAAAGGTTTAAATGCATCCTTAAACATATGCCAGGGATTCTACAGCTGCTTTGGAATATTTGTGATTTAGGTGGGATGTCTAAAAGCACACTGAAAACATGTATGGGATTAGATGCTAATCTCTAGAGCTCTCCTTAATGAAAAGATAACGCACCAGATTAGCTTTCAACAAAAACAAGAGGAATCTCGTAATTCTCGATTTCTGTTTTAATACTTGCATTTTGACACATAAAAGCCCTATTCAGGTATTTAATTCAAAGCGGATAATCACTACGAGAAGCCAGCCTAGAGCAATGATAATGGTCATTATAATTTTTTTTTTCAAATAGCATCGAGACAAGTGAGTACAGCAGTTACAAAGGGCCTGAGCCAAAACCCACTGGGATCTGGGCACATGTGTCCCTGATGGCAATGGAGGGTGGTGGGCTGGCTTGGGAAGGGACAGTGGGTGACTTGTGAGAGACAGTGAGGGTTTTTTGAGGGGGACAATGGTGGCTTTTGAGGGGGACAGTGGTGGCTTTTGAGGGGGACAATGGTGGCTTTTGAGGGGTCAGGGGGTGGCTTTTGAGGGGGGACAGTGGTGGCTTTTGAGCAGTTGTGGGGGCTGCTTGTGAGGGGAGTGGGGGTGGCTTTTGAGGGACAGCAGGTGGTTTTTGAGGGGAATGGGGAACTTTTGAGGGACAGCAGGTGGTTTTTGAGGGGAATGGGGAACTTTTGAGGGACAGCAGGTGGTTTTTGAAAGGTCAGGGGGTGGCTTTTGAGGGGGACAAGGGATGGCTTTTGAGTGGTTGGGGGGGTGGCTTGTGAGGGCCAGCAGGTAGTTCTTGAGGGGAATAGGGCGGCTTTTGAGGGAAAGTAGGTGATTTTTGAAGGGAATAAGGGACTTTTGAGAGACAGTGGGTGGCTTGGGAGGGGTTCAATGAGTAGCTTGTGAATGGGACAACGGGTGATTTGGGGAGTCACTGACTTTTGATGGGGACAGTGGTGGCTTTTGAGGGGGACAGCAATGTGAGGGATTGGAGTGGGTGGCACTAGGCACGGTGCTTCTTCACGGACCACACTGGGCCTTACCCCTAACTTGAAAAAAAAAAACAACACAACAGGAAAATAATAACAATAATAATAATCCCCGCAATAAAAACTCACGACGAAACAATTTCAGATTTCGGTGAATCGCACGCTAACGCTGCAGGCGGGTTCCCCCACCACACCCGCAGCACACAGGGCCGGGGAGGGGGGAGGTGGGTGCGGGTTACCACAGCGGCACCTCCCAAACCAGCGGCGGGGACACACGACAAGGACCCGTCCCTCCGTGTGTGTCCCCCCTGTGCCGGGCCACCCTCCACACGCGCGGCCGCTGCCTCAGTTTCCCTGCGGCTGAGGGCGGCGGCCGGGGCGCTGCGGGCGGCGCTGCCGGCGCTGTAAGGCGCTCGGTCGGTCTGTCTGTCTGTCGGTCTGTCGGGGGAACCCCGCTCCCATCCCCATTCCGTTTCCCCGTTCACCCCGCCGTGCCGCCCCCCCGCCGCGCCGCCCCCTCGCCCCCCGCTCCCCCCGGCCCGGCCAATCGCGGCGCCGCGCACGTGACGAGCGCTCCCCGCGATGACCTCATCCCTCGGTTGTGGGATGACGTCAAATTCAAGATGGATGGAATCACGGCGGCGGCGGCGGCAGCGCGGGCTGAGCCCTGAGCGGAGGCGCCGAGGGGGGCGAGCAGGGGGGGGCGGCGGACAGGGTGAGTAGCGCCCGCGTGTCGCGCCCGTCCCGGGGGCTGCCCGCGCCGCGCGGGTCTCCCCGCGCACAAATCCGTCTTTTCCTGACGTAACTCTGAGGTGGTTTTTTTTTTCTCTTCTTTTTTTTTTTTTGTCNCCGAGCGGGGATGCGGCTCCCCCGCGCATGCGCCGGTTACGAAACTCTTCCCCCCCCGTCCTTGGCGGGGCGCGGCGCAGGCGCCCGGAGCGGGCGGGAGGTGCCCGCGGCTGCCGCCACATCGCCCGCCCCGCCTGGGCCCGAGCCCCGAGGGGGAGGCGCGGGGGAAGCGCTCAGGGCGCATGAGCGCGGCCGGCAGCCATGGATGGATGGAGGGATGGAAGGATGGATGGAAGGCGGGGAGAGGCGGGTCGGGAGCGGAGCGGGGGGAGCGGGAAGCGGCGCGCCGACCTCCGGCTTCCCTGGGCTGCGGCGCCTCAGGAGCCCGTTACCCGCTGCAACGGGCGTGAGGGCCGCGAGGGTCCGGCCGCCCCGGGGCGTGAGGGACCGGTGGTGTGAGGGACACTGGCAGCGGTGTGAGGGATATACCAGGCACCGGCGGTGAGAAGGACCGGCCGCCCGAGGGGTGTGAGGGACCGGCGGTCCGGCGCTTTCCCCTCCGCCGGCGGCTCCAGGCTGTTCCCCCCGCTGCGATCCGGGCTCTAAAACACGAGAGAGGCGCCGGGAGGGCCGTGACTCGGTGACACGGCTGCTCCCCGGTGTGTCTGGAAGGGAGAGCGCGTTTCATCTCCCCCCAGCGAGGTCCCCGCGTGTAAGTGCAGGCAGGTACCAAACCTCGTCAGCGTCTGTCAGTATAGAAAGGGGAGCTGTCAGAGGATGGACCGTGCTCTGCTCGGTGGTGCACGGCGGTGGGCAGAACCTGATGCACAGAAATCCCACCTGAACATAAGAACTTTGCTGTGCAGTGACCGAGCATTGGACAGATTGTCCAGGGAGGGTGTGGAGTCTCCCTCACTGGAGATATTCCAGAACCATCTGGACACAATCCTGTGCCCTGTGCTCTGGGATGTCCCTGCTTGAGCAGGGAGGTTGGAGCAGCTGACCCACTGTGGTCCCTTCCAGCCTGACCCATCCTGTGGTTCTGTAAACAAAGTGTGGCTTTGCTGGTCCGAGCACTCTTGGGCTGGATTATTCATCAGCAGGATGAAGCACATAGCACAGGCAGGTGAGGAAATCCTCAGTGCTGGGCTGTGCCTGTACAGAAAGTTTTGGAAGGTGTTTTACCAGGTCACATCTTTACTATAATCCTCCGTAAAGTCCAGGCTGATGTTATGCTCAGATTGGATGAGGCTCATGTAAATAAACAGGAGAAAAACTTAAAAGAGTTACTATTAAGACAGGAAATAATTGTGGAATGTGTGTGTGCTGAGTAAGCTCATCTTAATAATTAAATAGCAATTGCTTTAGTAGCTCTTCCTTTTTTTTGTAGTTGGACTCCCAGTGGAAGTAAGAGGCAGGTAGGTTGTACGTACAAGAAGAGATTGTGATGAATTACACAATCACAGAGCTTTGTGTGAACACAGTGAATATCTTGTAGTTAAATTAAAATTAATATTTTATCTTTAGATAAATTAATGTGAAACTAGTTTTTTTACATGTATTTTTGTGCAGGAAGTCGTTTGACATTAAATCAGGAGTAGTAAATACACGCTACAGGTAAATCTAGTACTGTTTTATGTGTAGGTTTAGTGTTCTGTTCTGACTTTGCTCAAACTGACAAAGTGCTCTGACTAAAATTTTCCACCAGCGTTATGCTCTTGAGGGGAAATTTGGAGCAAATTTAAGCAACTGTTTTTATAAAACCTGTTAGCAAAAACCCCCAAATTATGTGGCCATCTCTTGGGTGAAAGGGGATCCAACACCCCTTTCTCTCAGATGTGTGTTTCACCCATATGCTGTAGAGCTGTAATTTCTTAAGAATATTTTGGAAAGTCCACCCATCCTGACTGGGTCGTGACCATTTCGAGAACTGTCATTGACATGTTCTCAGTAGGGGCTTGCAGGGAGGTGTCACAGATTAGAACCTCTGGAGTTCTCGGCTGCAGAGCCTGACCAGGATTCCTTGGGGATTTCACCACGTGTGAGCTCCCCTGATTCTGCTTTAATGTTCAAGGTAACTTAGCCTTTAGCTTTATTGGCTATAAAACAGGCAGCAGTGTTTAAGTTCGTGAAGTGCTTTTTGTGCTGTGTATTCAGTGATAAATGTGGAGTTTTGTGCCTCCTGTTCCTGCTGTGTAGGTTCCAAGTGCCAGGGTGATGCTCTGCCACATCCATCTCACACTGAGAACCCCCTGGATCACTAGAAGCTGGGTATTACTAAGAAATCAGCTTTTCTGAGCTCATGGGAGGTTGTGTGTGATGCTAGAGAATACTTGCACACAGAGAATTGAGTGCTCTGATCATCTTAGCAGTGTTGGCTGATCACACTTCCCTCAAAATTAGTTTGGGGCACACCAACATTTGGATTTAAAAGTACAACTTTGTAGAAAGCCCTGAGCTTTCTTACTGTATTGAAGTTGTTCTGTTTTGAACTTCAGGATCTGTGAAGCACTTACTGTTAAAAACCAACCCTCTGCCACTTTCAGGGTTTTGAAATTCACTTTATCTGCAAAATGGTGATAACTTGAGTGTGTGTGACCAAGTGTGGATGGAGGGGAGAGGAAGTTGGGCTGTAATCAGCACAAGGTTTGTTCTGCACTGGGAGGGGCTCTGCTCTGAGTCACATGCTGCAGTTGCAACAATTTCAGCTCTCATTAAACTTTTGAGCAACTGAGCTGCTTGGTTTTGAAATCTGTCTCAAGATCTGAGATGCACAGAAAACAACAAAAGTCTTTAGAAGCAGCAAAGTCATTTGCTGCAAGTGGAAAAACTGCAGTATGCCCTGCATTAACATCGGTGTTCTGTGCAGGGGGTTTCCTTCCCAAATATTTGTTGAAGTTTAATAATGTAAATTAATATTAATTTGTGCTGTAGTGTTTCCAATTTTTTTCCCTACTGATAATATCAAAGACATCAGTTCTCTTATTTTTTTTTCAATCAGCAGTGAAATAAAAAGAATTTTGTTGTGTTTTCTTGTTGACTGCTTTATGTATTTTGCTGTTCTGGGACAGTTCAGGCATATTTTGTGAACAAGGAAAGTGTTGAGCAAGCCTTCAATCTTCCTGAGTTCTTTCCATCTCCACCCCCATCAATTCATCACAAATATAAATTGTCACAAATATTTGCTGTCCATCACAAATACAAGTTTTAAAACCCCCTGGTCCTGACTGTTGAGGGGTTTTCCCTCTGAGGTGTAGTGAAACACCACATTTTTCTTGTGCAAATTCTTTCCATGCAGTCTGTGATGAAAATACATGAAAAATCCTTTGGCCAGATATATATATAATTTTTAAATGCTGCAAATTTTTTTCTTTGGTAGTAATTTATATACAGTTAAGTTGCATTCTTTGGGAAAGGGAGAAATATTATTCCCTTTGTTTGTCTGGGAGCATTAATGTCCTTATCCAAGGTTTCTCCTACCTCAGTACTGAACAGTGGGAGTAACATTTAGGTTGCAATTCATTCTCATCAGCCTCTGGCAGGCTGTGGTTACTGCAGGGACAGTTGTGACACAGGGCACAGTGAGTGTCCCCTGCACCCCCTCACATTTGTGAGTGTCTTCTGAGCACTTCTAACAAACAGTAAATACGCCTCACAAAGCCCCTTTTAATGTCAATTAAGAGCCATGGAAGGAAAAGCAGCAGAATCACAGCGATTTCTAATCACTGCCACACTCTGTCATAACCAAAAGGAATTTTTTTTATTCTGTACCAAGACATAACTCTGAGTACAGTCCTCCAGCTTTTGAGCTTAAGGGCCAAATTTCCTGGAATTCCAGTAAAAATGTGACCATCTCCATTCTCATAAATACTTTTGATGATTAAAGAAAATACAGTCCTCCTGTTCATGGAGCAGGATTTTTGAATTAATATTTTTTTAGCTATGTAAGACATAGCCTACATTCAACTGCTTGTGGACTTGGAGTAAAGCGAAAATCTTCCACATGCTATACACGAGCTTGTAAATCTCTTAAGGTAAAACTCAGGTAAAATTGCTGTTGTCTCTTTCCTGTATCATCTTCCCAATGTCTTGGCAGAATCAGTGATGGCTGAATGACATTTTCTTTGGATCCCTTCAGTGGGAGGAAGATACTTGCATTTCCTGAGCCATAACTTTCTCACTCGGTAATTTTTTAGGCTCAGCTTTTATATTCTGCATTTTTCAGGTTAAATATATGACCTTTCCCCCTCATATCTCATTTTCTTAAATAAACCTTCGTGTAAACACTGTTCTGGTGATAGAAAAGCACCTTACATGGACACATGGCTTCCCATCCAAAATACACTGTGCCCATAAAAAGTAATAGAAACAGAATAACAGAAATAGAAATAATCATATAGAATAATAGAAATAACATATATATGTGATATAGAATAATAGAAAAATATTTAATAGAATAATAGAAATAGAAACCATCATGGTAGTAGAAATACAGCCACAATTAGGGTTTGTCATTTTTGCTACACCAGCAAAATTAAAAGCTGTATTTGGATAGGTTTTTATTGTGAATTGGGCCAGTTAATGTGTCTCATGTGGTAAAGCAGATGACTGAATATTATTCTTTTTGATAAGAATATCTCAGCATTGCCGATAAAACAATAAAGTCAACCTGTAGAAATAGTACAAGTGTACACATTTGGTCTACAATTCTTTAAATTCCATGCATCTCTTACCAAGAAAATGACAAGAAATATTTCTGGAGATGAGATTTCTGTAGGTGTTTAAATTTGATGGCTGTCAAGCCTTTCAGATTTGTCCCATAGAGTTTATTTGCAACATTACAAAGCAAACATTGCTTTGTGTTTTGCATTACAAAACAAACATTTCAAGGGAATGGAAGGTGAAGAACTCCTAGGGAAAGGTGGTTTTAAACTTTTGAATATTTTGATTTAGTTTGGAGGCTGAGTTACGCACCTTTTAGTCGAGGCATGGAGGTCAGGACAAATAACTTATCAAATTGTGTTTGATGTGATTTTATCTTCACTGAATGTTTCAGGAAGAACTCTCAGAGCTCCCAGCCAACATTTCCCTGCCCATTTCCTTGCCCTGTCCCTTCCATCCTGTAGCTGGATCTGCTCCCTGCTCTGACACAAGGCAGCCCTTCCTCGGAGTGGGAGGAGACACGGTGTAGGAGCAATCCCTCGTTGGGCTGCCCTGAGAGTAAGATGAAATTGCACCCTGAGCTGCCGCTGCTGGGTTGTGAATGAGAATGGGAATGACAAGAGGAGCTTTGTACTCTGACATTCTGTAGTTTGCTCCACGTCAGGGGGAGCTATTTTAAGTGTCAGAACATGAAACTGAGGGAATGATCTGAATGTGAAAAGTAGCCTCTAATTTCTAGGTGGATTTCACGTCTGTGTCAGGGTAACTGCTAATTATTTGTCTAGAGCGTAGGGCAAAATAGACCACAGAGTATTCAGACTGAGAGTAGGTTTAGATTAGATATTAGAAATAAATTCTTTACTGTGAGGGTGGTGAGGCACTGGCACAGGTTGCCCCATCTTTGGAAGTGTTCAGGGCCAGGTTGGGAGCTCTGAGCAATCTGGTCTGGTGGGAGATGTCCCTGCCCATGGCAGGGGGGTTAGAGCTGGATGATCTTTAAGGTCCCTTCCCAAACCATTCTGTGATTCTATGATTATAAAATTTCTTTTTCTCTCCTTTTTCTTCTTTTATATGTGTGGAGGATAAATAGGTAGAAATTAGTCCATCAATTTCACACACTAGCAAGCATGTTATTTATCTGATTTTATGCTTGGCTTCATACCAGTGAGTCTCTCTGTGCTGCTGACCTATTGGAAATGAGAAACGTTTGTCTTCATGGAGAAAGCTCACAGTGCTGTCTGCAGTGGGAAACAACAGCAATGAGATATCATTTCATTAAATCCAGGAAGACAGACTCCCCAAATTTGCACTAAGAGATTATTTAAGTATTTAGATAGATTATAGAAATGCAAACAATATACCTGTGTGTGTTTGCAGCTTTTACCTACAGGTTAGGTATATAGGTTGGGGGTGTATAGGGGGATGTGTAAATCTGTACGTGCTGTGGGAGAATATATGTATTGCAAAGGCCTTTGATGGGAGAAGAGACATTTTATAAACTGTTGTCAAATCATAAAATGTAGCATAGGGTCCTTAAGTAGAAGCTTAAGCAGTGTAGATTCCTTTTTCATCTGGCCTTGTAACAAGTAGGGGAGCTTTCTACTCTTCTGTGCTCTGAAACGGGACCAGAATTGTCTGAGCCATCAGGTCCTCAGAAATGCACTCAAATGAATGCAACATTCCTGCATTTTCTAGGGGATGCCTCAGGAAGTCGCTTGTATTTTTGATTTTTTGGCTGAGTTTTATAATCCACATTTCTTTGCTTTCTTTAGTGGGTTTGTCCCTGCCATGCTTCTTGTGTGTTTCAGGACATCACCTTTCCCAGCATGCTGTTAATGGAGCTTTGGCTGACAGTGACTTCCTTATGGAATTCAGAAGACAACATCAACATCTTTTAGTTGCTCATGTGTTTGAGGGTGCGGCTGTTACACTGAAACCACACATAAATATCTGCCTGATTCTGTCTGTAGTTTCAGCTGTAAAGTCGGTGGCTCCGTTGTTTCTAAAGGTGAAATTCCAGATGGAGGAAGCTGATGGAACAACTTCCTGACAGACTGGGCAGGTGCATGGCTCCTCTTGCTGGAACCTGATGCTCATTTGACCTCTCAGTGAGCTGATTAAGCTCCCTATCCTAGAAAACAGCAAGCATATAAGAATCTGGAATGATTTTGTTTATTTGTTTGTTTCCTGCTTAATTTTAGGGAGTTGAATCAGCTCACTGGGAGATCAAATGAGGAGCAGAGCTGGTGAAAGGAAGGGGAGAATAGCATAGGGCTGGGAGGAGGAGATGTCAGAGTAAGGAACAGGAAAGGAAGGGGAACTATCACTTCAAAGGGAGGTTGCTGTTGAAGATGAAGAAACTGTTGGGCCTAAGATGAAGCTTTTTCACCCTTCCCTTGTGAAAAGCTTTCATGGGATTTCTTTCATTTTACAAAAGTTGTTTTGAAATAGTAGAGGCATCTTTTTCTATCCTTGTTCAAAATATAAAATAAAAACAATCTTATACCAAATATGGTACTGAGGCTTTTGAAATGTGGTTTTCTGAGATCAGTGGAGGGCTGTTGAAGGAGGGGATTAGAGGATCTCGCTTATGCGGGAAGGCTCAGGGAGCTGGGCCTGTTCAGCCTGGAGAAGGGATGACTGAGAGGGGACCTCATTAATTCGTGTAAATATCTAAAGGGGGGGTGTCAAGAGGATGGATCAGACTCTGCTTGGTGGTGCCCAGAAATGGGATACAAGGTGATGGGCAGAAATGGTGCCCAGGAAGTTCCACCTGAACATGGGGAAGGACTGCTTCCCTGTGCAGTGATGAGAACTGGGACAGATTGTCCCGAGAGGGTGGAGTCTCCCTCACTGGAGATATTCCAGAACTCTCTGGACAAAATCCTGTGCCCTGTGCTCTGGGGTGACCCTGCTTGAGCAGGGAGGTTGGAGCAGCTGACCTACTGTGATCCCTTCCAGCCTGACCCATTCTGTGAAGGCTGACACTAAAATCTCTTCTTGGCTTCTCAAAGGTTCCTGCTGCACTGGCCCTTCCTGGGTCTGGAGTCTAAATTTAGTCTCCTGAGGACCAGAAGCTGCTGTGGCATGAGGCACCTGCATACAGCGGGAGATTTTCTGATGTGCTCCTGCTGTTTCCATGATGTCACCTGAACATCATGGAAGAAAACTTTGTTTCCAGTTCAGTAGTGAAGGTGGCTGGGAAAAAACAGTTAGAGAGAATAAAAGCAGATTATCTGGAGGAAAGATCTTGGGTAGCAAATCACGAAACAATCTGCAGCTGAGAAGCAGGAGCACTCAAACACCTGGAACCAAATCTGGTATTACAGCAGACTGCCAGAGTTGTGCATCTGCACACGGTGCCAGGGAAGCTTTTGTATGGGGCTAAGCACAGGCAGCCAAGCACTGGCTTTGGGGAAAACCAGTTCTTGTCCTGTATGGCTGTTCCTGTTGCTGCCTCTTCAGTTAGGCCAGTGCAATAGCTCACTGCAAAAACTGACCAGCATTTGAAAAGAAATAACGTTGGGGGTTTATTTGTTGTCTGTTTTGCTACGTCATACAGGCCTGCAAATATTTGTACTGGCACGGCTGAAGGAGGAGTGACCTGCAGTGTGCAGGTAAGATGAACGCAAGAGAGCAGAGATGACTTGGATCAACTTTAGTATTGAAAAGTGTTCATGTAGTGAAATTTTAACACACTGTACTCTGACTCAAGTATTCTTGGGGTTGATTTTTTGTTTTCTACTTTTGAGTATTTCAGGCTTTCACGTGATCTGGGTAAATGTCTTGAAATGGTCCTGCAAAACAGTTCTGGTGTCTTTCTTGCTATTGTTTGTTTAATTTCTGCCTGTTGTGTCTAAAGGCTGTTAAGCTGAAAGTCAATCGCTTGAATTAGGAAATACCAGGATTAAAGCTGCCTTTGGAGGATTGATTTGGTCCTTTGCCATTTGTGTAGGTTGCAGCCTTGGTCACTGTTAAAGTGACAGAGGCTCTGGAGCCTCCTTCACTGTGCTCTGAGCATGACAGGGAGGGATGTTTATGTCTGTGATGTTTAATGGAATGAATTGGAAGTTGTTGTAGGAATGAAGAAGAAAACTGGCCAGAAGGATGGGTGCCTGTTGGATTCTGCTTTAGTCCTGCAGATTTTACACCACTCTCTACTGGTTACACTGCACTGCTGTGTTAGGTGGGCAGAGGGACACATAGTAATTACATGGTGTTTATTCTGCCAGTTTAAAAAACACAAGGGCAAAGCAGATTAAAATGAAAGATCTTAAAATATTTCAAAACATTTGACTAATACACTCTATTTCCACTGTGTCCTTGAAGTGTGGGTTAAGCAGCAGCTTCTATTGCGTGTCTCTACACCACAGTTAAAGTTTCCTAAGCTCTGTTGATCTGCTACCTCCATTTACCTTCTGCAAGTTGCACCCCAGAGGAATCACTTGAGTTTGCAAACTCACTTTCTTCCAGGTGAAAGGAAAGGAAAAGTGGCCCTCGTGGAGCACTTTTAACTCTGCAAGTGTTAATGAGTGCTCGGAGCATGAAACTGGATTAGGGCCAGTCACACTCTGCCACTTTAAATTGCAGTGGCGTCCACAAAAGAGGAGGGTAATGAACCATCATCCTCACACCCCCACCTCCATCCTCCCAGTATTCTGAAGTAAAACATAGAAAGCAAAACAAACCAGATTGCTTTCTCAAATTAAGACTGACTGCACTGCTTTTTATAGATGGAGGTGTGGGGGAATTATGCATTATAGCTATCCAAGGTGAATTAAGGATAGATTAATGTTTATGAAATGACACTGCAAGGCACTGAAATACTCAGTAAAGACTGATCTGGTGAGGAAACAGCATTCTGGTTTTGCTGTTGCCATGTCACTATGAACTCTTGGTATTTTTAGGTGTAGAAGTGGTAGCTCAGTCCTATATGAGGATGTGATCATATGATATGATCAGTGCCCTGAGACACTGCATGCAGCATCCTTCAAGTCATTTCTCAATAATACCAATTTAGACTTTAATAATTTATTTATACCCATTAGTTTTAAGATTTACCATCCTCATTTATCAACCATGGGGTCATAGCTTCTCAGTATTCGTTTTTTTTTATTTTGATAAACTTTACAGTTTTGCTTGTAAGCTGATGAACAGTGGAACGTTTTTGTTGTAATTGCATACATCATATACAAATGAAAAAGTAGTGTCTCAAATCAGCTGTAAAAATAAGAGAATTGCTTTTAATAGACACCTCATTGATTTGTTTACAACCACCATGGAGATAGAGTAGAAAGTGTCTGTGAAAAAAATAAGATAATTTAATATTGTTGATTTCTCTGTGTTCTTGTGCACAGATATATAAATTGCAACTCCTGCCATAGAAGTTCTTTGTTTCACTTAAAACCTGGTTATCTTCTTTTGTTAAGCTCTCCTCAGGAGCAGTATATTGAGTTATCAAGACATCCTGCAGTATGGAGTGGGCTGTGTTTTGAAGCATATGGATCATGGAGATTTCTGCACTGCAGCTTAATTTGTGCTTATTGTACTCTTGGATGCAGCCAAGGGTAACTGTTCCTCAGATGTATGGGTTGTGGGCATAAAGGGCTCTAATGCTAATGAATGAAACAGGGATTTCAGCTCTCTGATTGCTTTTTATCCTGAGCAAAGCAATGCAGGGAGACTTCAGTGAAAACTGACATTTCCCAGAAACCAGATCTTGCCAGTGCAGTTTTAAGTGGCACGTACAGTTAGAAGTAGATATTAACAGCACTTATTAAGCATAAGTAAACATGATGAATTTAGATTACAGACAATAATCCTGTTTCCTTTTCCCTTCCCAGTATTAATGCCCTTTCCATCATCCTATTAAAAGTGACAACAAAACCCCCTTAATTTGTCTAGTCAGCAGGAGACTGACTGAGTTGCTTAGCCTCAGAAAGGTGAGTTGCTATAACTAAGCTTTAGATACCTGATCCAAGAGTTTATCAGTCCAGTTGTCAAGATAATCTTCATAAAACTGAAGCAGAAAAAGAGATGATGAAGAGTGAAATGATTGCACTGTTCCTTCCTGTGAAGAAGTGAATTACAGGAAGAGACCACAGCCCGCTCATCCATCCATCCATCCATCCATCCATCCATCCATCCATCCATCCATCCATCCATCCATCCATCCATCCATCCATCCATCCATCCATCCATCCATCCATCCATCCATCCTTCCATCCTTCCATCCTCCAGTTAGTTAGGTGTAATATTCTTGGTGTAAGATTAGCAATTAAAAGGATATTTGAAAGTGGGCAGATGAGCTGGTTCTTCCTGTGCCTGTGCTTTTTTGGAGGTACCACCGTGGTGTTTTCATTCCCAAACCTTTCCTCCACAAGCTTTTTCTTTAATCGCTGTTTAATGGTGGTTTAGCCAGTTTAAAAAGTACAGGAGGTGTGTTTACTTTGTCTCTAACAGTTCATATAAGGCAACCTACAGCTTTGTTGTTCTTTTTCAGGGACATCAGAATCATGGAGGGGCTCTTGCATTACATAAATCCAGCACATGCCATTTCCCTCCTGAGCACCCTGAACGAGGAGCGTCTCAAGGGACAGCTGTGTGACGTTGTGCTCATCGTAGGAGACCAGAAATTCCGAGCCCATAAGAATGTTCTGGCTGCCAGCAGTGAATACTTCCAGACTCTGTTCACAAATAAGGAGAATGAGTCTCAGTCAGTGTTTCAGCTCGACTTTTGTGAGCCAGATGCTTTTGATAATGTGTTGAACTACATTTATTCTTCATCTTTGTTCATTGAGAAAGGCAGCCTCGCAGCTGTGCAAGAACTGGGCTACAGTCTTGGAATATCTTTTCTTACAAACATCGTTTCCAAGAGTCCTCAAGCTCCTTTTCCTTCTTGTCCTATTAAAAAAATACTCTATCAAGATGAAGATGAAAGTAGTTCCCAGAAGAGGAGTGTAATCGTCTGTCAGAACAGAATTGAAGCACAAGCGAAAAGCGTAAATCAAACACAACATGACTTAAGCCATACTCCTAAACCTTCACCCTCTGTGGCTGTCAAAGCCAGCAGCAGACCACAGGTAACAAAACCAACTGAAACCCTTCACAACTTATCACTGACTGAAAGGAGGTGGCTGAAAGAAGGCCCTGTGAGCTATACCAAGGTTCATGAAACTTCTGGAACAGTGGAGGATCAGAGCAGAGGTGCTTTAGCGAAAAGGAGCATGGTGCTGCCTCAGATGTCTTTAGCAGAGAAGGAAATGGCAAGCGGTGAGCCAGGAAGCAGCGCTCAGCTTCTGAGAGGAAAAGTTGCAGAGATGTCGTTGAAAAGACCACGTCCCCCAGTCTTGTCTCTGCGTGGGGCAGCAGAATCCACGTTTTTGTTGCGAGAGGCAGGAAAAGGAAATGGTCAAGGGGAAGACAGGAATTTGCTCTACTACTCCAAGTTAGGGCTGGTAATCCCATCTAGTGGGTCTGGCCCAGAAAACCAAAGTATTGACAGAAGTGGGCCCCTTGTAAAGAGTCTCCTTCGAAGGTCACTGTCCATGGACAGCCAGGTTCCTATTTACTCACCTTCTGTTGACCTAAAACCTGCACAGGTATCCTCGTGCTCCTCACCGGGAACTAACGATTCCCAGAAGACATTTAATGTTGCATCCCAAAAGTCATCCTCGAAGGAGTCCTTGGAGAAGTCAGCCTTGGATGAGAAGCCCCAGGTCATACACCCACATCGCCTTAGGTCTTTCAGTGCCTCTCAGTCGACGGATCGGGAGGTGGCTTCCCCTCTCTCGGAGGTGCGAATCAAAACTGAGCCCAGCAGTCCCCTCTCGGATCCTGCTGAAATCATCCGAGTTACGGTGGGTGACGCTTCAGCTTCGGCAAACAAAGACTTTGCTTTTAAAGCTGAGGATGACCGTAAGGAACCAAGCAGACTTCCAGTGAAAAGGAGGTTCCAGGATGATAGGAGGCTGCCGTTCAAGAAGCTGAAGGTGGATGAGCAGGGTTCTCCTGGCTCAGAGGAGAACTTTGAGGAAGGCTCGAGCCCCACGCACCTTGATGCCGATTTCCCTGATTCTGATGTCAGTAAAGATGAATACAGCGAGATGGAAGAAGCAAGACCAAATAAAAAATTTAAATGTAAACACTGCCTTAAAATTTTCAGATCAACAGCAGGTCTTCATCGCCATGTTAACATGTATCACAATCCAGAGAAGCCCTATGCTTGTGACATATGCCACAAGAGATTCCACACCAATTTCAAAGTGTGGACACACTGCCAGACACAACATGGAATCGTGAAGAATCCCTCACCAGCTTCCAGTTCACACACCCTTTTGGATGAAAAATTCCAAAGAAAACTGATCGATATAGTGAGGGAGAGAGAAATCAAAAAAGCTCTGATCGTGAAACTAAGACGTGGCAAACAGAGCTTTCAGGGCCAGTCTGCTTCACAAGCACAACAAGTCATCAAAAGGAATTTAAGGTCAAGAACCAAAGGAGCCTATATTTGTACCTACTGTGGGAAAGCTTATCGTTTCCTCTCCCAGTTCAAACAGCACATAAAAATGCACCCTGGGGAGAAACCCATTGGAGGGAACAAGGCTCCTAAGCAGAAAGATCACATTCATATTGAAAACCCAGTGGAAAACAAGGAGGTTTATCAGTGCCGTCTCTGCAATGCCAAGCTCTCCTCACTTATTGAACAGGGAAACCACGAGCGACTCTGTAGAAACGCCACCGTCTGTCCTTACTGCAGCCTTAGGTTTTCTTCTCCAGAGCTGAAGCACGAGCACGAAAGCAAGTGTGAGTACAAGAAGCTGACTTGCCTGGAGTGTATGCGCACCTTCAAATCCTCCTTCAGTATCTGGCGTCATCAGGTTGAGGTTCACAATCAGAACACAATGGCTCCGTCAGAGAACTTTTCTTTGCCTCTCATGGATCACAATGGAGAGATCACCGGTTCGTCACGGCTGCCTCCGCAGTCGGAATCCAATAAAATGAACAATTTTGTCGCTGCAAAGGAGGATGGTGTGTTCAGTGATTCATCAGAACAAATCAATTTTGATTCTGAAGACTCTTCATGCCTACCTGAAGACTTGAGTGTTTCCAAGCAGTTTAAAATCCAGATCAAAGAAGAGCCTGCAGACGATGTAGAGGACGAGGTCACCGAAACGAGCAGGGAACCTAAGGACGTAGTCTCCAAGAAAGATCCCAGCTTGTGGCCCTGTGAGAAGTGTGGGAAGATTTTCACCTTACGCAAACAGCTGGAGCGTCACCAGGAGCTGCTGTGCTCCGTGAAGCCGTTCATTTGCCACGTGTGCAACAAGGCCTTCCGAACGAATTTCCGCCTCTGGAGCCACTTCCAGTCTCACATGTCCCAGGCTGCAGAGGAGTCCACAAATAAGGAGCCTGAGATATGTCCACCAGCTAATTCCCCATCACCCCCACCCTTACCCCCACCCCCTCCACTCCCCAAAATCCAGCCTTTGGAGCCCGACAGCCCCACGGGCTTGCCGGAGAGCTCCGGTACTACTGAGAAGCTGTTTGTGCCGCAGGAGTCGGACACGCTCTTCTACCACGCCCCGCCGCTCTCGGCCATCACCTTCAAGAGACAGTACATGTGCAAACTCTGCCACAGGACTTTCAAGACAGCTTTCAGTCTCTGGAGTCATGAGCAGACACACAATTAGCTTTAACAGAACCCTTGTGGAGCTGGTTTTGGTGGGGGGGCTGTGTTCAGGATCTCAGAGGCCCGCCACACGGACTACGCATTTAAGAGGATCAAAATGATGATGATGGAAAATCTGGAATTTGTGATGCTGCTTGGATTTAGAGATTAGGGAAAACTATCACTTGGTTAGTAGGTAGAAAGCAGAGTAATTTAAAATACTGTGGTCTGGGATCTACTAGTAACAGAATAAATTTTATTTTATTTCATTTGACACTGAAACACAATTGCATCTGGATTGTATGCATGGATCTTCATCCCGTGATGTTGGTGTGTGCGTGTGTATTATATATAAAGTTATATATTAAATGAAAGAGAAACAACAGTTTGGATTCTAACTGTGAGCTTATAGTAGTGAAATACTGTAACCAATGTCATAATTTGTTTTTCAAAAAGAAACCAACACACACAAGCTCCATGTAAGTGGTTGCCATGCACTGGCGGTTTGGGAGCAAGTGAATGGAGTGTCTTGCTGTATTGACTTAGGTCTTAGAAACCTTTAGCAATAACAAATAAACCTCAAGTTTGAGTAATCCTGATGTTATTGGATACGAATGTTTGCTATTTTAAGGGAACATGGAATTGTTTTGTTGTTGTATGGAACTTGTGCAAATTAAAATAGAATCTAAAGTCAGCAATATTATTACTGAGATTTTATATAAGAAGTAGCAGCAAGCCTGCTTTCAGCCATTTAATTATAACTTTCTAAGGAAAAAAAGAGAGAGGGGGTACTTTGCTTTATATAATGTCCCAAAGACTAATTTCCTATGGATACTTGGGTAGCCGAAGTCATTGTGTAACAGCCATCATGATGCAAATGGTACTGTTTATAACATGAACTGAGGTTGAATGGATGTCAGACGAGTTTCATAGTTTTGTTTCCACTATTTGTACAACTGTTTGTAATTTTAACCGCAAAGGAATGTATAACTATTACATCAACAAGAGAGAGCTCGTTAAGGGACAGAAGATGAGCTGTGTTTCTAAACACAAGTAATAAGCTCGGCCATGAGTACAAAGAGATGTTTTAACAAAACTAAAACATGTAAATATTTATATAGACACCTGTATAAATGAAGAAGTATGTATTTGAAATTTGTATTAAGCGTACATATCCAGCTCAAAGCAGAGGAGAAAATCACACTACAATCACTGCATTTTATGGATACAACGCATATAGAGTAGTTCTTTCTGCCGCTTTCATATGTGACTGTGTTGCAATTTTCCAATTTGTTGAAAATTGTGGTAATAATGGGCTGCAGATATTCTGTGTGGTTCCATTATTTTACCTCAAATGGCAACTGGAGCATTTAGTGTAGTAGGATCACACATATTTACCAGGAGCTATAGCAAGGGTCCAATTTTTTTTCTGTAGGTCAAGGAAACATTTACCCAGAAGTAGGAGGTGAACCAACAGCGAGAAATTCTTCTGCTAGAATTTAAACTTAGTGGAGGGGTGGAGGGTTAGAGTGAACAGAAATGATGCAAACAGTGTTTATGATCCTGACCAACTTGCCCCCCTGCAGGGTTGGGAGAAGGGGGATGAAATTCCACACTGCTGAGTCAGAGCCCAGTCTGTGTCCACTGAAACCAGCACGAGTTTGGTCACCAATTTCAGGGGGAGCAGGAGTGAGGCTTGAATTCCCTGTGTAACCATGTGTGTCACTGTTTTTTCACTATCCCAAGTTCAAAAGGTAGAATTGCAAGCTGAGATTCAGCAAAATCAAGCACAAGTGTAACTCCTAAGAATCTGAGGATGGGCGCCCTTAGGCACACACCAGATTTTTCTCAGTGAAAGCCAAGTGTGCCAACGTTTTTTTTCTCCCCAACAGATATTTGTTTTTCCTGTAAGTGAAGTTTGAAAGAATTAACTCAGGATGGACCCCTGTTTTTTTTCAGCTGCAAAAAAAATTGGAATGTTAGTTTCAAGCCTCTTCTGCTTCGTTTTTACTACAACCTAAAATTGCTACTAGACACGTCTGAAAGTAACATGATGTTCTTTTTTGTCCTCTTTCAGGCAAACTCTGATTAGGCTAATTTGCTTGAGTATCATTTAAAACTCTTCCATGGCATTGCAGTTTAAACAAGGTACTTGCTTAAAAGTGGCATTTCCATTTACTGACTTTTTTTTTCCACCTAATAAGACTAAAATTTCTTTCTTACCAGAAACAATTTCAGAATAAAATGGTTATTGCACTTAAACCTGGTTTTAAAAATCAGAGAAACATAAAGCCTTGCTAAGTACCCTTTATATATATATTTAAGGAATCTGTGTGTATAAACTATGAACGTGTTTTTGTAGAATGGTTCCTAAGTTTTCCCCAGTGATTCCTCTGCACAACAGCCTGAAAGTTGAGCTGTAGCCTTTTAAAATTCAATGTGCTTTCTGAAGGAAGGTGGCAACCAGCTCAGCTGGGTCACAGCCATCTCACTTCCAGCTGGGATTCTGCTCTGTGCTATGGTGATAAATTCTACACACTTTAAATCAAAACCTTGTGCGACATCTTTGAAGAAACCCTGACCTTTTTCCTAGTGTACTAGGTATTCTAAGGAATCCATAAAATATTTTTGGTCTAAGTAACCTCCTAAGTTTTTCTTCAGTTGCTTTGGTTTTGGGGGGTTTTTTAAGTTTTGTTTTCCACTTTGAGCGTGTTCTGTGTGATTTTTTTTTTAAACATTTGGTTCCTGTTGTTTAGTAAATGAATTCAGGATCTCTTAAAATTTAAATATGAGATGTTTATATAGCAGTTCTGGTTTTCTATTAGCTTTTATACAGTATCTTAAAAAGCCCTTGATAGAAGTGTTTATTTTGGAGGATACGGAATAAATATGCTTCCACTTATATAACTTTAATATATGTCTTAAAATTTAAATTATGGGGGAAAAAATGTTAGTTGCTTGTTTATAAATAAAGGTCTTTTGAAGAGTGTCTAGTTTGGCCACAGCCAAAATAAAAGGCAAATTTATTGATACAAAAAGCCTGTCTTCATCATATTTTGTTTAATTTTATAGCTGTGTATTGAAGTGACACAAAGTTAGAGGTCGTGTTAAATATAAGAAAGTGTTTTGCTTTTTTTTCTAAAATTTGTGACAGGAATGTGCAGATGTTTTAATATATAGATTAGAATCTATAATTCTGTCCTTTTTTTGCTATTTTTATAACCTATCAGATAAATCTCAGAGAACTATCCTGCTTCAGTGGGAGTGGAAACTAGTGTTGCATTTCAGGGGAGCAGTGTTGAGCCATGAAATGTATTTTGGTTTGGGACTTCTTTTCCTTTCAGGCACTGTGTTGGCAAAGCCTCTAAGCCTATCTTAAGTCCATTAAGATCAGTCTTAATTTTTTTTTTTTAATTGCTCTGTGCAAATTCTTTGCTGAATTGGGACCATGATCAGCCTTGAAAGTGAGCAATGGCACCAGAAAACACAAACCAACGATGAAATTGTCTCTAGTTTGGGGTTTTTTGGAAAGGGAGAGCGAAACACCCTGTGGCAGGTGATGGAGAAGATAACCTGGTGACCCCAGAGCTTGTCTGGGCTGTTTCAAAAATGAGATGCTGTGTTATCTGTGACCCCAAACAGCTGTAAGAGGCTTGGCCTGTGTTTCCTGTTTCGGCAGGAACATTCAGGAGGTTTTTTTTGCCTGATGTTGTTTGTTTTCCCCCAAGTGAGACATGTGGGTTTGCTCCAAAGCTCTGCGTGTTCTCTGTTGCTTTTCCAAGCTTCCAGTGTTAAAATGAGTTCCTCCCATGGGATAAGGACAGACTATGCCTAATTTCTTGGCTCTAACAGCGAGGGTGCAAATATCTGGCATGAGCCTGCAATCTGGCATGTGCCTATACTGTTTGATAAAATTGTTTACATTTTCCTACCAGAAGATTTAGATAAAATCAAAACAAGCTTAGGGGGTTGTTTTTTTGTTGGAGGGGTTTTTTTGTTTGTTTGTTTGTTTTGGTTGGGGTTTTTTTAGTGTTGCTGTTATTGAATCAGTGTTAAAATATTTTTTTTTCTGTTGTTGCTGAACACAGCCTGATAGTATTTTTAATGTTACTGACTGTTGTTTATTTAAAATGACTTGTGAAAAACTGTACTGTAACTGCTCTACGAAAAGGGACACTATCAAGAGAAAGGCTGGATACAGAAAATGGACATACCTATATTAGAAATACTTTATAGTAATAAATAATATTGAAGAATTTAAAAACAAATTGAGTCATAACACTTGAGCTGCTCGGGCATGAAAATCCTGTTATGGGCAGCCTCAGTTGTTGTGAGGATGTCTGAAAAATGTAACTGAATTCTGTGGGTTGAGCTGATTTTTCATGTTGTTTTTCCTCTCACTATTCCAGAATAAAGGACTCGATCCTCTATTTCCTTTTCCAGTCTCTCAGTGGTACACATGACCTTTTAAAGACTCAAGCTTCCCACTATTGCAGTAGCAGCTTTAATTCAAATATGTACAGGAAACCAGAACAAACCCTCTTTTGCAGCGTTAAGTGCAAAATACCCGTAAAGTACATCGTTTAAGGCTTATTCTTGACAGTGTCCCTTTTTAAAAAGCAGGAAAATGGGATCACTTTAAGTGCTTGGGTACAGGGGAATAGTTTCCTACTAGAAATTGGAATTATCCAATATATTTTCTAGAGAGTTTTCTGGTTAGTTACACCAAATCACTTGTCATTTTAAAGGATTATAGAGGTAAGACAAGCAACTCTGGGTTTATAATCCTGTATACCTTATACATTCTGTATCTGTTCAATACACCAGGATGGGTTTTTACTTTTTTTAGGACTGAGACTTAATAGCTTAAGGCAACTTTTTCTTTAATGTAATGTAAATCCATTGCTGCTTTGTACAACTTTTTCTACTGTGTGTTTTCTTTACTTAGATCTTGACTAAGAGATGTTGACGTCCAATAAACTTACACTTTGTTTCTTTTGAGTCTGCTGTGTCTTCTCCTGGAATCTCTTGGCAGAGGGTGGTGTTGTTATACAAACCATTGTGTCTGCGGGGTAGGAAGTGAGTTTGTAAAAAAGAGCATCTTTTGTTCTGTGTGCTGGATGGAAGTGCTGCTACTTGTACGTTACTAAAATAACGGGAGGTTGTTTGTTTTAGTAAATGTCTCACTGAGCCTTTTACTGGAAAATACAGGAAAACCAACGCGCTCCAGACAATCTCTTAAAAACTTGAGCACAGCCCAAATCCTGCGGTCAGTGATTTGTGGAAGGAAGTGTCTCCATCTCAGACTGGACTGAGGCAGATGTTTGAAAAGGCACAGCAATGTTTCTGGTGTTTTGCAGCGCTCCCATCCAAAGCAGTTTTGCTGCATGAATTTCCCTCTTCAAAACCTCCTGTGTGGGAATGTAGTGTGTGGATTTCCATAAAGGAGAGAATGATCTTTTTATCTTTTAGGAATGGGGTTTACTCGGTTAATCTCCTCACACTGGCTGTCACCTGTCTTTGGGAACACTCAGGACAGTTTTCTCACCTTCTTGGACTCCACATTTGCTGTCTTTTGCCTTTTTTGCCTTCTGCAAAAACCAGTGGGTTGGACCCACTGAGCAGTTTCACCCACATTTAACAGAGGAGACAAAGTTACCAAAAGTTAATGTCCCACAAGTTTCATGCAAATCCCTGCCTGGGTGTCCAGGAATGGTGTCAGTGGGACAGCCCCTATCTAGTGGAAAGGATAAGATTTGCACAGAGGATGTGCTGAGCATTTTTCACCCCAGCACTTGTCACTGTGTGTGTGCACTCACCTCTCAGATGGCTCAGGTGGAACACAGGGCAGAGCTCAAGGACCAGCTCTGCCAAATGGTTGGATCAGGGGTTAAAAGGGCACTCTGAGCTTGGAGGATTTGGGCCTCTCCTCAAAAATGGGGACAAAGGGCTCGTGACCTGTCCTTGTGTGGGGTATCCCTGCCCCTCACAGGTTAGGGGAGCTGTGGAAAAGGCACAGAGAGGATGCAGAGCTGCTCTCTGACCCATTCACAATCACAAATCCCCAAAGATTTGGCTCCCTCTTTCTCCTCTCAGGAACTCCTCCAGCTCTTCCTGCATCCAGTGAATATTGACACAGTTCTCTCTCCATCAGTTTCAGCACAGACTGACCTCTACTAGAATGGTTCATAGAAAATCCTCCAGAGAACAAAAAACCTGTGATTGACATAAAACTCCAGGAACAAATCAAAATTACTAAAAGTTACTGATAACGCCATGAGCATTGCACCTGTTTTCATGGTTATTTTTGTTCTAATTCCAGCTGTCACCTTCTAAGACAGTTGGTCTGCAAACAAATCCAGCAACGTTTACTTTTCCATTCATAGGATATTTCCATCTATCATTCAATATACAAACACAGGAGCATCCTTACTATTAGACCAACAGGGATAATATTTGTGTTTCCAGTCCTGAAATACTCTGGCAATAAAAATTTTCAAGGTGCTGGCTGCAATGAAGCAACATACACAACTTTTATTTCCCTTCCATTTTCCGTATGTTGAAAGAGTACATTGAAAATCAGTTTCTGCTGACAAAGAATTTGCTTTAAATTGCCTCTGCAGTTTTGATAAACCTGTAACAATTTATTAATGTCTTGTCAGTCCAGGGTCTGGGATGGATTCAGCTCTTCAGTGTCATGGAACCTTGGTTGTAGTCATCAGCTTGAGCTGATAGTTGAGGGCTCAGGCTCTCACCCAGCCATGTGCATCTCTCCAGTGAAGTCCACTGGTGTTAAAAACCTGCTAGAATTGCTGACATCCAGGGATGATGCTGCTGGAAGGAGGAGACCATGCCGGGGTTTGCAGGCTCTGCAGGCAGGTGGCTGAAGGAACAAAGGGCAACGAGCCAGAAGAAGAGGTCAGAGAAAGAACGATGACAACAGCAGAAGAATGTGAGATACAGAAGAGAGCATGCTGTGACTCTGCCAAAAACAACAGCAAGAAAAAAATTCCAGCTTCTATTTTAAGGTGTCATTTGTGATTAATATGGTTCTTTTTGGTTCCCACGTATTCCTTTCTTCCCTAATGAATGAGGTGTTCCTGGGGTGTGACACCTCTGACCCTTTTTGGCTGACAGAAACTGCATCCCTTGCTCTTGTCATCCATTAATAAATGTTATAAAGTTTATGAAACAGTTTAAGGGGGAAAAAAAGCCTACCCAAAAGATATTTAATAAGATTTCCCCTACAGTCTTGCACTGGGGGAAGTTTTAGTGCTCTTGGAGCAGGCTTTGAAGGCTGCACATCCTGAGGGCTTCCCCAGGTGTGACACCTACATCTATGCAATATTTGCTGCTGCTGCTTCTTTACTCATCAATCATCTGAGCAGCCAAATGCCACAAGAAGAAAACTTTGCTTTCTTAGCTCACATTCAGGTTATCTGTTCCAGGAGAAATTTGACAGAGGTCTGTAAAGGCATGTAAATGCATTTTTTAAAAGCACGAGGGGAAAAAAAAACCTGTAAAAATACCAAATTTGAAGTCTGGAGGAGATTCACATATACTAAAATGAGATTTGAAATTGGGTATTTTTTACCAAGTATTTACTGCAAGGCGTAAGAGAGGGAGAATCACAGAGAATTGTTGTTTTATGGAGATGATCCAACAGTCTATTGTGTGCCTCTAATGCTGTGTACAGGCATCAAGTAGGAGACAGAAACACAAAACTGCACCATCACACTCGAAAAGCATCACACTGAAGGTGCAGCCCTCTCTACATATGCACAGGTCCTTTGATTTTCTCATCTCTGCAGCATTTTCACTGTTCCTCTGGAGGAAGGCATTTTTCAAAGCCTGTTCTTTTCCTACAAAATTCCTTGAAGTGCTGCTGCTCTCAGCCTAAAACGTGAAGATGTCTTTTGCCACTTACCAAGTCGTTTCTTCTTTCTGATGTCCCACATTCCCAAAGCCACTGGTCTGAGCGTCCTCAGGCTTTTCTCTGAGGGGCACACGGGGGTTTGTAGTGCCCGGGGGAAGCGCACATCCCTGGAAGTCCCAGCATCGGCACCTCAGGGAATCCTGGCGCTCTCTGGTGGAGAGAAAAGAACCGGATCCAGCAGCGAAAATAAAGAGGGAAAAAAAAAAAAATTAGGCAGCTTGGCGTGTTTTATTTCCCAAAAACTCAGGGTATTTCACTGAAGTTTTGGTCAATATATTTTCCAAGAGTCATCATCATAGAAAAAAATTAGTAGTCAAAAAAGTTTTTCCTTTTTTTCCACTGCAGTGCCAGGTACATTCCAAGCAAAATGTCTGTTGTTAGGCTTTTTCCCTTTTGCAAAATTGTGACCACTCAGGACTAGATTAATTAAGTACCAGATATGGAATCACAGAATGGTTTGGGTTGGAAGAGACCTTAAAAACCCTCCAGTTTCCCCGCCTGCCATGGTTTGGGACACTTCCCACTGTCCCAGGCTGCTCCAAGCCCCAATGTCCAACCTGGCCTTGGACGCTGCCAGGGATCCAGGGGCAGCCACAGCTTCTCTGGGCACCCTGTGCCAGGCCCTGCCCACCCTCACAGGGAAGGAACAATTCCTTCCTAATATCCAATCTAAACCTGCTCTCTGTCAGTTTGAAGCCTTTCAGGGGAAAGGGAATAGTGTGATCCTACAGGGAAAAGCAAATTTGTTATAATAACGATACTTATAAATTATGACACTTATAAAATCAGTGAGTGGTATACAGGTGGGCTATGGTTAATACAAACACCGTGGTGCCATTATTTGTCTGTTTTCATGTGTTGTTCTTTTTCCTTGTGTTCTGGTTTTGGGGTTAAACCATGACCCCATGATAGGCTGCATTATTGGTGCATGAAGGGCTTCAAAAGCGAGTACAAGTATCCAGGGTGAAGCAACTTGGGTCAATTCAAACAGAATTGAAACACAGCTCTGCAGCTTTGCTTTATACCCAAATACATCATTCAAAATTATCACTGGTCAAAATATAACATTGTGACCCATCTGCTATGAAACTTAGCCAGTTTGTCAGCAATTATATTCATAAGGCATGGTTGTTTTTTCAAGACATTTTTAGGACCAGATCTGTATTTTAATAACAAACCAAATTTCTGATCTAATGAAACACTCAGCTCCTGGCAGCGTGTCTTCTTAAGCAATTAAGAGATGTAGGCATTTGGGCAAAGAAGAACTAAATGACCTTAAATGAATTGCAGTTTCTCTACTATGAGGTCATGGTGGACACGTTACTTTTTCTTCTGCAGAGATTGGTGTTTGGATAGATCAAATGTCTCCTGATTTTGCAAATGAACCGAAAATAAGAGCAGTTAGGCAGAGGTCTAATGATGTCATCACCTCTGAGCTTTGTTTTTTTTACGGAGCAAGACTCCTTCATTAAGAAGAGGATGTTCTCTGGAAGACACGAGTTTGGAGGGTTATTCCAGACCAAGAGCCGGATATGTGCCAGCCTCCTCATCCCCATGCCAGCTCCGAATTATGGAAGCTTGCTTGGTGACAGATCCCTGGTGCCAGCCACCTTCCAAGGAGGCTTCTGGGCATCCCACCTGGCCCTTGCTCCACGTCTTTGCACACCCTGCTCCTCAGACATCTGCCACAGACTCACAAGTGTTGACTCAGACGGGATGGGACGTGTCACACGTGCTGAGTCTCACCTAGAAAGGGGCTACAGAAAACAGACTGGAGAGTGCACATGAGGGCAGGACAACATGGGGGACCAATGTTCTGGGTTTGGCTTTGTGCCTCGCCCAGCCCCATAACCCCTGAGCAAACCTGCCACAGCCAGCAGGCAGGACAGGGCTGTTCCTCTCTCTGGGAGAAAGGCTGAAATGCCACGTGTGAAAGAGGAAGGGGTCCCCTCTTCCATGAGGAGTAACATGCTGAGGGACCACATTTCAGGAATGAAGATTTCCAGGCCTGCTTCTACCGGCAGAGCTGTCAGTGAGGAGTGTGCAGTGCTGCCACCACAGGCTGAGGTTACAAAATCTCAGCAAAGACACGGTTCTAGCAACCTCACAGGTAAAGATGGAATCTTTAATCCTGGAATCCTGGAATGCTGCAAAAAGCTCTGCTGGCCAAAGTGTAGTTTTGACAAACTAAGCATATTTGACACTGCTACACTCTCCTGACAAAGCACTTGTTTCAAACCTCATGTTAGACTGCATGTATGGCCTCTCATGAACCTTCTCTTCCTTTCATGTGTAGAAAATACTCTGGAGCACAGAGGCAGGGAATCAGTGGGAAAGTTTGTATTGATTTTGTCTCTTTGCAATGTATTTGTTTTTGTACTTGCTATTTTAATTGCAGTGACTGAACATACTATTTTTTTTTTTTTGCAAATTGTGTTCACAGCTTTAAAAATGGAATTTATCAAACAACTATGATTAAATTAATTGACTATGAATAACTATAAGCTATGGTGCTTATTTCTGTAACATGGGACTTGGGGTAATCTCAGATCCAACATATTCCAGTGCTGGGAGTGGCCAGGGCAGCAGCACTAATCTGAGGTGTTTGAAGGTCTCTTCTGACCTTGATGAATCCAGGACTCAGGGATTGCTCCAGGTGCAGCACCTGGGCCTTGGCCTTGTTCAGCCTTGTGAGGTTCTCGTGGTCCCACTTGTCCAGCTCATCCAGGTCCCTGTGCACAGCCCCTTCCTTCCTTGGTGTCCCTGCCCTGCTCAGCTTCCCGTCCCCTGAATGTGCTGAGGGTGAGCTGGATCCATTGGGGAAGCCAAGCAAGAGCCCCAGGGCCAAGGCAGAGCCCTGAGGGACATCCCTCGTCCCCAGCCCCTTGCCTTGCCCAGCTCTTCAAAAGACCACGTCCTCAGTGAGCACTTGGTGGGGGCAATGGACGTATCAGAGATGAAGGAGGAAGAGTGGGAATACAACGTGGATCATAAGCTTGCCCAGTGGGGAGATGTTAGGAGGTACCAAGAGGTCTCTGACTAGGAAGAATCTCTTGAGCAAGAGCTCTCCCAAGGAGCTGTCAGTAGCTGTGGAGAACTCTCCAGCTGGGATGAGTGCAGTGAGCAGGAGCTGTCCCAGGGAGAAGCCCTTTTCTACTATGAATTTTCCAGCTGGGAAGAATGTGTGGAGCAAGGGCTGTGCCAAGGAGAAGTCGTTAACTCCCCAGAGCCGTCTGACTGAGAGGACTCTGTTGGCCAAGAGCTTTCCGAAGAGGAACACTCTGTTGGCCAAGAGTTGTCCCAAGGCAATGATAGCAGACCCTCCGTGCAGTCCAGTCAGGAGGATGATGGTGACAAAGACTTGCTCAGGACAATCGGGAACACGTGAGCATTCACAGCATCTGGGTCAAGCCCTTGCTGTAGGAGAAGGACGTGGGAGAAACTGAGCTTCTTTGAGCCGAGTGAAGAAGAAGACAGGGGGCAAAGACTGGGAGTTGTTGCAGAAGACGGGCTCCCAGTGCCTGTCCCTCGGGAGGCCTGGGTGGAGCACAGGGTAGCTGAGCCATGCCCAAGCGCCGCCCTGGGCCTCACCTCCCCACCCGGCAGCCCAGGGCCCCCTCAGAGGAGCGCGGCTTCCGCCTTCGAGGAGCAGGTGCCAGGGCAGAGACACACAGCCCAGTGCCTGCCCCGTTCAGCTGCTTTCTGTTCTTTTCCCAGCCGGGGGCCCAGGCCCTCAGGGAGCAGCCGGCTCCCCCCGGGAAACGCCCGTCCCCCTTCAGGCGGGCGCCGCGGGGGCTGCTCTGCTCCTGCCCGAGGCCACGGCCGGACAATCAGTGCCCGCTGCCAGCGCCAGGCCGGGCCCCGCAGGTGGCGGCGGGCCCGGAGCCTGCCCGGTCATTCTATGGCACTTGTCAGGGGAACGACACAAGCCCCTGGGGTCCTGAGAGTCCCAAGCAGCCACCACAAGGTCAGGGTATAAAGGAACAAAGTGGGCTTCACATGCAGTCTGAGGATCGTTTATTACAGCAACATAAATTGCGATGTAACTGGAACACAGGGCAGAGGTGAACACCAGGAACAAAGGCTGGACCATGGGTTTTAAGGGACAGAATCAGGGTGGAGTTTGGGGTCAAGGGGCTAATAGGGAGAAGACTGGGGAGGGACACAAGGTGAAGTTTACAGAACACAAACCAATGGGGAGGATAATGTGAGGAGATTTATATAAACAGACGAATGGAGGCTCGAAGAAAAAGGGATTACCAAGAGAGGCAGTCCAGACAGGGACTGGTACCAGGGAGAATTGACAGGGAACATTTGGGAATAGGGATAGGTATCAGGGAAAACAGATAAACAGGGAAATCAGGCTAAACCACCACCCCAGGGAGGGTGAAAGGGAACAAACCATATGATATTAAAACACAAAATTACGCACAGCAACACTGCCTGGTGTCCTGAGGGATTCTCTAACCCTAAAAAAAATTTGTTAGCCCATCTACAAACTGTACCAATATCCACGCTTGGTTTCCAGTAATAAAGATCTGCTCCTAAGCTTATAGAAACAACTTCAAGAGAGCTTAAAAATAACCAATTCTTCCACTTTCTTTTTTTTAATAATGTGCAAATATCAGTCATTCACTAGGTATTTTTTTAAAACTAGGTGTGCTCTTGAGCACCTAAGAATTAGTCCTTGTGACAAAAAGGGTCAGGGTCATACTCCTGAAGGGCACTAAAAGAAACAGTCCAGATTTGACCTCTTCTAAAAATTTCCTTTTACATTGATGGAAGTATTTCATATAATCTAGTCCTCCCGCAATTCATAAGTCAATGTCCATTAGTCATACAATCAAAATTCAAGAACCAACACCTCCCGTTGATCATGCAATTAGGTAAATATTCTGCTGTGTGATGTGAATAAAGTGCAGGTGCCTTGTCATGCAATTCAAGCAGTTCCCTGACATGGCTCAGCAGCCAGGCATGCTCCTGTAATCCAACCAAGCTGCCTTTGCCTGGATGCGTCCATCCATGATCAGCAATTCCCCGCTGCTTTGCATCCTCCCAAGGGCATCTATCTCCCTGTAGGAATGCATTTCCCACACCCCCAGCAGGTGTTTCCAAATAGGGAAAGAGTTTCAGTTTACCTCTAGACATTTTAGGAAGTTTACCTAGATTTTTCCATATCCTCCTGGCAGTAACTGGCTCAGGGCCAAGAGATAAGCACCTATTGGACCTTGTCACTGTTCTTCAAATCCTGTTTCTCTCCCTATTGGCAGCAGACCAGGTTGTCCCTCCTAAAATATTCAGTATTTAGAAAGGAACACAAAAGAAGGAAGAGGCTTTTTGGAGTGTTCCTAGCAAGGTGTCAGAGGTTTCTCGGACACCTGTGCTCGGCTTTTCATTTATTTTCTATAATGTTTGTTCTTTTGTTATTTTTCTTTATTAAACCTTTTGCTTTACAAAACACCTCTGAAGAGCAGTCTCGCTGAAATTAATTTTAGCCACTTCTCTGCAAAGGCTGGACCCTCAGAGATTGATACATTTACATGTAGTTCATTACACTCTGACCACACTAACCTGTATCATCTCCCCAAGGCCACAAGTTACCAGCCCCAAAGCAGCACCTGTGGGGGACAGTTGGTGCTGGGTGGCTCAGGGGTGAATCCCAGAGAATCATCAAGGTGGGAAGAGACCTTGACAGTCATGCAGCCCCACCAGCACTGCCATCATCACCCCAAAACCACGTCCCCAGGTGCCACTTCTGGATGACTCTTCAACACTTCTGGAAACAGCGACTCCACCACATCCCTGGGCAGCTTCTTCCAATATTCAACCACTGTGTCAGGGAAAATTTGTGCTAATATTTAGTCTGAACCTCGCCTGGTGGAATGGAAGGCCATTTTCTGTCATCCAGAAAGGATTACATGTTGGTCCTTTGGGATTGTGCCCATGAGGAATGGGCACACATGGGAGGTGTTTCTCCAGGGATGTCACTGTAGGACTGTGACAAAAATTATTCTTCCAAAGCAGTGAAGGTTGAATTTAAGAAATAGTACTAGTAATACAAAAAGACCACAACCTTCCCATTCACAAAAAACCAAAAAACCCAAAAAACAAAACAAATAATAAGAATGGGAATAATAATGAGTAAGAATAAGATGACGATGAAGAAATAATAGTAGTAAATAAGAACAAGAAAAGGAATAAGGATAGTAAATTGAATGAGAATTATGAGAAGACAGAGAAATAGTAGTAGTAATAATAATAAAAATGATAATAGTAAGAAGAAGAAATAGTAGTAGTAAATAATAACAAGAAGAAGAAAAAGAAGAACATGATGAAACAGTTGTAGAAGTAAATAATAGTATCAAATTAAAATAAACATTCACACATCTTCTAGAACCACAGAATGAAGGGAAGGATCTTAAGGTCCTCTAGTTCCAACTACTTATCTTCTGCTCTCTCTCTGAGACATCTTTCCTATTTCTTTCTATCTCTCTCTACCTCCCCTTTCTTGGTAAATAAAATCCATCTTAAATAAAATCTGTGTGTTGTCCTCACATGGTCTCCTTTGCACCTTCATTTGGGCAGAGGCATCTCTCCCTCGTAACTCGTAACACCTGCACAGGGTCCCTTCCAGCCACAAGCATCCCAGGATTCTGTCAGCTCCTCCTTCTCTTTTCTTCTTGCCTCTGCTTTGAGCTGAGAACGTGCTGGAAAATGTCCAGCAAAGAAACCTTTGCTGTCAGCTCTGGGAGCCCACATGGATTCGGGACCTTGTCACCTGCACCTGCACAGCTCCCTTGGGAGGCACAGCAGAACCAGCAGCCCGAGAGCCTCGGGAATTCCCCTCTGGGATCAACTGCACACACTGCAATGCTCTGGAATTCCAGTTTCCAGCAAGAAAAAGATGTTCCTGCCCTTTAAATCAAAGCTCTGGAAAGGCTGAAACACAAGTGGAGCAAGATCTTACAATGACATTGCATGACCAGCTTTCACAACTTAATCAAGGGTTGTTTTAGCATATATGGATTGGGGAAAAAATCAGCTGAGGGTCTTTAGCTGAGAGTTGCCAAGGGTTAAGGGAAACACTAGGAAAGAAACAGAGCAGGCACCTGCCCCACACCCACACTGAACCCCTGTACCCCTGGGAGACTGGGTGTCCCCTCCGTGTCCCCCCTGCCCTCCGAGGTACCAGACACCTACTCCAAGCCCTTTTACCCCGAGGTCACCGGGCACCCACCCTGAATTCCTCAATCTTCGGAGGCACACGAGCTCACCCTGGGCCCCTTTACCCTGGGATACCAGGTGTCCATCCCCAGCCTCTCCATCCCCTTTCCTCCAAGGTACCAGCAGCACATCATGAGCTTGTCGTATCCGCAGGGCCACCAGATGCTCATCCCAAGCCCCTCTTACCCCGGGGGCACCAGGTGCCCACCCCAAGCCCATCTACCCCCTTCTGCCCCTGGGCCACCAGGCGCTCATCCCCATCACTCCTCAGGACACGGCGGGCCGAGCAACCCCCGCCAGCCCCGTTTGCCGCCCCGCCACCGCCCCCGCGCCGACAGCGCTGGCCGGGAGCCACCGGGAGCCACCAGGAGCCGGGGCCGTGCCTGCGGCCGGGGCCAGGCCCCTCTCCACCGCCCCGGGGCGGGGACTGCGCCGTGGGCGGGCGGGGCAGCCGCGCGTCCCAGGGCAGAGCCGGTGCCTTGCGCCGGCGCCCGCGGGTCGAGCGAGCGCAGCGCGGGGCTGCGGTCGGTGCCCGCCGGCCGCGCCTTGGAGGGGTCGGGAGTCGCGGCCCCATTATGGTCAGCCATGGCGTGGCTGCCGGGCGGGCTGGCCGAGCTGCGCTGGGGCGCGCTGGTCGCCCTCTTCGTGGCGGCGCTGGCCACGCTGGCCGTGTACCTGGTGCAGTACGCGCTGCTGGCGCTGAGGAGGGGCCGCCCGCCGCCGCCGGCCACCGCTGCCCCGGTGCAGCGGGACGAGCTGCTCGAGGAGGGCGGCTCGGTGCTGGCCTGGGCGCTGTCGCGGGGCAGCTGGAGGCGGCAGTGGCGGCGGGCCTGGGTGGCGGCGCTCCGAGCCGAGGCGGCGGAGCGGGCGGTGAGTGCCGGGATGCAGGTGATGGATGGGCGGGAGGGAAGGAGGGAAGGGACGGGGGATGCCCGGCGACGGCTCCCCCGCGCCCACCGGGATGGGGCCGGCGTCTCCCGGCCGTGAGGCATCGCGCCGGGACGCGGCTCCGGGCGCCGGAGCGGCTGTAGGAACGCCGGGGCTTGCCGCAGGGATGTACCGTGTGTGTTGCTGACCCTCCGTGCGTGTGTTTGTGTATTTACACGTGTGTGTTCGGTGGCTGCCTGGCAGGGATTGCCGGAGGGAGCTGGCCACCAGCACGGAGTGGGCGCACGCGTGGGAGCGGGGGAAGGATGGGGAGGAAGGAAAACCCCGACCCCCGCAGCCCCTGGCAGGGGTTCTCTCCGCCGATAACATTGTTCGGGCGTGGGGAGGAGGAAACAATGGAAACTTCCTGGCCTGGGCCTGCGGCCCGTCCTTCGGCAAATAATTCCCAGAGCTGGGCTTCCCCCGTCACGCCTCAGGCCCTGCTGAACCCGCGTGTGTGTGGTGGAACTCCGAGGGCTGGTGGCCTCCCAGCCCGCTGGATGGTGGATGGGATGCTCAGGGTTTGGTCAGTTTGCCTGTAATCCGAGTCAGGGAGGATGCACACACAAATCGTGGTGTTTTCTTCCCATCCAACCTGCCCTTCCTGGAAGAGGCGCAGTGTGGCATCCTGCGCGCTGGTGTGTGATGGTATGTCCGCTGTGGTGAGGAGGTTAGGTGAGGTTGTGGCAAGCTGATTTCCTTGTCCTGAGGACTGAACTCGTGTCGTGTCAGTGCGAAAATGCTGAGGATAAACTTTAGGAAGTGGCATGTCCCCAGGTCTCTGAATTTGCGTGTGTCTTAGACCTAAGAGGTTCCTTCTTACGTGTCAGGGAGCAGGCTGGGGAAGAAGGAAGAGTGGGGCAACATGTGCGTGTGAAAGATAAGGAATAAAAATTAACACTTTCCAAATATGATTGTAAGTTGGGCAGCAGAAGGAAAATATTTCATCCACCCTTTCAAATTGTGCATTGTGGTTGGGAAAAGAGTTTGTCGTGCTAAGAAATGAAGGTTGGTTTGCCCTGCACTTGTAAGAGAAGGGTTCAGACAGCTTGAGCACAGGTGCTGGGAACTGAAAGTAGCCAGAGACAAGTGGCAGCTTCCCCTGCCTGAGCAGAGGCAAAGCCCCTTGGACAGGGACACTGTCCCTGCCCTGGTGAGCAGCTGGAGCCGGGAGTTCAGCGCCTGGCACTTCCACTGTCAGCCTCCCAAAACAATGTCAGCAGCACCAGGCTGATGAAATTCCTGCCTGCAAAACAACCTTGAGTGATGAGGGAAGCGGGGCTGAGTGCTCAGTGTGGGTAGCAGGTGAAGAATGCAGTGCTGATGCTTCTGAAGGTATGACCTCAGTGCCCGAAGGCTGCCTTCGCCTTGCTGTCTGTGTGAAGATGGAGTGGCTGTCATCACTGTCTGCCTTCCCTGATGAGGAGGGCTGGGCAGGGGAAGGCTTCTTTCCTCACCTCTGCAAGATGATATTTGGGGTTTCTTAGTTTTGGCAGAGCCTACTGCAGCCGTATTAGTGGGCCAAACCAAACATGCCTTTTCAAACTACAGCACTGATAAATCTTTGCTGAAGAACAGCAGTTTTGCCAAGCCCTGTTGCTGTTGATGGACTTGGCTCTGCACTGTGTACCTTGATATTCTACCACAGGGAAAGATGAGTTATGATTAGACCCATAGTTATGTCCTAAGTATATGTTTTCAAGCTCTACCCTGTACTATGTAGTGAGGTGTCACACAATTAATACATGGAAATTTTGATGTACATTTGCAATTCCAGAAACTTGACTGGCAGTGCATTTTTATCACTTGTTTTCAGGTGATGGGTTCATCACCTAACAATGCTTCTTTTTTTCCTTGTTTCTTAGGATTCTCAGTTGCTCACATTTGAGGAAGATGACCCAGCAGAACCACTGGAGCTAGCAGTTAAAGAAGTTACCAGTGTTGTAAAGTCAGCTGGAGAGAAGGTAAAGTTTTGGATTTGTTGCCTTTCAGTGTACTTTGGGTCAGGAAATATGTTGTTAGTGTCAGTGGAAGTTTTATTTGTCAACAAATCTGTACCCTTGACCTGTGTTTGTCGAGGCAGGTAAGAGGCTGCCTCTCTAAAGAACCTGTGTACACTCCTTGCATTGATTGACTTCTTTTGCACCTTGTGAGCAGAATGTGCTCCAGGGCTTCCCCCAAATCCACAATAACCAGGGTTATGCCAAGTTTCTAGCTCATGGAGCAGCCTTCTCCCCCACCTGCACAGTCCTGATGATGGTTCCCTATCCTATTGCTGAAGTGTGCAGTGGGAGCTTCAGTGAGAAGGGAGAAATTTCTCTCCCGGGGCAGGCAAACATCTTTGTCTGCCTCTTGCTGTTTGTGTGGCTGATGACAGGTTTGTTTCCTAAGTGGGAGCTGAGTAAGGATCCATGGGACAGGTGCAGAGCCCCGAGGGTGAAGTCCTGACTCTGCTGGACCCTGTATTCAGTGAGGAGCAAGTGTTTTCTTTCCTCCTCTCCCGCTGCAAATACAGGGAAGGTGGTTCAGTGCCTGTGAAATGAAAATAAGGCAGAACGTGGCTCTTGGAACAATAAAAATGCATTAAAAGTGGGGAAAAAAATCTGTATATGTTTACTAGCAATGATAGCTCCTGCATTTTTGTCCTAGCGACTCTAAGTACTGGTTACATTAGGCACCTGCATCGAATTAGCCTAATGCTTTGCTTTTAGTTTTGCTTTGTTATTTTGCTTTGCTCAGTCTGATTTAGATGCTAAGCAGCTCCACTATGATTCCTTTGAAAACTATGCATGCTTATCTGCCTGATACACAACTTAGAGGCACACCCTGACTGGTGGCAGCTGGGGATTGTTAACATGTAAAGCTGTTTGTGTACTTGTTTTCCCCCTTTTTTAAAAATTTATTTCAGTCCCATGGTGAGTGGGGCTGGAGAGACTGGACTTGGTAGGGCTCTGTGCCACTGGAAGATGCCACGGTGGGAAATCGTAAGGAGAGGGCACTGCCAGGTCTGGAAGTGATGTGCTGTGTCATGTGCGAAGCCAGGACCCGAGGGAGAGCTGCTGCGAATAAAAGCTGGCAAATAACAGCACAAAAAATCCCGGTGTCTTGCAGTGCAGCGTCTGAAATGTTGCTGGAAGGGACAGGCAGGGCTGGGTTGAGCCATTCCAGGGTCTTAATGGAGGTGTTAGAGTGCAGACAGAAATCTGACGTGCTTTCAAAACAGCTTAGACCAACAGAAGCACGTTTAAAAATTTATTGGAATAAAACAGGTTTGCTTTCAAACACTGGCTTCTTCTGAACTGTGTCAAAACCCAGTTTCTATAGTCTTGTGCACAGCTGCTGGAAAAAGTTCTCTGAGTCATTCTTACTCCTTCAGTTAAGGTACAACCTGAATATTTATTTGAATTATAGGGTATAATAACCTTAGAGTGGCAGTCTGGTACCTACTTTTCCTTCTCCTTTAAATGCATACTTTCCTCAAAACACCTCAGGAGTTCTTTCATATGATAACTGTGTCTTATATTTTCTGAGGTAGTACCAAGGTTGTTTGCTTTTTTGGGGGGTTTTTTGGGGATTTTTTTCCCTGTCCTCTTCAAACTCTTAATGTTTGCACGTGAAATCGAAATCTCTCTCTGCAGCTTGCCCATACTCCAGAGTTCTGGCAGAAATTGGTGTGTGCTGCTCAGTGCAGTGCTGCAGACATGGTTGGAATGCTGCTGCTTCCCAGGCTGTGGTGATAGGAACAGAGCTGCTCTGTGGCCGAAGGTTACACCACGCTGCCCCTTGATAAAGCCCCTATTTATGTGTTGCCTTCACTCCAATTCTGGGCCAGAGCCGAAATATATAGAATGAAGTGGCCTGTTTTCATTGTGTGGTATTGGTTGTTTTGTTTTAATTAAGTAAACATTAGAAATATTCTTAGTCTTAGCTTCTGCCAGCCTTTCCATTAGTGCAGTCTATTTCCAGAGGACTTGAACTTCGCAACAGAAACAGCAACAAAAAAGGCAACAAAAAAGAGGATTCTCTTGCTGGGGACTTGGCACAGAGGGATTGGATGGAGCAGGCTGTGACAGAAGTCTCCCTTCTTTTTCTGCTTCATGCTCAAATAGAAAGGGGCAAAATTCCCTCAGAATGCCATTCCTTTAATGTCACTGCTGCACTCCTAACTGGGACCATTCCTAGTTATGTACATGTGTTTATTTCTGATTATTTTTGGTGGGGTGAGCTACCCTGACCGTGATGTACAGTTCCTGTCATCTTTTAACTCCCCATTTTGCTTCAAAAGCCATCCCAGATCTTTGCTGCTTTAATGACTGGGGTTTTTTACAAGCCTAGATGGAATTGCGGCCCGTGGAGATTTCTTTCCTTGGGTTTCTTTAGTTTATGCACTAATATAATCCCTTCTTCTTAAAGTGTTTACTCTTCTTCCATGGTGCTTGCTGTCAGTAAATGTATTATGAAGGGATTATATTTCTTCCAGCTTTTGTTTAGCTTGCCTACATAAGTTGCTCCTTAAATCTCCTTTTACAATGCTGTCCTGGCTCCTGAGTCGCTCCTATGCCATCATTCTCAGCAGCAGCTCCAATTAAATCCATATTTTTGAACTTGATGGCTGAAAGGCCACACAGCCCTACAGGTAAAGTCTCACAGTGCAAGGAGGCAGCTTCTTTTTGTCTCTGGAAGTACTTTCCTGAGGGTTTTTGGGCTGCAATCTTCCTCTCCTGTGGCTGCTTCGTGCTGTGAGTGCCTTGTTGCATCACGGTCTCTCTCCCTGTGGTGCTGTCCTTTGTGTGAGCAGTAGTTGTTAATTCTTATACACACACACAAATTATTTTGTATTGCATTCCTCTCCTACCTTTCAAGGTCCTTCAGCTTTCCTGTGTGATGACCTTATCTTCCTTCATGTTGCTGCTTCCCAGCTTGCTTTCCTGAGCATCACCTTTTCTCTCAGGTTTCTCCTGAGGTATTTTGGACTTTAACTGTGCCATAGGTTTGGTGCCTGAAAGAATCTTTGGGATCCTGTTTCCAGCTTTCACCTCACTGCACTGTCCTCTCCCTTTCAAACATCCCAGTCCACCCTAATGGGGGAATGATGGAGTAGAAGCTTAATTGTTTAGTGGGGCGAGCCTACAGAAGTAAACAAGACAAGGTTGTGATTTAACCTTGTTCAGAACTGAGTGCCTTGTCAAAGGAAGACTTTGGGGTGGGGTTTGTTTGCTTCAGTGGAGGTGATCTTGGCTTTGGCGCTGCCTGGCTTCCAGCTGCTGCTGCAGATGTGTGTGGGCCTCCTATAGGCTTGTGCCACGTGTGCCAGCTTGGCACAGGGATCAGGGAAGCCTCAGCACCCTGACACAGGGGAACTGTCTCTGCAAGTGAATTACTCTCCAAGCTGCCACAGCACAAACTGGCAAACCTCTCCCGGGGTTTTCTGTCCCCTCTTGGTCTCTGTGTCTTCAGCTGTCCTGTCCCTCAGATGGGTTGGAAAGGTTTGCATGATGGTGAGGCCAAACTAGCAATTCTATTTCTGGTATTGATTTGTATTCCCCTTTCTGAAATGTAAGTACTGCTTCCTGTCTTTGCACTGGTTGATGTTCATTTGAACTTATTAGGTGGATTGAAAATTCTTCCTGTCCTGTCACCTTGTACTCCCTGCTTGTTTATTTTATTCCCTCACTCCCCATTTTTTCCACCTATTCGAATTCGAATGTGTTGGTCTCAAAGGAGTGGATAAATTCACATGTTCCATCAACTTCTGCTTTGTTTCTGTTGCTGACATGGAAACTCTCTCTCCTGCACTGAGTGCATCCCTCACCCTGCCTTCACTCTGGTGTTTACCACCATTGGGAAAACTGCTTTGAGGTTTTCACTGTATTTACAGCCAAATTCAGCTCCTGAAAGTCCACACCTGCCTGTGCCTGAGTCAGACATTGCATTTGTCACCTCTCCTTCATTTGCTCTGGTCACTTGGTCAATTGTTTGGGTAAAGAAGTAGCAGGAGAGGAGCTGGAGAAACCCCCTCAAGAAATTAAGGAATTGCCTCTGGTAACCAAGAAGATCATGTAATTCTTCTGAACAGCTGAGTGCTAATGACTGTTGAAAGGCAGAAGTTTTTGACTTGAAAAATTTTCTTGTGGTGAGGTTTTGAGCTGAGCACACAAACTGTCTGTGTGGCCATTGACAAGATAAGTTTTCCATGCCAAAAATAAGAGCAGACACATGGGAAATTGTGAGGGTCCTAAATCTTACTGTGAGATCAAGGCAACTTTCATTGTGTAGCTGCCTCATGGTTAATTCTGATTTTCTTGTGAAAGTGTTAAATATTTGTATTACTTACATATTACTGAGTAACCTCAAGTAACCTGCTCTTTCTGGAAGTAAATACCAAGTGCAGTAAAACTAATTTCCTTCTAGAAAACAAACAAAAAAGGCAATCAAGACCCTTCCTGCTGGGGGTTTTACAAACATATGTGGTGTGGTCAGGGCCTGGGGAAGGTGAGGGAAATGTTTCCCATCAGGGATGTCAGAACTTCCCTCTAAAGTGGGAAGGGAAGCTCAGGAAGGGAACCTGCTGCTGCACTTGGGGAGGGAAGAGTAAAGAAAAGGAAATGTGTAATGCACAAATTAATGGGGTGCCAGTGCCAAAACTGGAACCTCAAGGCAAGAGGACACCATGTGTGAGGAGCACCATGGTGCTTCTTGAGATGAAGCAGCTTCTGCTGCTACTTCAGGAAGGAAAAAAGGATTTTGAAGCCTGTCCAGAGGAACTGCAAAGGGAGAAAGTCTGGATATAGAGGGGGATGGCAAAGCAGGGGAAGGGTTTTAATAGCTGTGACTACACAAGTTTGGACACTTGACTTTCTCAGAAGAATAGTCTTGCTCAAACCACGGTGCTTTTTCAGTCTCCTTTGTTCCTGAGGTTGTTTCTCTGGAAGAGAATTGTTTGTAGGATAATTGTACTCAGAGTTTTAGATGTGTGTGAGCAAGTTGTGTCACAGCATCTGCAGCTCAGTGGAGCTGGGTGCCAGAATTTTGCACTTGGGGAACTGAACCCAGCCAGGTCTGGGAGTTTTGGCCACTGTAGCTCATCCCATCTTGAGGATATCAGGTCAGAGATGAAGAGGAGAGGCTGGAAACAGCAGGAATAACCCTGGCAGTGGGGTGATTAAGTAAAATCTGCGTGTGGGGAGGGATGGCAGAGCACTGAGGAGGAGCAGGAACACAAAGGTACCTGAGGAAGGGCTGGGAACTCCTTCCATGGGAGATCCCCAAAGCACATGGAAAGAAGGGTGTTGGTGTCAAGGGAGGTGCTGGAGGGAGAAAATACCTTGGTCTTGGTTTCTTTGTGCTGCTACTTCACCTCACCCTAATTAGTTTCTACTAATTTAGGAGATGTGTCTTGCCCAGATGTAGGATCACAAGAGGGAGCTGGGGGTGACCCCTCTGGGAGTTCAGAATCAGCTGGTCCCAGCTGCTCTGCAGGGTTTGATTTTTAAAGAGCAGTTTGTTGTAAAAGTGACAGCTTTTCTAGACTCTAAAACACAAAGGGTTGATAACTGGGGATGTCTCTGGTAAGGAGAGTGGGAGAGAGAACGAGGAATAGAAATGAAATTGAAGGAGAACTCTCTTCCTATCGGTCCAGGTTCTGTGTTGTCTTACGGACATCTATCCTTCCTCTTCTCCCCTGCCAAGCAGAAAGGGATGCTTGGCCTGGCCCTCCCTTCTCCAGCTCTTCATCTGTGCAGAGAAAATGAATTTGAGGAAGCAGGTTGGAATGAGGCAGGGGAAAAGGAGCAGAGCATGAGAAGCTTCAGTGTTTTTCTTTGTGTGCCTGCCATGGGGGAAGTGGCCTACATATTTCTGCTCGGGTCTGTCAGAATCACCTGCCACACTTCTAAAGGAATGTCACTCAGCAAGGGAAGCAGCAGTTGCAGTCTCTTTAATCACCTTTTCACCACTTGTGGCAGCATCGTAGATGAAAACAAAGCTGCTTTCTCTTCAAATTCCAACCCAGAATTCTGCTTCTCTCAGTATTCTGACTCCATCATCCATCCTGCTCCCAGAACAAAGGGATTCACCTGGCATAAAGACATATTATTTTCCATTTACAAACATGGAACCACTCCTTTTGATGACTGCATGATAAATGGACAGGTGGCTGTACGTGAATACCACAGGTTTTTCTTTTTGTAAAGGTGAGGGCAGAGGGGGAGTAGGGCTAAGTAGATGGCATTGGCAGAAAATAAATTAATCAAGGAGGTTAAAAGTCTGAACTCCACTGGTCTGGGCTTTGAAATGAAAGGTAAAAATATATATAAAAAACTGATTTAGCATCTCTTGACAAAATACAGAAAGAAAAGTTTAAGTTTCACCACCTGCAGTGTCTATTTCCATCCTTTACTTGGAATTAAACATGATTAAGAAACAAGTGGCACATGAAACTCATCTACCAACTCTCTGGCCACACTTTTATTCCTTTTAAAAACATTAGTCAACCATGTACCTGGCAACCTTGACTCTTGGACATCCAGAAATTCCAGATGAATGGCTGTGCACTGCATGTACAGCAAGTCCAACTTGTTCTGAATGCATTGAACTTCCTATGGATGCATGGAAAAAAACATGTATGGATGATAAAACACTGCATTTGGGATATGGAAGTGTCATCAGTTTTTTGCATCAGACCTGCTCTTTTTCCTCCTCTTCCATCAAAAAAGAGGGAAGAACCTTTTCCAAGTCTTTAAGTAGTCACTGTATCATCCATTCCTTTGAATGAAAGGAGTGGTTCTGTGTTTTGTCTCAGCTACAAGTAAAACAAGCAGCTGGAAGCAGCTGGGCTCTTTGTTCTTGTCAGCTATTAAAAATCCTTTCTATTTTACCGTGTTGGTGTTGTTTGTGTGGGATTAAGGTCAGAAATCACTTCTGAAAGAATCTGGACTTTGGGAAAGGAGAGAGGTGAGGAAAACTCATTTGTCCACTTCTAAATTATAATTTGCGAAGACATAACTTGAAAAGGCAAATCTTACTCTTTGTGGGTGTGGTTGGGATTTTTATTTGTCATATCCACCTCCCCACCCCCCAGCTCCTTTGTAATTAAGTCTCTACCTTAATGGATGTACTCAGGCCCTTGATAAAGCCCTGGCCATCCTGAAAATGTACCCCAGACAGCCCAGGGAGATGAAATGTATTTAAGGAGAGCCTGATAAGGATCTTCCAGGAGGTTCATGATTCCTTTCAAAGCTTTCAGCTTCAATTCCAGTGCCCCTAAGTGGAGCAGTAAGTGCACAAACACAATTTAATAGCACCACGCAGAGTTTTTGTCAGGCAAACCTTGCAGGGAATTGTTTGTCTGTGCATTGCATTGACCTGGTTCCCTGTGCCTGAGTCAGGGTAAGGAGCTGTGGGGACAGTAACCACAGAGGGACAATGACAAGCAGCTCTCCTCTACCAGCGCAGCTGTTTGCAAAACAAACATCCCTCTGCGGTGCGATGAATAATTCCTGACTTCCACCCCATGGGCTTTCCTGTGCCTGCCAGGAACCCTCCAGGAATTTCTGCACACTCCAGGAATTTTGCATGGCAGCTCAGTCAGTTTGCAGAGGGGAGGGAGCAAAAACTGTCCACTGTTTACAAACTCAGTGTGTTAACAAGTTAAATTGCTACTCCTAAAATTGTATTGCAGTCAAGTGGCACTCAAGACTTTTCCCAGACATTTGGCTTTGTCACCACATTTCAGAGCTAGTCTTGGTTTGGTCAAAGGCTTGAATAAATTCTTAAAGGCTCCTGCTCCTTATCCCTCTGAGAACTGGAATTACTCAGACAGGATCCTACCAAAGTTTCAGGTTTGTAGGATGCCACAAAACTAGATTGTGTGGTAAACCAGCTGTCCTGTTGCAGGCTACTTAGCTCAGAGCAGAAGAGCAAATATCTTTGCCCTCTTGGAGTTTTTAATACCTATATCTGTGAAATGGAAAGGAGTCCTTGTCAGGCAAGGAGTTACTTCTCAATTAGGTAACAATACAAAAGCAATTTTGGAAAATGCCATAATTTGCAGGTATTAAATTTCATGTACAGATTTGAACACTTGAACTATGTTATTTTGGAAGAATGTGCAGAAGGAGGTGGGAACATGAATGACATTGCTTAGAAATTTCCCACCTGTGCCCCTTAGCATAATTCTGCCAGCTTCAATTCCTCTCTTATTTTCTTTCTTGCCTTCACCAGACCTTCTGAAGACTAATTTGTTTTTCCCTTCGTTTCTCCTCCTCCTCTTCCTTTCTCCAGGTGGTTTCTTGCAATGTTGTGGGAGATTCTGTTAAATTCCTCGTTGCTGTCTCAGCCCCTCCGCCCGCCGAGGCTCAGTCGTATTTTGTGAAGCTGTCCCCAGTCCACCTGCAGGTAAAGCCTGAAGTGTTGTTCTTCTTCCTTTCCTTTTGTTTCCCCTCTGGGGCAAGTGGTAAATTCAGAAATTAAGCTGCCTCTTCAAGAGACTGGGGTTAAATAACATGTTGGATTTACTACTTGGATATCTAGAACAATTCCCTTTTTTTAATTGGCGTGCACTCTCAAAGCTTAAGCAACTTCTGCCTCCTTAGAGTGTCACTTTGAAGTTACCTACTCAGAAACTGGTGTGATTCTTCCTGTGCTGAGCCTTAGTGTGGAGATTGACCTACAATTTCCTTACAGGACACCACAACACTTCTACAATAACTTTTTCCTCTCCACAGCTTCAGCTCTATGTGAAAGACAAAGGAGACGATGTCAAAGTTGAGTGGTTGCTCATCAACACCGATGAAATCAACTTTGAAATCCAGCCAGCAGTGCAGGAGGTCAGTCAGTTTTATTTGTTGTAATGGTAGAGCAGATGGGTCTCCATCCCCTTGGTCCAAAATGTGGTGTAAAGCATCTGCCATGGATCATCTGTCAAGCCCCTACATCTCTGAAATCCAGCAGCACTTCTCAAGATTACTGAAACAAGTCTGTATTTGGCAGACAAATGGCTTTTCAAACATCTTTCATCCAAATCCAAGGTGTGAAAAATGTCTGTTCCAAAGTATCTTCTCTCAGAACACTTCTAAAACAATAAAAAATACCCCAGTTGTAATGGTATTTCCATCAAAGCAATTAAAACGTTGCTCCTTCCCTAATTTAAATCAGTTTTGAAATCTGGCAACAATAGATCAGAAACAGCTGTGAAAAATACAGTTGTTTAAGGCAATGATGGATGATCTAAAAATATTTTGATGCTTTTGGAATTGCACCTGGTCTTTGTATATGAGCACTGATTCATCCTGCAAGAGTTTCATCTTGTCTGGGATTCTCTTCTGCCTTTGACTCTTCACAGTTCTTTATTTTTGGCACAAATGTGGTGATTTAACTGTTTCTTACAAATGTGGGGGAGGACTTGTTTGTGTTTTGTGAAGTTATTTTCCTGACTGAAGGCCTTGTTAAAAAATAAGTTTATTGTAGAGCTGCTTCTAAACACCTGTACTGAGAGAGCTACAGTCATGATTTATCACCCCAGCTTTTGTCCATAAAAATGTGAAACTCATAACTAAAGACAGACAAACCTTTTGAAGTGTGTTTTAATGTAGGTTTTACCATGCACACATAGCATGAAAATGACCTTCATATGCTGGGGTGGCATGTTGATTATCCACATCTGAACAGTCATTAAGTATTAAATCCTTCCTGACTAACTCAGATGACTGTGCTGCAGTCACTGGACTTCACAATCAGCTTTTTGAGAGGTGCCCAAGTCCAGCTTTATAGTGTTGCACCTGTTCTGCTTTGCCTTCATTTTCAGAATGAGCCTGTTAAGTTCTTTAGTCGTTAGAGGGCTTTATTTGCACTTTGAAGTTTGTATTAGCACTTAAGGAAGAGGAGAGGCAATAAACAAAGAGCTAAACCTGTGAGCAAGCTACACCTCAGGAATTCCTGCAGCTCCTAAACTTCAGTGTCAGCTTTTGTGTCTTGTTTTCTTCCTCTTTTGGAAGCAATACTGTGTGTACAAATAAACACCTTTAATTACTTGTGATTATCTCCGCAGTGGTTTTGACATCACACTGGGTATAATAACCCATTTTCTCTCGGTAATGGCTGGGTGAACCCGACTCGTGTTGGGCAACCTGGCTGACTGGTAGGGTTTGGATTTACACAAGGTGACTTGGTGTGCTGATGTGCCCCAGGCTGGCTGTGGTGTACACCCCAAAGTGAAACTCTGTTGTCTTGACCGTTTTGGGGTGGCAGTTAAGCCATTATGGCTTGTCTTGTGGAGGGGGTTGTGGTGGATAATTACTTTCTAAAAAAAGGCTGACTAAAAACGAGGCAGAGCTGACAGGAGGCTCTTTAATCAATCTCCTTTCCAAATAACTATGGAAACAACAGCGAATACCTGTGAACAGAAGTCCAGTGACTGAGGTTGCTGTTGTTACTGTGAAATAAGAGATGTCACATTAGGCTGATGGCAAAGCACGGGAGGCAACTGGGATTTTACAATTTAGGTAAGAGCAGGGGAGGGAAATTACCTCCAAAACAACGAAGAGTAACCACAATTTATCAGTTTCTTTAAGTAACTTAAGTAATGAAATTGCTGCTACTGAGGCTTTAAAAAGCCTTATTTACTGTGATCTTTATCAAAGTGAATGAGTATTATGTGTTTCCTTGGTGGTTATCTGAAGGCACATGGTGTAAATGCAGCAGATTTTGCTGGGACTGGCCAATGCTGTTGTATGTTTTGAGCATGTCATCAAAGGCCAGTTAGGTGAGAAGGCAGTAAAACAGGATTTCTGTACACAGCATTCCTGGGATTTTTTGTGAAACCCCCTAAATGTTTCTGTAACACCTGGGGAGCTGGGAAAGGGCTGTTCCTCCCTCTCTGTTTGACCTGTTGTGCAAGGTGCACATCAGTGAAGTCTCTCAGTGTGATATCAGGTGAGAAAAGATGGATGTTTTTAGGTCAGATCTTTGTCTCCTACTTCTGTCTTTCCTTTAGAAAAGAAACCTCATTGAGATTTCAGAACTGTTGGGTTCCAGACTGTCCTTTCTGGGACAGCTTGATTTAAAAATCTGTGTCCTGTAGGTAACTGAGCAGAAGAAGATTCCTGAGGAGCATGCTGTGAGAAGCAGACATTCTCCAGGAGCACAGGGAGGGCAGTGGCAGTTCACTCTCTTCATACACCTTGGAATTAATCATGTGAAGCTCCGTGTGTGTACACAAAATCTGTGGGGTGTTCTGACCCCTCAGAGGTTGCGATGCTGAGCACAGATGGCAGTGAGATTTTTTTTATGGGCAAACTACAGCTCAGTGCCCTAGAGCAGCATGACTCTGCCCATACACTGCACTTCTCAGCAAGGTAGAAGACCTCCAGGAGATGCTGTAATATTTGTTTTCAGTGCAGCACAGGATTAGCTTCTTCTCAGCTGTTGCAAGCTGGCATCACTCCCATTAAATCAGTGGAACGATCTGCTTATCTGATGACCTGATCTGCTCTCTCAGGGCAGTACAGAGCCGTGCAGAGTCTTTAAAACACCATCATAGGATAAAAACTCAGTGAAGGAAACTTCTGGTTTTGTGGATAACAGCTGTGCCTTCCTAACTCTCAGAACGGCATGAATTTTTCAGTGTTTAATTCTAGCTTTCCTTTAATGCACAGTGGAGAAATTTAAGTAATTCTTTGCACGATCTGTTGTTAAATTTGTTGTTGGCAACAGAAACCACGTGTCTCTCTCTGAAAAAGGTAATGTCTGATGGCTTTGGTGGTTTAGATATATACCAAATGAATTTTTGCCTCAACTTCTTTTGAATTTGGGGAAGCCTGATGGTTTGTTTCCTCCTAGGGACAGACAGCAGGGACATGTGCAATATCTGAAACGCTCAGAGATGTCTTGAAGAACCTCTTCAGCTCAGCTTCTCCATCTGTAGTGTTGAGTGTGAGGCCTGCAGATACAAAGGAGGTTCAGGTAAGCCTCATTCCTTCCAAAACCTTTTGAGAAGCGTCCTGCTTAGTGCTTTTATTACACATTCATGGCTCACAAATGAGTAAGTTTAACAGTGCTCAGTGACAAGAACCAGCTGGGGCACACGTTTAGAGCAGCAGAGCCCGTGGCCGTGGAGGCTTTGTGGTCACACCTCCCCTGTGGCTCTGTGTGACACAAGGGTTTGGTGCTGGCATGGACACAGTGGCCCTTGTCCTGGTTGCCTTTTGCAGAATGTACAGAACACGAGCCTTCTCCCTCAGGGCACGAGTCCTCCCAAACCTCCCCGGGCTCACGACCTGAAGCTGCTGGTGCGGAACGTGGCGGCGGAGCTGAGCGATCTCCGTGCTGCAGGTAACACAGCCCAGGGGCTGCTGCTCCCCTCTGGGCAGCCCTGGGGTTGGGGTTTTTTTACTTTCCTTTCAGGTGAGACAATGTGGAAGTTCTGGCTTACAGCCTGCTCTCAAAAGAAGGTTTAGCAAATTGTTGTGTTCTGAGAAATTGACTTTGTGGAATCCCAGGATGGTTTGGGTTGGAAGGGACCTTAAAGCTCATCTCATTCCACCACTGGCTGCATGCAGGGCTGCTTTGCAGGCCTGGCTGCCTCTCTGCAGCTCAGCTGTGCTTCTGGTAGGGACCCCTGTCATCAAGGGGCTAAAAACTGCCCCTGACAAGTAAAAAGCTCATGGCCTGTCCAAAATGAGCCTTCCATAGTCATCATCCGAGAGATTTAAGCAAAGTATAGACCCAAGGCTGTCATCTATACAGTTGGACCAGCTTAAAGAAAAAAAATCACTTTAAATGGTTGTTACTATTTCCTTCATGGGTAGAACTGACTCCTAAGAGAAAGGCAGCAGCATTAATCCATTCCTATCTTATTCTGAAGCTGAAAGAAATGATGGCTAACCTTTTCTTATTCCATTTTTCAAGGAAGTTAAGAGAGCAGTGCAGAAAGGATAAAATGGTTTTCTGTTGCTATTTCTAATGTTCCTATTTCTGAACAAAAAGGAAGGTCAACAGCCATGGGCAGGGACACCTTCCACTAGCCCAGGTTGCTCAAAGCCCCATCCAGCCTGGCCTTGAGCATTCCCAGAGATGGAGCAGCCACAACTTCTCTGGACAACCTGTACCAGTGCTGACTTAAAGTATATTTTAGTTTATTTGAGTATTTAAACATCTTGTTCTTCTTGTACAGAAATCCATCATTGTCGAAAACAGATTGAAATGACCACGTGTCTAAAGCTGGCTGATTATTTTCTGGCTTTCAGTTTTAATTTCTAAAAGTTCTCACTTTGGCTGTATCCAAGATGAGGGGCTCAAATCCAACTCTCCATTAGCTGCTGGCAATGACATTGTCTTGATTCAGTGTTAGCTTATTTTTCTTTACTTCTGAGTGATTTGCAGATGTACCTCCAACTCTCCTCCTGTATTAGAAACTCCTGAAAGATGTTTTTTTGTTGTTGTTGTCAAGGACATTTTCCCCTGATGAAGTACGTCTGCAGGTAAAGGAAGAAGGTGCCTCTTGCAAGTGGAGAATGAAGTCAAAAAAGAGGTCACTGCTTAGAGAAGTTAGTGTTGGGTTTGGAAAGCAGCACCAGGCCTGTCTTGAAAGTACTGAGACTTCTCCAGGTGCAGGCACATCTCTGTCACTGATGGAGCCATGAGCAGGCACAGCTTAGATTCTGTCAGAGGAAATACAGATTTGGAGACTGTTATTTATGGCCACTAAACAATTCCGTAACAGTATTTTTAATGGAAGCTTGTGGCTGCTAAATTAGGCAAGGCAGTAGTTTTAGATAAATATATCCTACTTGCTGTTGTCCTTTTTCTTCAGTTGGATGTAATAGGGTTTCTGCCCTTGAGTCTTGCATAATGCTGCTTTGCTCATCCTAGTTGGAAGTGAGCCCCCTGAAAATCTCTGCAGAGCTTTTTTTTTTTAAAAAAAACCAAACAATTATTTTTAAAGCCATTCTGGAACTCTTGGCTGTGAAATGTCCTATTGCAATATAATTATGCTGGCAACTGCAGCCCAGTGCAGTGCAAAGTGTCCCAGCCCATGGCAGGGGGTTTGGAATGAAATGATCTTTAAGGTCCCTTCCAACTCAAACCATTCTGTGATTTGTTGTTACTCTGCAATTTGATTATGCAAACTAAACTTTTCTATAAGATTGGGTCATTTTGCCTTGTTTTAGAAGTCATGGGATGAGAGGAAAATACCTTTGTGTGCCTAGAACAGAAGATTCACCTTCTGAGAATCACTGCACCTTCCCAAAAAATGAGAGGGGAAAAGCACAATTCATGTGCTCTGCTCTGGGAACACAGATGTTGGGAGGCAAAATCCCCATTTGCTATTCTAACAGGAGATGGAGGGAATTTTGCTGGTTCCCCAGCAGCTCCTGGAGTGTAAATATTTGGAACTGAGTATGAGAAGTAAAGCTTCATAATGGGGTTTAACTGATGCACTCCAAATCCAGTGGGAATCCTGCACAGCTGGGAAGCTGCTGGCTTCTGGACATAAGTTGCTGACTTTTTAATTAATATTCCCTTCCCTTTTCCTGGCCTTGCCTTGCAATAATGAATTATCCTGTTGGAGCTCAGGCTCCGTGGGACTGTGCAGGATTTCAGGCTAACCTGCACAGGGGGCTGGGGAGGGGCAGCTTGGCTGTGCTGATGAAACCATGGATGATTGTTGGATCAGGGTTTATAGGAGCTCTGGCTCTCCTGTAGATACCTTAGTTCAGCTGGTGAATACCCAGTAGCAGAACTGGTCTCTGCTTATGGGCTGTGCCTGTTTTTACCTCCTTAATTTGTGTGTGTAAACAAAGATCAGTAGATTTTGTACTAGGTGCTCTGCAGGGCATCATTTAGGGCAAAAGTGTTTTCTGCTGGTAAGGAAAAAGTAGTGAATTGTTGACAGCAGAGTGTCCAGGGCAGAAAAGCTGCAGTACCCTGTTGGATGCAGTTGGTTTGTGGCTCAGTAGTTCCAGGCAGGGCTGGGCAGGTCTCTGCCCTGGGCTGGGGATGTGGCAGCAGGATCAGGCTGCAGGGACACACGGCTGGGTGAGCAAAACCCAGCCCAGGCCCATCAGCTCAGGCTCAGCCCCTGGGAAAGCGGCTCAGCTACTTACTGTGGGGTCAGCTTGGATCCCAAATAAGCTGTGTGTACACGGTGCTTTGTCTCCTCTAATCACCTTGCCAGGCCCAGGCTGCCTCTGTGCCTGAGATGGGGCTGATCCAGGGCCCCAAATCATCCCCAGAGAACAACTGAGAGCTGCTCATGGCAAACACAGACCCAGATTCTTCTGGAGAACTGGGGGCAGCATCTTTTGTTTGCTTTGCACACAGTCAGTGCTGAGCTTTTTGTTGCTCTCCTTGATGTGTTGGAAGTCTGGGATTAAATTATTTCTGCTGTTGTGGAAGCCTTATTAAGGAAACTGTTTTAAGAGGAACAAATCTGGCAAACTACTTCCCCTTGGAGCAGCAGTATAACTACTCTTAATATGCCAATTTGCAGCACTATCAGATTCCGAGATCAAGGCAGAGATAAGTCTGCAGCAGTGCTTTAAAACTTGTTAAAAACCACAGTGCACAAACCACTGTGAATTAGCACTGCTGTCATCAGTCACTTGCCAGCAGAAAAAAAAGCTTATTTTCATGTCCAAATAAACCACTGTGCCTGTGGCCAGGAGGAACTTAGAAAACTTCTGGGTTTTTTTCAAGCAGCTGAAAGCAACTTTGCTCCCTCCCAGCCTCACACCTGCATCACCTGCTCCCTCTTTGTTTTTGTTTTTTGTTTTTTGTCTCCCCATCTTCTTGGATGATTTTCTGCCTGCACTCTGTTGCTTCATGGCAGGATTTAAATTGGGCTGTCATGTTTTCACAGTGTGTAGGGTGGCTCATAAAACAGCAGTGATGCAACAGTGACCTTTGCCATGAATGTACCCAGGGAAGGCATTTATTCTGTGGGAGGGTGAGAAAGTGTCTGCAAAAGTCTGTTCAGAAGTGCAGTGTGCAAGGGATGGGGGTTTCTTTTTCTTTTCAGTCAGTGGCCTCTTGGTGACAGAGCATTAATAACTGGCTGTTGATTTTTCTTGCCCTTACAGGCAGCACTGACCTTGTGTGTATAGTTCAGTTGAATGACCCTATGCAGAAGTTTTCCAGCTCTGTAGCCAAAAATGCTGCACATCCCTTCTGGAAGGAAGAGTTTATCTTGTAAGTAACTTACCTACTGAGAATGCTTTTACACTAAAAGCACCTTTTTTTTTTTTTTTCCTGATCTGTGTGAGAGAAGAATGGCATTTTGAAGTAGGTCCCTTCTTAGCCTTTCTCTGTGTGGCTTCAGAGAAATCTAGAGCTGGTTGGGACTTCAGAAAATCTAATTACATGGATATGAGACACAGGTCTCTAGGTGTTCCTTGCTAGAGACATGATTCTAGTAGATGACAGCAGTCACAGGCATAATAAATCACCTCATGCTTTCCTACAGTGCCAGAAAAGAAGTGTTTGCAAGGTTTTGAAGTCACTTTGCTGTGAAAACTGCATTTGAGGGAATCTAATATCTTTCCATTCTCTCCTCTGAGTGGGAAAAGCAAATGGGTAAAAACAATTGACCATCTAAAATAATGGTGGCCATGACTGAAAACAGAGTGTAAAACTTAACTAAATTTTCTTTGTCCTGTAGGATAAAAAAGGGACTTTTAGGCAGCCCACACAGTATTCTGTGGTTCACACAGCTGCTGCAAATAAGGTCAAAAGTGAGCAGTTCTAAAACTACTTTTATTTTCACTTTCTGACAGCAGAGCCAAAATGGCTCCTGAGGTGCATGAGTTTAGGAAAGGGGGGACCCACTGATGAACTTGGTTTTCTGAAGTATCACCAAGTGCTTCAGCACTTGGTCTGTGCTTCACTTCAGCCATCTGTTGGTGGAACAGTGCTCAGTGTTGCAGAGCAGGCAAGTTCCCAGCAGTTTGGGACAGGAAGTTTGTAAGAATAATACCATTTTCCAACTGAAAAGGCTGAGAGAGGGCAGGCAGGATGTGATTAACTTGACTGGAATTTGGCCTTGACACTAGGAATAGTGCTGAGGTTTCCACACTGCTTTTCAGAAGTGCATGAGGTAAGCTTGGGGGCTTTTACAGATAAATGAGGAGGATTTTGGCAGGAGTTTTTGAACTTCTTTCAAGTTCCCACACACAAACCTCTACTCTTTTCTTTCTTCTGAGCCAAAAATATCCTCCACTCTGAACACCACTGCACTGACCACCGTGTCAGGCTCTGCTTTAGCTTCATGCCAAAGCAGCAGCAGTGCCATCAAGGTGCTCCTTTCCAAGTTTTGGGGTGCAGGAAGGGTGAGAGTGGCAGGAGAACACTTAAAATCTGCTGCATAGATGATGTGCCAGAGCATCTGATGGAAGTGGGGTGTCTGCAGCCAGGATCACACCGTCCTGAAATGGAGACATAACAAAATGAAGTACATGTTGCATGCCCTCAGGGTTTTTGGGCAGAAGGCCTGCTGAGAAGGTTATAAAATAAAGTTTTACTGGAGGGTTTCTCTGTAGGTGCCCAGTTTGCTTCACTGTCTGAGACAGAGGAAGGGTTTTGTATCAATTGTCTAGTCCATCTTAGGAAGTACCACGTGTGTAATCCTGAGCGTAGTTCACCTGGGTTTTGTCACACAGAAACTTGTTCTTGTTGGCTTGCAGCAGCCTTGAGTCTTGTTTTGGAAAACTGATACTGACTCTCCTCATTTAAAGCTGTAACTACTTTTGTTTTCTTGCATCTGTCCTGTTTTTGCAGGACACTTTCCTGCTTTGACAGGGATGTTGACTGAGCCTGTTCCAGCATCTTACAGATTTGATCCTGCCAGGAGAAAGAAAGCTTTTTGGTGTTGTGGTGCAGCAGTCAGACTAGGATCCACCTTCAGCTTGGAGGGCAGTGTTTGTCAGCTCCGGGGGAGAAGAAAAGCCTCTGAAATTCAGCAAATTGAACCTGTGCAAAAGTAGGGGAGGGACTCAGGCCATGATTTTCTGACTGTGATCCCTTTAGTCCCTCTTACCCACCTGCAAGGTGCAGTGTTTGCCATGGAGAGGGCTGAGAAAAGCTGGGGAAACGGGAAAACCTACATGGAAAGGAAAATCTGCTTGGCCTGCAAAGACTTAACGTGGTTTTGTTTCCTTCCCAGTGAACTAAGTGCCAAATCAAAAGCATTGCAACTGCAAATAGCAGAAGATGGAAAGTTGGACAGTAAGTATTGAGACTGAGTTATTTTGCATGATCAGCGTGTGAGCTTTGCTGGGTGTTGACAGAAGTGCCCTTTTATTTCTGGATGGCCACAGAAATACTGTAGAAATACTGATGTGAGATCCATCAGTAATCCTGGGTGGAAGGAGAATACACTGATCAGGTGCTTCTCTTGTGGTCTGGGTTAAGGTTACAGAGAATCTTTGATTTTCTTTCTAGATTATCAACATACTGAGTCTTCCAGGTGCTGATACCCTATATTTTTCCGTCTTCTAAACATCTGACAGATCCACTGTGAACCTTTTTGGTTTCAAGTTAAGCTTTTGAGTTCTTTCTGTGGCTGAAGGGGAATCATGGGGGTTAATTGTAAATCCTTCCTTTTCAAGTCCCAGAGACTGCCTAACAGTTCAAGTATGAGAATCACAATCAGGTGTAAAACACTGCAATTGTGATTATGTTGGATTAAATATAAAACATGGGGCCTCAAACATTTTTACAACTCAATTCTGTTGTTTCAGAATTCTTTTTAATAATCTAGATACACAAAGTTGTGCCATGTCTTGCTTATGATACGTGATTATTGGAGGGATTGGAAGGTCAAAAGCTTTAAAACATTTCTCTGATATGGATGCTATTTCTAATTTTAAAAATATATTTATATGGAGTCAGAAAACTTATGTTTTTCTTGGACAAAATGTAGTCTTGACTGTATCTAAGCACCTTTAGTCTTTCAGACAACACCAGGAATGTTGTACATCCTAACTTTCAGCCTGTTTTCCTGAAGAAAAAGGTCCCAGTGGAGTGCACTGACAATTCTCTTCCTCCCCCTCTGCCCCTCCATACCTGCTGAGCTGTCCTTCTCCAAAAAGCTTCAATAGAAGACTCAAAGTATAATCATATTAATTAGCAGAGAGCTGAGTTATGTGAAAACAATATAGATCCCTGCTTGTGTAATACAGGTATAGACAAGAGTTTAATATATACCTGTTACACCTGTTCAAGTTGTAAGTGTTTGAAAAAGTTTGATACAAATTCTCAGCACGTGTTCTGCGGTAACCTGACCCCAAAAGGCCAGTGAAATGTAGGAATTTATTATTTTTAAACATTCTGCTTTGCACAGAAAACGAGGATTTCATCTCTGAAATCACGCAGTACCTTTGTTAATAATTTGTTCTGGTCTAGGATTTAATCTCTGAAATCATGCAGTACCTTTGCTAATAATTTGTTCTGGTCTAATGAAGCTGATAAAGTCAGGGGAGGAACAAGAGAATTGCTGAAGTTTTACTAAAGTTCAAATTAAGAAACACTCTTGTTGTGATGCACCAGTTAACCAGGAATCCAGATTGGGCTCTGAAATGAAAGATGCAAAAACAGGTTATGGAGATTGTCCAAGAATCTCACAGTTGTTTCCTTTTTTTCCCCTAGACATTCTACATATAAAGGGGAAAATAGTGGCCAGAAACAACAGTAAATAAGTAATATTTCATGGTTCCATTCTTTCCTGTTGCACAGTATTAGGCCAGGCTGAGGAATAGTCATAAAATGGAAAAAAAAAGCTGTAAAATGGCACTTCTCTGCCCCGTGGTGTAGAACTATTGCAGATTTTGCCTGAATTTTTCTCCTCCCTCCCTGTATTCTCTCCCTTACACATCCTGACAGCTTAGATCTGGGCTGACCTTGCTGATTTCATTCTTGCAGGTCCTTTATCTGGGAAGGTGACTGTACCTCTGGACCTGTTCAGGAAACAACCCTCTGGCCAGCACAGCTTTGCACTGAGCAGCTCGGAGCCAGGGCTGGGATCCATCACTGCAGAGGTACTGCTGCCCTTGGTGGGGTTTGGGCTGGAGCTTTGCCTTCAGGAAATGCTTGGGAATGCTCATCTCATGCTAGGGAGGGCTCATCTCATGCTTGGGAATGCTCATCTCATGCTTGGGAGGGCTCACCTCATGCTTGGGAATGCTCATCTCATGCTTGGACTTGTGTCTGAGTCACAGTAGCCTGTTCTCATTGCAGGGAATTGGTGTCTTATTGAAAGAATTAACTCTTGAGTTTGGCTCAGCAAAAACCAGCTAGAAATCGTGTCCTCCTTGCCTGACTGTGTTTCTGAGGTGGTGTTTTTCTGTCTTTCTCCTTAGTTCTCTTTTATAGAGCCCAGTGAGCTGAAGGCAAGGCAGGTCTCCTCTCCAGTGCTGGCCACCAAGATCGAGAAGGATCGCACCGTGATGCCCTGTGGGACTGTGGTCACCACTGTCACTGCTGTGAGGACCAAACCTCGCCTGGAAGGGAGATCATCCCCCCTGAGCACAGGTCAGCACCTCCACATCTCCCTGTGCTCCCTCCACGGGCACTGGAGGGGCACTGAGGGGTGGGATGTCAGGGAAGTGCTGTTTCCGGACCTCTCTGATGTGTTGGGAGTGGTGTTGTTGTTCGTATTCTCCAGAATGAGGGTTTTAATTTTCATGAAAACTTTTCTTGCAAGAGGAACAGTTCATGTTTCTTTTAATGCACGCTGTAAATCTTCACCATGCAGTGATAATGTAGAAGGGCTGGGTTTTGGAAGATTTTTCACATGACAAATATATCAGACTCTCAGAGGTTTTGCTGATAATAAACCATCCTGTGCCTTCTAACCCTGATCTGTATTATCATCTCTGATGGAGGGTGGTGTTACCCGGTGACAAAATACTTTTCAGCATGTCCTCCAGGAGCAGATTTTCCAATTTTTCACAGGAAAATTATAAAAATAAAACCTGCAAAAAGTCTTGGTGGGAAGCATCACAAAGATCTGTGTTCTTTTAAGCTGTTAAAGCAAAACTTTTATTTGAGTGTTGTCTAGTATATTGCAGTAAAATGTTTCAAAACATTCTTTAGTGTTTTAAATGTTTAAAAATGTTTAAAAAAATTCTCACACTTCACTGGCCTTTTGGGGTCAGGTTTACCACAGAACACGTGTTGAGAATTTTTGTTAAACAATTTTCTCAAACACTTATGAGTTGAACAGGCATGACTGGTATGATAAATTCTTATGAACTTAATAAAAAATGTCTTGACCAGTTCGAATAACCAAAAAACTTGGTCCTCAGATTCTCCTGTGAAAACTCCAGTTAAAGTAAAAGTGACTGAAAAGGATATCACTGTTGAAGCCCTCCATTCTCACGGTGCTCCAGTCAGCAAAACTTTGTCATCTTCAGATACAGGTAATGGAAATGTTTGTAGGTGCTGAGGAGAGCGTTTCTCTGTCGTGCATGTGGGATTAATGAGATCCTGTTGGAATGACAGCCAGCCCATGTGGCTGCTGCCTGTCAGCACCACTGGGGTGTTTATGTTACAAAGCACTGTGGTTTGGGCTGTGGCAGCCTTGCAGCAAAAGTCTGGTTTTAATTGGCAATTTCAATTACCGAGTTTGAATAAATAACAATGAGCTGTGGTTTGGAGAGGGGAGGAGACTGCAGGAAAGCCAAAAGTGAGGCTTTTCTCTTAGTTTTGAATGAAAGATGCCTCCTTTCATAAAGGCACAGGGGATGCTGCTCTGAATTAAAACCCATGACATGTACCTGTAAGTCCCCTGTGTCAGAAGAGAATGCAGAGGCTGGACTGATGTAAGGAATTGTCTTCCTAGCCCATTTTTTGGGCTTGATGTGCCCATTTGTCCACCTTCCTAAGTCACCTGGATACAGCTGAAGTTCCTTCAGTGTGTCAGGTGACATTGACAATAATTATAAACTCACTTTGAATTGTTTATGAACCTGATTTTGTTTCTGGGGATTTTACCTTTCCAAGTTGCAGCTCTAAACCTTCAGCACATTTTTCAGTCCTGTGTGTGGTCACCCCTGACCCTTTCAGTGGCTCTGTGGGCAAGAGCAGGGACAGATGTGACCCAGTGGGGCTGCCAGTGGCACCTGGTGTTGGCTTTGTTCAGGTCTGGGTGGGGAATGCACAGTCTGGAGGTGATCTGGGCTGCTCCTGGCACAGTCAGGAGGTTCCTGTGGGACAGAAATCGTCTTGGCCTACAAATATGGGGAAGGGCAAGAAGCAGGAACCATGAACAGCTGTAACAGCACTTGGATCTTTTCCTATCTCCAGGGTAAGAAATACTCTGATACCACGAAGCAGTGTGGTATTACTGCATCAATTTGGGAAATGTTAAGATAGTGCAAGACTTGTGAGTTGATTTATGATATTAAAGACACAAAACACTTACTGGGAGATTCACCTGGAGACAGCTTATTCCACACTGGTGTGGGCAATGTTTTTCTTGGGAGTGCAGGGGGATTTCTGTGAAGTGTTTGTACAGTATTGCAGGAAGAATTACTCATTAGAACAAAGGCCAAGTGAAAGAAATACAAAGAAGCCTTTGGCAGTAACTTAGGTAAAAGTTATTACAAACATCATGGCAAAAAAGCAGCGAGCACTGGGGAAAAGATGCTGTGCCACAGTTCTGAGTGATGACAGCAATAAGAATTAATGCAGGGGCTGGGGGAGATGGAAGAAGTCAGGGTTTGAGATGAGTGTGCAGACATGTCTTAATTCTGGGCCTCATCTTTTATTACATTACTGTCACAAAGGCACTGCTCAATTCAGTTAACCCTGGTGCTGTCCCTGCCTCTGTTCTTTTTGTTGTTGTTCAAACTCTTCCCAGAAAAGTTCACCTCAGGCAACTAAACGTGGGGATTTTTGTCTTGTTGACTTCCTTAGCCTTGTTTGTTCCTGAGCTTGATGAATTTGATTAATGTGTATTTGTGTCCTAGATGCCAGAAAGAGCCATGCTTAAAAATAATCTTGTGTTTGTCACTAAAGAGCATTTTATACAGAAGATTTTATATTCCTGTGCAGTGGCTGGAGGGGAAAAGGGGGGTGACTTTACAGGATTTGGAGGATTTGGTGGCAGCTACTTTGCCTTCCCCACCCTATCACAGGAAATGCTGAGCAGGGAGGTCTGGAAAAGGAACAAAATAACAAAAAATCTACCTGAGGAAGCAGCATCATGTGCCAGCCTTGTACCATGTTACGACTATGGTTCTTGATGACTGTGCTAACTCAGGATGTCCCCACTGTCACCACAGGGTAGCAGTGCATTGAAATAATGGGGTGTTTTGTCCAGGCTTCCAGAACCTTCTTTGTTCTCATGGAAGTGCCATTTTGGTACCATTTTCTCCAAAAATGGGTGACAGGAGGGAAAGACAGGACCTGATCGCTGGGTGACGAATTGCAAAATTTATGGTGTTTATGCCATTTCTGTGAATTTTAAATCAAGGACAAACTCTGCCTGTCTCTGCTCTGTTTTCTCCTGTTTTCCCTTCTCCCCTCTGAAATGATCCTTTCTTTCCAGAGCTGCTGGTACTGAATGGCACAGACCCTGTGGCAGAAGCAGCCATTCGGCAGCTGAGCGAGTCTGCAAAGCAGAAGCTGAAATCTCCTCGAAAGAAAAGCACCATTATCATATCAGGGGTGTCCAAGGTAGAGCAGAAAACAGCACTCAGAGTCACTGCTTGGTTCTGTAAAGCCTTTTCTGCACTGACTGCAGCCTCAACATGGCTTCTGCTGTCTCTGCAGAGCCCAGTTTTGTGTGCCAGGTTGTTTTTTCTGTGAATGTTTCAAGTTAAGGCAAATCAGAGTGTTGGGTTCTGATTGTTAGATTTGACACCCTGACTAAAATGCACGGTGTCCTTGCATAGGAGTGGTGTTAGGGATTTGGGAAAATCAGTTTAGGTGAGAAGAGAAGATAATCCTTCTCTGTGGTTCACCCACGTAGGGAAGATGCACTGAGAAAAGTATGAAAGATTTCTTTACTTCTTTTCAAAGCTGTTAAAACCTCTGAAAAACCTCTGGTTCTCTGGTCTCTGTTCCTGAGGGAGGGCAAACAATGAGACAAGATGAAATGCTTTGATGTTGATTTTCTTAGAAGGACCAAAAGATTTTCTGTGTACGCTGACACTTGATTCCAGCAGCACATGTAGGAGAATCCTGTTATTTGTACTGGGATAGGTAAAAGGCATTTACTTAATTGATTTTTTCATTCATTTGGCCTTTGCAACATGATAAAAAAACTTTGCTTAATGCTCCTCTCCTTTAGTACAGCTAAGGAAGCTTCAGCTGGCTTGCTGATGGTCCTGAGCAATACAAGCAACAAGTATAAAGAGTTAAAATAACTCTTGCAGGAAGGTTGTTTTTTCTCCAGCAGGATGACTTGTGTCATTGTTGTCTCTTATTTCCACTGGGCAGACCTCTTTATCTCAGGACAGTGAAGCTTCACTGATGATGGACTATGCTGCAGCCATGGACAGCTCCTGCAGGGCAGCAGATCCACCCCCTGTGGAGGAAGCTGTTGGAAAAATCACCTCTGATAAAAAGGAGCCGTTGGATGCTTCAGAAGGAGTCGCTGGTACAGAGCAACAGCAAAGCACCCACAAGGTCTGGAGTTTGGAGAATGGCAGCCAGCAGTGGGACACCAGCACACTCTTAGACCAGACCTCTGAAGAAGTATCTGGAAGCTCATTAAGTGTTTCAGAAACTGGGAGCATGAAAAAATCTAAAGGTACGTGATCCTCTCTTCCACATCAGCAGCTGCTTTCTCTGTGTAATTGGCTGCAGTAGTTCATCCTTTCTTATTGATTTTTTTTGTCCTTCAAACTCTTGGTGATTGTGGTGTTGGTTGAAGCTGTTTTACTTGCAGCTCTCTGAGCCAGCTCAGGCTTTCTTACCCTCCCCTCCACGAGGAAACAGCTCACCCTTAGAAACTGGCAGCTCATTACACCCAACTCAGTTATTTGGGAGAGAAATCACTAGTCGCATTATCAACTCCTCAAGGAAATCTGTGTCCTTGTAAGCCCAGGACTTGCCCTTTATTGGCAGCCCCATTACCAAGGTGAAGATGGGAGGGATCCATGGTTGCTTTCCAATACATTCCTCCCCTGCCCTCACTGAAGTTCAGGGAAGCACCACAGCTGAAGCAGAAACTGCCTGCTGAACACATTCCCCCTTTTCACTCCTTTCTTAATGCATCATTTCCTGAAGAAAACAGAATAAAAGTTAATTAAATAAGTCAGTAAGGCATCAGACAATTAGATGGTTACACAGCTGAATAGCTGCAGTTTGAAAATATCTTAAGGTTCTTTGTGTTTCCTTGGTAAATCCAGTAACCTCTGAGCACTGGTTTGTGGTAAACACAGGGGCTGTTAGGAAGTCTTACAACAGGCACACAGGTTGCACCTTAAAGTTGCAAAAACCACTGTGCTTTTCACTCATATCCTGCTTTATTATTTTCTGTCCTTTCCTCACCCAGAGATGCGGGGAAATGGCTCAGTACAAATCCTCCCCATTTGACTGGATTGTCCCCCCCTCTCCCACAGGACAGACACTGGAGCTCTTTGTCAGGACCCTCCCTTAGAGCACAGAGTGCTCTGCCCTTCCCACAGCTGGGCTGCTCCACATGAGAGATCAGGAGGGGACAGCAACAATCCAACAATCCCTGTCACACACATGCTCAGGCACTGGAAAGTCCTGGGTGTGTTTGGGGTGAGGGGAGTGGGTTCGTTGTCAAGGGATTTGGCTCATTTTGGAGCCTGGAAGAGTTTAGGAGGCTGTGTGAGAAGTTGCAAAACCTCTGGACTCTTCTTCTCAGCATGTTGTTCTAAAACAAGCAAGTGGAAGTTTTTATGTGAGTTGTCTGATTTTGCATTTCTCTGTGCAAAGAGATGAGGTTTCTAGAGATCCTTTTCACACAATTCAGTGTAAGACTGCTGAAAACTGCAGAGTAGCTCTGAGAGAGTTGTATCATCTTGAAAAAATACTTGAAAAAAACTGGCTCAAATCCCTTTCATTATACACAGATGTCTTTGTGGAAGTCTTGAATCTCTGCTTTGTCACAGCTGAGTAGCTTTTATGGAGTAAGATAGAAAACATTTCAACCCCCCAGCCTTCAGAGAGCTGTGAATAGTTCAAGGCTTCTGTTTGTCAAATGCTTCCCCTTAAAAAAAAAAACCAAAAACAAACAACAAAAAACCCCACCACAAATGAAACCGAAAATGCAACAACAAAAAAACCCAAACACAGCAAAAAACCCAAACAAAACCCCTTCTGCTTTGAAAAGCCTTTTGTGTGTGTTAATGTCTTAAAGTTTGCACTTTCTTTTTTACTCTTGCATATTTTTTCTTTTTTTACATTTCTGACTTCCTCTTTCTTACCCGTTCCCTTTTATAAACTTAAGATGACTACTATGCCAGCCAGAATTAATTACCTACACAGTAAGTTGCTTTTCTCTCTTTTTTTTTTAGTCCCTAAGAGAATGTAGCTTTACAATGAGACACACTCATTGTAAAAACTGAAGCAAAAATTAGTTTGACACCCATTTTCTCCTTCTCCCATCCATTCCTTTTCTCCTTCCAAAATTACCTTCATGTGCTCAGGTGTCTTAGCAGACCAGTCTGCTGTGACAGATCATCCTTCTGGTGGTTGTGCTGTCCAGGAGGGTCACACAGAGAGGGCAGCAAGGAAGGCTTGGAGGGATGCTCTACATCTTCTAATCTCTCTCCATCACGCCCATTGCTGTAGTGATCTGGTGATCAATCAAAACCTGCTCATGCAAACCGTGTGTGACCCGTTAACTGGAGATACATACAAACAAAACTCCTTTTAAAACCTGCTGCTTAGAGATTTTTAGATTAAGCTTTTCTGGCCTAATTTACAGAGCTACCAGGTATTTACAAAATCAGCAGCTTTTTACAGAACCACCTGTATGAAAACTGTTTTGGAAGTTGGGAAGAAATGGAAAGCGATCTCTGTTCCTATCCTTGTAGATGTGGAAGGAAATCTTCCTCCATTAGCACCAGTGAGATTCAGAAGTGATCCCACCCCCACAAGCATTTTCAGAGCACCCTACATTAGTGCAGTGAGTTCCTACAGTGCTCTCTGCTCCTCTCCTGCTGCTGGGGGCAGGGCTGGCACGTGGGTCCTGTTGAACTGGAGGCCATAAGCATGCAAACAGCACAACGAACCGGCACATAAAGCAGCACATAAACCAGCATGAGCACTGCCAGGCTGCTGCCCTGCCCTGCCCCGCCTCCTCCCAGCCACTGCCAGGCAGCACGCTCCAAGCCGGCTGCAGACTGCTGGGCATGTCCAAGCTTCCAGGCAGCCAGAGACTGACTGAGCACCAGGAGCTCTCGTGTTGGGGGCTGCTGCTTGTGCCAAGTCTGTGCTGCTCTCAGGGAAGCTCTGACCACGGTTTTTTCAGCTGCAGGGAGTTGTCCCAGGCCACCGGCACAATTTTGGGAGCGTTCTTAGTCAGGTGTTGTTTCCTGGCGTAGAAAATCGGTCTGAATGACAGAATGGATGGGAGTAAAAACCTGCTGAGGGATAAAGCCTTGTGTGTCCCAGTGCTGCTGGGCAGAACAGCTGCCTGCTCAAACAGGAGCTGCACAGCATCCCCCCAGCCTCTGCACATCAACAGCTGTCAGCGTCCTGGGGTGGAACACTGCTGCTTTTGTGCTCTGACAACAGCTTGAAGTGGTGCTGCCTTGCCAAAAAGATCAGTCAGAGGCTGATGGGAGAGCAGTCAAGATTCAAATCCACCAGTTCTGGTTGCTTTCTGGCTGATTTGTGCTTCCCATCCCATTGTGCCCTGTGAGGAGAATCTCAACAGCTGCCAGAAAAAACATGCTTGAATATCCTCCCAGGTGCTGAGTGCTTAACCCTTAAAATACACAGTAATAAACCCAAGTACATGTTTGTGACTGCTTTGGTGTGTACAAAGCAGCATCTGGCTGCCATGAAATACCTGTTCTGCAGCTGTCACTGTGTGTAAAGTGACGCAGAGGCCTTGTCAGGTCCTCAGGGGACAAATATTTAATTCTGCTGTGGTGGTGTCCCATAAAAGAACTGCACTGGGTGTTGCTTTTTGTGTCCATTTGCAGTGGGAGGAAAGGCAGAATCAAGACCATGCCATGACAGGAATTAATAGCTGAACTGAGAAAGGATCAGGAAACCTGATAGTGGTGCAGGGAGGAGGTGTGGAAGCTTTGCCAGGGAGGTGACTGTCCCCACATCCAAATCTGACTGCCAGAAGCTCTTGTTCTGGCTTGTCACCTGGGTCCTCCTCCGTTCAAACAGGCTCCTTCCACCTGGGACAGCAGCCCTGCCAATTCCACACGAAACTGATGCTGTTTTAACACGGAGCTGATGTCCCAACCAGGCTGAGTGGTGCTGGTAGCCTGGAGCAGTGTCCCTGCCAGCTGCAAACCGGGCACTCATGGAGAGGGTGGGTGGAATTTGGCAGAATGGCTGCAAAAACAACCCAAGCTTGCAAAGAGAGGAGTAGAGATAGAGAGCTGCTGTTGGCAGCATGAGTCCCTGGTGAGATGACAGCTGCAATTGCCTTGGCTGCATGCTGAGTTTGACATGGGGTCAAGGGAAGGAACACGGCAAAATAAAGCAACTTAATTTACCGCAGGAGGGATTTGGGCAGACTTCTGAACCTGTTGGAAGCAGATGTAATGTTATTTTTAATCTGCTTGAAGTGCATTGCTATTCCTAACAGGGTTTTAGAATAGCAAATGCTTTGTGAGTGTTACTCTGGGTGGTGCTGCTGAATTTGTATAGAACACCTGCCTGGCTTGTACAGAACCACTGCACACACGGGTACTGCCAGGTACTGTTGTCCTGCACCTCAAATTAAAATTTGCTTCACTGTGGTGCCTCACACGCTGATCTTCACCTCCTTTGATCTCTGAGACAACAAAGAGTAACATTATTTCCTCTCTTCCACTCTTTTTATAAAATCCTCTCTACTTTACTGGTTGGAAAGATTGGATGTGCCTCTTTGACACATGAGAGCCCAGGGTACAACCCACACCAGTCGCTGTGCATGTGTGTGACCACTAGCGTGGCCTCCAGGAGAGCATCTGGAACTAAGTGTAAGGCAGGAGACTTAAATCAGAGGATCAGCTTTTCTCACTTGTGCTGCAGTTAAAGCTGAGTTTCAAGAGGGACAGCAGCCTGTTCTGTCTCAAAGTGTCCTGCACCTTGTTCCTCCCACAGGTGGGATTTTGAAGAAAAGCGCGAAGCTGTTTTTCCGCCGGCAGCATCACCAGAAGGACCCGGGAATGAGCCAGTCCCACAACGACCTGGTGTTCCTGCAGCAGCCTCTGGCAGAGGAGGGCCGCAAGAAGGGGGGGACTCTCTCACGGATTCTGAGCAAGAAGCTCCTTTCCAGGAACAAGAGCAAGAGCAAACTGAACGGTGCTTCGGGAGAGCCCTACCTATAAACCCAAACCCTGCCCGCTGGGATGGAGACCTGCTCACCAGCTGAGCACTTGTTTACAGAGCAGCACTAGAGAATACAAATACGGCTGATGACTTGCATAAAAGGATGTTCACTATTAACAGTGGTCTTTTTGGTTAATTTTTTTTCCAAAATGCTTTTTCTCTCTGATGAGGAAGTCGCTCCTCCAAATATGAGCAGTGCTGAACGTGTCCTGACGGCTTTTGGAGGAGCGGGTGGTTTCTTGTGGAAGAGGAGGCAGGATGGGGAATATGGTGCAGGTGGGGACCAAGAAGGCGCCTGATGTCCTGGGGTACACTGGGAAGAGCATTTCCAGCAGATAATGCCCCTGTGCCCAGCCCTGTAGGCACCTCTGGGTGCTGTGTCCAGCCCTGGATCCTCAGCACAGCAGGGCCAGGAGCTCCTGGAGCTGAGGAAGGGCCTGGAGCATCTCTGTGCCCAGGGAAGGCTGAGGGAGCTGGGGCTGCTCAGCCTGGAGAGGAGCCCCAGGGAGAGGGGCCCCCAGCCCTGGGTGTCCCTGCGTGTCCCTGTCTGTCCCTGGGTGTCCCTGTCTGTCCCTGTGTGTCCCTGTCTGTCCCTGTCTGTCCCTGTGTGTCCCTGTGTGCAGGGAGGGCAGAGCAGGCCCAGGCTCTGCTCCAGGCCCAGCAATGGCCCCAGAGCCCCGGGCAGGGCCTGAGCCCAGAAATTCCCCTGCACAAGAGACACAACTTGTGCCCAAAGTGACCACACACTGGGACAGACTGCCCAGAGAAACTGTGAAATCTCCTCCCTGGGGATATTCCAGAACTGTTTGGACACAATGCAGTGCCCTGTGCTCTGGGATGGCCCTGCTGGAGCAGGGAGGTGGCGCCAGATGACCCCACTGTGACTTCCAGCCTGATCCTGCAGGGAGGACCCAAACGTGATCACCTGATTTACATCACTGGGGAGCTCAGAACTGGAACATCACACCCGGGTTATGTGACTGAGCCTCTCCAGAGAGAGAAGACACCACTGTGCTCCCTCACTGCAGCCTGCAGCAGTAGCAACTGAATTTTCTAGTCAGACTGAAAGGGGGGATAAAAGAGGCCCAGATGCAGTTTGTGTTGTAATTTGGAAGCGGGTGAGTGTTCAGAAGCAGAAGGAAAACGCTGACTCAGCTATCCTACTGTAATAACTGCAGCCTGCTCTAATCACTGCTCAGCCCCTGTAGGTGGAGAGATGCCTTTGACAGTAGCCATAAATCAATAAATTATGCAAATACCAATAGTAGCATATTGTTTAATGTTCTGCTTAAAAAAAGTTACACTTAAAAATCCAGAACTGGCGGGTTTTTTTGTTAAAGCTACTGCTTGAAGCTACTCACAAAGTGTTTGCAAAATCTTACATGTAGCTTTTCTTTCCTGTGTGAGAAGCTGTGTTGCTGATACAAAAACTCATCTTAGGGGCTCTAATTCCTTCTCCCAGGTGCTTGTTGGCGAAGTACATAAACCATCATATCAAATGCAAAGCTAGGAGCAGTAAATGGTGAATAGAGCATAGTTAACCCTACAGTGCTTTTCATTGGAAAGCTTGGCTTACTTGCCAAACACTTACTGAGATCTTAAAATACACAGTTGTGAAGAAAGCTTTTGAAAAGATACAAATTCCTTCAGTTCAGATCTAGATCTACCAGCGTTGTCATGTGCTGAGTGGTTGCTCAGATGAGTTTTTTAACCTTTTTTCCCTACTAAATATTGCAGCTGGTTCCTTTGGTCTAAAATGAAAAAAACCTGATGGGAGTAAAGGCATAGTTCTCATTTTGGCTATAAAGAAGATTAAAATGTCAGTATTTCACAGGTACCATCTTTCATGCTTTACCTGTACTTTTCCATCATCTACATTCCTGCTGAGGACAAAAGACCAAGCCTGTTCCCTTCAGCCAAGAAAAATACTCATTCATTCCAACTAAATTACTGATGTGAATGGATGATAGACCTTGTGCCTACTTTGCCAACAGTGATTTTTCCCCTGGCCCCTTTCCTCCCTTTAAGCTATCCAACACTTTGGCAGATATTTGGGCTTTCAACTTAAAGCATTCATCACAAATTGAAAGCTGCTGAAGAACAGAAACACATTTCAGATTTCTGACGGACTCAAGGTTCCCTGGTAATTCAATTTCAAAGTAGAGGGGGTTTGGTTTCTTTTTTTACCAAGAAAATATTGGAATTGAGCTGTCAAAATCTTCTAACTATTTAAAAATACTGTTTATGTGTAACCTCCTAAGATCACTGTGGCAGTACAGTAGACCAGACCATCAAACAGTTGTACGTTTAAGCATGCTGCTTGTGATGAAAGCACTTGAAGGCATTTTAATGTTCCCTATTTTGAAAATTGGGTACAAATGAATCCTCTGGAACTGTATTGTGCTTGGAAATCCCAGTTCAGTAATACAGGTTTGCCCAGTCTGAGCGTGCCTGAACAGTTTTATTTCTGATTTAATACAAAGTAGAAGTTTTGTTTCTCCATTTGTTCTACAGTGGTTCATGATGTGAGCATTAAAATCCCTGATATCATGTTCCCTCAACAGACACTTTTTCTCTTAATTTTACCTGGAACTCTCTGTATGGGGCAGGGTGAGGGTCAAGTCCCTGCCATTTTTAAATGCTCAGTCTTTGTTGCTGAAGGATAAAACCACAACTGGTCCCTAAATTCAAGCAATCCAAATGAAACTGAGCTCCATGGGTAGCACATCCATACACTAAAACCAGAGAACTGTGGAATTGGGAATGGAGAGACAGCACATAACATTACTTGAAGTCTTAAATTACTGAGCTGGGATTTTAATTTACAGAAGCTTTAGCATGCACTCTAGAACAGGGTGAAATAACACTGAGTGACTTGCAGGATACAGCACTAGGATTTGCTTGTAACTTACCCCAGAGAATGGATACATGTGAAAAAAGTGGTTCATCTTAAGGTCTTGATGATCACTTGAATGCTTGTCTGGATGGTGGGAATGAAGAACATTCTTTACTGCAAACTCTGTGAAGGTTTGGGCTCACACGTGTTAAGAGGGAATGAATTCTTCAGATGCTGAAAGCAAGGCATTTGGTGTAAAAAGGGAATCTGGTTTGTTATTTGCCTTCACTCCTCAGAAAAATAAACATTGTTTGGTTTGATGTTGGATCTCTGAATCTGGTGGGTGTGTTCCTCACCTCCCCTTACTCCTCTGCAAATAATTTATGTCCTGCTGTAAAAACAAGCCAAGGCACTAAACACAAGGGGACGGTTGAGTTGTTCAGTTGTGACAACCCCAAAGACCCACAGTAATGAATCTCATCCCCTCTTCAGCTTGTCATTTAAGATCAGGAGATCTGAAGATGTACATTTTTTGTGTATTTTGGTCAGTGAGAGCTGGACCCTCACAACCTGCAGGATCCACACTGCAGTTTTGGGTCAGAAAGGTTGGATTTGTCAACTGGCACAAGTAACACTGTGATGTGTCCTGTGCAGTTTTTGTGAAGGGAATCACCTCCTATGTTTTGTAATTTGATGCATTGTTCAAATGTCTAGTTATTAAAATTACAAAGAATTTTAATGACTACCCACTTGAACAGTAGATAAAATCTTTACATGATATTATTACACTGAAAACTTCTTGTTTACTGCCTTGCAATTTAATGACTTCAAAACAGTTGATGGAAACAACTTGTGAAATATTCATTCCTTTTGTCCCTGTTCTCACACTTTTTTTGCTTCTGGGTATTCTGTACAGCAAAGAAAGCATGGTATTTATTTCATGAGGACTAAGAGATGGAGGCTTGCTTTTCCTTTCTAAAGAATTTTTCTGCCCATACCTGCAACTTCTTAATTTGTGTTTGTAGTTTGTTTTGCTTTATGGTATTTAAACTTTAAATTTGCCTCGATGGAGACAAACCCTATCCTCACCAAGATTTGTCGTAGCTTAATGTGAATTTTGACTGAGTAAACAGTACAAGAATTAAATTGCTCTTTGAAGATGAAAGCCATAAAACTACCTAATATCTCCAATGGGAATACAAGCTAAATTTCTTAAAAGTGATTGAGATCCCTTTCATAGTCACTTTATAGAGGAGGGGAAGACTTTATCTCTAGGTCATTGGTATTTCATATCCTACTTGCCCCAGGAAGAAATTAGAGTCATTTCACTCCTAACAATATATGAAACGTAGGAATCTGAGGCAGAAGGAATGCCAGGGTGGAAAAAAAGTTCATTTTGAAAGCAAAATACCTTTGCCAATCTTCTTCATCTTAATGGACAGGTCATACACTGTGCAGGCATAAATACTGGGTTTTATTCTTATGCTTTCTGACAAATTTTCTTTTTCCCTGCTCTTTCTTTGGGAGACAGGTCAGGGCTCCGGGCCATACAGACCTTGTACTGTTCTTGCTGTTGAGAGGGCTGGATTTGCAGTGCTGCTTTTTTGATGAAATTGGCTGGTAATTACTCTAGTTTTGGGGATCAGTGGAATTTTACAGCATTCCCTGGTACTGCATCTCCTTGCTGGTTCTAGGTGTTTTTCAAGTGAAAACCTGCTGCTGTGTATTTCTTGCAGAGTTCGGTTGTTCTTGATGTACAAAATGTCATAGGAAAAAAAAAAAAAACAAAGCTGAAAGCAGAAAATGCTACCAAATGTGGATGGGGAAGCAAAATAAGAATCTTGCTGCTGTTTTAACACCTTTTTTAGGTCTGGGTGTTAGAGGGAGCAAGGTGAGAGCTGCCTGGATTTTTCAGTTGAGCTTCTTGCAGGCTTTGATTTGGAGAGCTGAGGTTTGAGACAAGTGCTTATAGAATGAACTGTGCCACAGCTCCGGGCTAAGACATTCCTGCTGTGAGTGGGAACAGCTGACCTCATGCTCTGACCTCCACAGGACCTAAGTGGATTTATTCATGTGTTTAAAGTCAGCATATGCTTCTGCACATTGCTAAGCCTCAGCCTTGGTGACAAACAACTCCAGATTAATTATATAACAAGGGTGATTACTTTAAGTTAAGGGTGAATAATACCACTTCACTCAGGATATCCAAACTGCTACTATGCAAGGTGCTGGCCTGGTGTGAGAATTGCTGGGAAGGATGATCTGAGGTCTTCCCAGTACTATAACTCTGTATTTCCCAATGATGTATTATGCTCTGTATTATTCCAGGTGGGGTATAACATTTTTTTTTTTCCTAGCATCAACTGTCATAGTCACTTCTTCTGTGGTGTGTTTTTCTTTCTGTGCATACATAAACTCAAGTCGGTGCAATGATGAAATCGATGATGTACAGATTTATTATATCACTGCAAAAACCTAAGAGGATTTTTTTAAAAGAAGTAACTCCCGCTGTACATACAATAAAAGCCAATTGTCTCTGTGTGGCGTGCTGTCCTACATACCCAGGTGTAACAGATGGTTTTCTACTCTCCTTCACTAATTTGCCCTGTTGCTTAACATAGACCATTTACCTGTTTGTTCAGGAGCAGAGTTCTTTCCTGATAACCCCAGCCTATCAGGCAGCCTCTTGTCGCTTGAGAAATCACCTGAAACACGGATTGGGCAGGGAATCTGATGGCAGAAGGAATTGTGGAGCTCATTGTGGTTACTCAGTAATTTTTTCTCTCAGTTATGTCGTAATATCCGGAATTTGGGAGCAAAGGGAAGGGCCTGGATCCTATGGAGAAGACACCAGTACTAGAATGAGCACAGCCTGGGAATTAGGTTCCCTTGTGATGATTTTATTGAAAAGGTTATGTTATAAAAATCAGTGCTGCCACAAAAGCCCTACCAGACTGAGGGGGGTGGAAAAAGCCAACCCCAACATTAAAACCACCACAACAAAAAAAACCAACAAAACAAATAAAAGGCATTCATGTGAAAATAGCCACAGTAATGTTTCTATTTCCCTTCCAAAGCTGAGGGTTGTGCCCTCTTTTACAAGGAAATGTTACATTCCCTTACTGGGAGTTACTGCCCACGTTTACATGCCTGTTTATTTCATATTATTCACGTGCTTAGCTCAAATTTCCTGATAGTCTCCTATGAACAAACCTTCATCCTTTTCCTCCCTGCTCTAATCTGTGGTGAGTTTTCTTTACCTTGTGTGATGCTATTCCTGTACATTAGCAAAAGTGACAAGACCTGTCAGAGGGAGAGCAGGAATGGATATAGCTCCAAGTGTGTGGCACCATGCTCTTCCCTCCAGTTCATCAACATTAAAGAATAAATATAAAGGATCTTCAATTTTTCACACCTCTACCCAACTGAGCCTGGCATAAGATGCAATTTCATAGTCTGAGGTTAATGCTTAAAAAAATAATTCTGGAGCTGCAGGATCCAGACTCGCATGCATTGAAAATGTACAGATAACTATACTGAATTAATTTGTACTTATTTTGACAAATTGAATGCACTGCAAGTAGGATAAACCACTCTGGTGTGCTGGATGATGGAGAAAACCAGGCAGAAGCCCATGCACTGAGATATACAGGAAAAATAAGTTAAAGGAGACTATACAAAAACTACCAGTCAGCTTCAATCCTTGAAAAAGCAAATTATTGCAGTTAGATCCTTTTAAAAACTCCCCTTACTAGTCCTGTAGTCATTTAAAACTGCTGGTGAGTCATTTTGAAAGAAGAAATGGCTCCCCATCCTGAAATTGACAGTGTTGTGCCAAGTACCATATTCTGAAATTTCAAATGCTGCATCGTTTCAGTTTCCCCAAGCACCTGACAAGACAGTCACAGCATGGTCGTGGTGCCCTGGGGTACATCGGGATGAGCATTCCCAGCAGGTCAGGGAGGGGATCCTGCCCCTCTACCCAGCCCTGGAGGCACCTCTGGACTGTTGTGTCCAGCTCTGGATCCTCAGCACAGCAGGGACAGGGAGCTCCTGGAGAGGGGGACAGCGGAGGGAGACAAAATGAGGGTCTGGAGCATCTCTGCTATGAGGAAAGCTGAGTAAAATATCAGTATGAGGGAGCTGGGGCTGTTCAGTCTAAAGAAGAGACACCTGAGAGGGAACCTCATTAATATAAATAGCTACAGGGGGGATGCCCAGAGGATGGACCTGCCACAGGATGACAGGAACAGGCAGAAACTGATGCACAGAAGTTCCACCTGAAGATGAGGCAGAACTTCCCTGTGCAGTGACCAAGCCCTGAACAAATTGTCCAGAGAGGGTGTGGAGTCTCCCTTGCTGGAGTTATTCCACAATCATCTGGACACAACCCTGCCCCATGTGCTCTAGGATGGCCCTGCTGGAGCAGGGAGATGTGACCTGGTAACCCACTGTGGTCCCTTCCAGCCTGACCCATTCTCAGAACAATCTTTACACATCTCTTTTGAAACTGGTACTCGGGTTTGTGGGATGGGTGACAGTCGAGAAAGGTCCTGGCTGTTGCCAGCTGTTAAAGATGTAGCCAGATGTGAGAAGAGCACACTCCCTGGAGAAAACAGAGCTGGTGCCAGCTCCCCACCACCTTTTGACCTCCAGTGGTGTTCTGGCAGTGAAGGCTGACCAGTCACACCGTGGTGGCAGGGAGCACTGCATAAAGCTTTGGGGGGACTCCACTGCAGGCAACACTTCTCAGCAGAGGAAAAAAACTCGAGGCATCTTGCTTGAATACAAAAAGCCTGTGTGTTCCTTGCCCTGGCCACTGCCTGGAGTGGTGGAATAACCTGAAGGTTTAAACCCCCCTAAATGATTTGTGCTGGCAGGCACAGCAGGGCTGGGGTACTGATAGATCTTGGTAATGCCAGAAAGTGAGATTTAGGAAGCACAGAATCATTTAGGTTGGAAAAGACCTCCAAGGAGATTGAGTCCAACCCTTGACCGACCCTCACCTTGAGTGTCACATCCAGCCCTTCCTTGGATAGCTCCAGGAGTGGGCACTCCAAACCTCCCTGGGCAGCCCCTGCCAGTGTCTAATCCCGCTTTATGTGGAGAAATTCCTCCTGATGTCCAACCTGAACCTTCCCTGGTGCAACTTGAGGCCATGTCCTCTCATCCTGGAGCGCTGAACCTCGGTGAGGCTTGGATGAGGAGGCTCAGGCGCCTGTGTACATGGCCAGGGCTCGGGTCGACAGCGCACTGAGCCCCTGATGTGGCAACAAAGCTGGGGAAGGGTGTGGAGCAGAACCCTCTGAGGAATGGCTGAGGGAGCTGTTCAGCCTGAAGAAAAGGAGGCTCGGGGATGATGTTACTGCTCCCTAAAACTCCCTGACAGGAGGGTGCAGCCAGGTGGGAATCGGGCTCTCTTCCCAGGGAACAAGGGACAGGGTGAGGTGAAATGACCTAAGCTGCACCAGGGGAGGGTCAGGTCAGACATCAGGCAGAATTCCTTCACTGATGTGATTAAACATTGCAACGGGCTGCTCAGGGACGTGGTGGAGTCCCCACGCCTGGATGTGTTTAAAGAAACACTGGACGTGGCACTCAGTGCCGTGGTCTGATGGACAAGGTGGTGTTGGGTCGCAGCTTGGACTGAGTGATTTTGGAGGTCTTTTCCGACCTAACCGATCCTGTGATTCTTTTTCTGCCAACCTTTCCGCCAGCCCGCTCCGGGCGGCCTCTGCCCGGGAGGAGACGGGAAAGCCGGCGAGAGCCACCCGGGTGCTCCGCCACCCTCAGCCCGGCCCGGGGAGCCGCTGCCAAGGGCTCGGGGGGCTCAGGCGTGGGACCCGCCCGGGAGAGGACCCGGGTGGCGGCACCCCGGCCGGTGAGGCAGGGACACGGCCGGGGTCAGGGCCAGGGCCCGGCCGGCCCCGCCGCACTACACTTCCCGCCCTGCTCCGCGCCCGCCCGCACCGGCTTCCGCTGGCGCGTGGTTTCCGGAGCGGATCGGAACCCGGAGCGCGGATCCGATCCGGGTCTGGCCATTCCCGGGGCAGGTAACGCCGGCTCCCCGCGCTCCTCCCGCCGCACCCCGCGCCCTCCCCGCCACCCCCGCCCGGGACCCCCCGCTCCCGCCCCGCCGCGGCTCCTCCCGCCTCTCCCCGGGACGCGCGGCGGGGCCGGGGCGGGCGCGGCGGCCGCTCCGAGCGCTCCCGGGGCGGCGGCGGCGGCTGCGGCCCCGCCGCCTCCTCCTCCGCCGCCGCCGCCTCCTCCAGGCCGCCTGTTCTTTGTTACAGCGGCCGGGAGGGCGGTAGCGAAGGGGGCGAGGCGGGTCCGAGGCAAAACCCGGCGGAGCCGCTCCCGGATCCCGGGCCCCGACGGGCTCCGGGAGGCGGCGGCGGCGGTGCGGTCCCTGAGGGGCGGGCGCGGGGCGATCCCCGCGGGCTCGGCCGGGCAGGGCACGGACCCGGCGCCGCCACGGGGATGCGGGGACGGGAGCGGGGAATGCCTCGGCTTGGCCGCAGGGGGTTGAGGATGGAGGGGGGCTGGGAGCTCCCAGGTGCGAGGGCGTGATGCGGAGGGAAGAGGCTGGAAAGAGGAGGGAGGTGTAGGGATGCTGCCCTGCCCCGGCCGCTGCCCCGGAGGAGGGTGCGCTGGGAGCCCGAGGAGACAAAAGGACGAGAGCCGCGGTCTGCGGGGCTTCTTCGCACACGTGAAATTTTCTGCAGTACGGCTCGTTTTCTGCTCAGGGCCATTAAACTTTGCATGTAGTTTATTCACACGGTCGCGGGGAAGTGCTGGGAAGGGCAGGTGGCTCAGACCCCGCCAGCTGCTGTGTTAGTCCATGCCCCCCTGACAGGGCTAGAAATCGTCTCCCTCATCATTGATAGAATGGCCCTAATTATTTTAAGAAATACAAGGCCTCACTATAGTTTGTTCTGCAGTTCCTTTGAGCCGGTAGCATGAACAAGTTTTTTACTACACCATGAGGAAAACTGTGTTTTTAAATGCATCCTTCCACATACGTATGTGCAGCATCCATCTGCTGTGTTCTCAAGTTATCCACACTCAGAGAAGCCCATTCTCAGACTGAAGAAAGGGTAACTTTAATTCTATCTTGTTGGTCATCAAGTTCAAACATAGATTTTCAGGCATTCCGTTCATTTTTCTGACCTACTTTTATTTTTTAAAAAAATCCATTAGCAAGATCAAAATGGCTCAGCTTAGCACATGAGCCTGATTTGTTTCTTCAGCAGTTTATAAGGGGAAAGTGTGATTTTTACATCCCTTCTTAAATTTTTACAGCTCAGGTGGTTCCCTGACAGTATCTTTTCACATCATGGGCTGCAAGCAGGTACCTGTGATGCTGCAGCCCCTCAGCGTCTTCATTTATGTTCCCACAAGTTCCAGATATGCTCAGAAGCACAAAAAGCTTGGATTTTTTGTGCACAGCTGTGTGGCTCTACTCTCGGGCATAAAATCACTCCTCTAATTATACAAGCCAAAAAATGTGGGTTTCTGCTCTTTTACTGCCATCAGAATTAGGCTGTGTACCTGGTCTTCTTTCCTCTGTGTGGCTTTTCTCCTGATTATTGACTGCTAATGATTGCTCTCTGTTTTATGTAAAAAAAAATACCTGGAACTCCCAGAAGCTTTGATTATCCCTGCAAGACAAGAACAGAATTAGGAGCAGTGGGGATGAGTGACTTCATGGAGTATTTTTCTGTTACAAATGTTTGAAAAGAAGGAAAAAAAAAATCACCCGTGGCCCGTAGCAGCAGCAGAGGAGGGCGAAAAACAATTCTGAAGGCTGTCTTCAGTGCCATCATGTGAGTGGCACGTCGTGACTCTGTTTACCAGCTGGAGCGGGTGGCATCGTGTGGTTTATTTCAAAAAACTCCTGGGAAATGGAGCTGAGCTCAGGGGAGGAGGAGTTTTACAGCGCATGGGCGTGTGAATCGGGATTGTAAAGCAGGAGCCCGAGTTTGTTTGTTTGTTTCTTTGTTTGTTTGGGGTAAGGAGGGGACGTGCAGAACACGGGAAGTCCTTGCTGCAGGGACAGGGACGGGAACTGCGCTAATGCAGATCGCTGAGGCTGCTGAGGCACCTGCGAGGGCCCTTCACGCCTCCTCCTCCCCATCACCTTGAACAGCGCTGATGATTTCTCCGCCCCTTTGTTGCTATTCTCATCTGGCTGCCCCTGGAAGGACTTGGAGCTGTATAATGTCCCTTGTCCCCAGTCTGCTGTTTGCCAAGGATGCCACACCACAGCGTCCTGGAGGGTGGATGCCTTTGATGGTGTGCCTGCACTGCACCCCTGAACCATTGGCCAAGGCCATTATTTGTTAATTTTGCCACATTTAGGATTAAAGTCTTGTCAGAACACAAACTATCTAGAAAGAGCTGGGCATACCCCTCTTGAAATACTGCAGAGCATCCCAGAAAAAGTGCTGGTTAAAAAGCAAACCAAACCATTTTTGACATCAGCACCACTTGTTTTGCAGCATTGTGCTTGGGCTCCCCCCAATACCTGTTGCATCATTCACCTTGCTTCCAGGTTAAGAGCTTGTGGGGAAATTTCCTGAATTGCTGTTTGTGCTCAGCATTGGGTGTTGGTATAAATGTTTTCTCTGTTATTTGAGCTTAGTCCCCAAAAGCTGCAGCCCCAAAAGCTTGTGCCACAGATGGGGAGTGTCTGGCCCTTAGAGCAGTGAGTGTTAGGGAGGGATCCTGCTGCAGACAGGTGGAGTTGGGGAGGGCAGTGCTCGGAGAGTCTTGATCCTGAGTAGTGGCTGTGCTCCCACATTTCTGGCTTGGCTTTTGCTGCTGCAGTAGCAAATGCTTTATCTATTTTCAAACAGGGCTCTGCGAGTTTGGTGTGTCAAGTTTCCTCTCCCTCTCACAGATTCAGGCTCCTACTCCTTCCTCCTCTTCTTGGCCAATACACCTGTCGGTTTGCACCTCTCTCAGATTTGGGTCATGATCTTCGCGTTGCTTTGCCTCTCTTCTGTGGCATGGGAAAATTGCTTATTGGAGGAGGAGAGTGGTTTTTTTGAGTAGAAAAGGGAAAAACTCTGTTCTAGGTCCTGCTTGTGTTATGGGTTTGGCCATACATGATCAGACTTTTTCCCAGCCATAATTTTTGAGGGGCAGTATTGTTCATGCAAGTTTTTAATAGAGACTGGCACTAATGAAGTGAATGTATATTAACCTTATTTAACTGTGAAATCAAATTGTTCAGTTACCATTTTGTGGAAGGCCAGTGACAGAGGCAGGATTTTATTTCCCCAGGTTTTCTGGTGCTCAGTACCACAATATTCCTTTGCCTCTGGAAGAGATCTGTGACTGTATCTGCAGTTTTTAGGTTTTTATGATTACTCTGTTTCTTAAATAAGTAATCTGCCTTTCAGAGATAATTTCTTTAAGCTACAGTTCGATAAAATCTTGCACTGGTCCTTGTTGCTGGAGTGGTTGCTGCTGACCTGGATTATCCTCCAGCCCTGAGGCTCCACAGGAGCTTTTTAGCAGGGGATGCAGGAGTGGCTGGAAGTTTGTCAGAGATGGGGAACAGCAGGAGACAGCATTTCCTCACAGACAAATGCCTGAGAACCCACAGACACCGAGGCTTCCTTGGTAGTGATGTCTGCAACACATGTAATGACACAGCAGTCTGTGGGGCTTTTTAACAACTCTGATTTATTTAATTTCCATTGGTACTCCTGCAGGGACATTAATGTGTTTGGGTGGGCTTGGGGTCAGTCAGCAGCATTACTTCACAAAGGGATGTTTATGTGATATGGAAAGTAAAAGTCAATTCAGAACTAACTTCATCTTTTGTATTTTGGCAGGTTTAAAAAAATGGCTGAAGATGGCAATGAGGAGATTATGTTTATTTGTAAGTATTAGGAAAAGGATCTAACTCTCACTGTGTGTGACTTGTCTACTCAGAATGCTTGAACTTAAAGACTAAAGCAGACTTAAGATTTTATTTAGAAAAATTGCTTTGTGTTAAGGAGGCTCAAACAGCTGATGGATGATTGGAGAGGAGGTTGTGTCATTTAAGCATACACATTCTGACGCTGTTGGCAAACACACAATGAAACCTCTGAATGTGAGTTAGCAGCTTTTTCATGGCTGAAGTGAGTGAGATTGAAGGTCTAACACTCGTGTAAGCCCTTTGTTTATACAACCAGCTCCAGCAGCCAGGGGTGTCTGGGGATAACTCTGACCTTTGGCCTGACTTGGGGATCTGCAGCTCCACAGCAGGGGCAGGCAGAATGATCATTGTGTCAGAACAAGCCCGGTTTGAGATGCACCAACTGCCCTGGCAGGTGTCACTGGTGGCATTCACTGCCTGTGCTTCCTGCTGTGCCCTCTGTGTAACCCTGGGCTCTGTCACTGGGCTCTGGGCTCCTGGGGTGCTGGTGGGTGAGGAGCTTGGCTGCCAGGCTTGGGTCTCACATGAATCCTCTTCTTTGTCACCAGCCTGGACATGCAGGACCAGGTGCCACGGTGGAAAAGAGTGAAGGGATGTAGAGTCCTTGTGTCAGCAGAGAGGGCCCAGATATTGTGGATCCAGTCAGGGCAGAGCAGAATGGTGCACATGGTTCTTGGATCCACAATATTTTACCTCTGATGGTTCCACAGCTGCATTTATGGCAATTATCAGAAAGTTCCATTTTCCTCCTCCACCAGATACCCTTGAAAATAGTTTTGACTGTATTTTTACTGAGATACCAATAGTGGTTACCTTAACCTTCCCCTTCATAAAAAGATTCTGGTGGACAGCAAAAAGAATGGGGGTGTGATGCCATTCCTAATTAGACAGAAGGTGTCACACAACATGATTTTCTCCCTTCCAATGGGAGCTGTGGTCACTGAGTCTCTTGAGCTTTTTCTTGTGCTCTCTGCAAATAGTTTTTTCCACTATGGGGACTGCTTATGTTCTGAAAAAGTGAGTTGCTATAAACCTCCCAATGATAAACATCCTTGAATATGTATTTCATAGATGAGAGAATTTTGGAATATTTTTTTACTAGGTGTATGAATATAGTCTCCCTGGGGTATTTTATGATTATTCCCATATTTGTTTTTGTGCTTCTGCTATGGCTGTAATCTCTTGGAAGTGTCACATATGACAAGTGTAACAGCTTTGGGGAATGGCTGCTGTGGGATATCCCCTGGATACTGAGCTGTGCCACACACTGTCATTGTCATATTCCCCTGGCTTTGGTCATTCTCTGCAAAGGAGTGAGAGGAATGTGTGGCTTGCTCCTGTCTGTAGTCGTGGACAGTGCTGTCTGTACCTTTCAGAGGTTTATCTTTGCAGAAGTGAGGAGTGCCCTGATGCAGTCAGGAGATAAGGAAAATTACAAAGTGCCTTTTCCTTTGGACAGCAAAGCCTGTTGGAAAAGCTGTTACTCAGGCTATTCCTTCCTGTCCCCTTGGTTATGACAACCCTTTGTGGCTGACAGTCCATTTCTTTTCAGCAGTCAGGTTTACATGTTCCTCTGTAACTCCTCTGCCCTCTCTGGTTTGGGAAATCTGCTTTTAGCCCAGATTATTTCAGGAATATTAAGGGCAGCCTGGGCTACAGGTGCACCTGGAGCAGGGGAGTGGTGGAACAGTAAACAGGACAGCTGTAGGCTGAGCATTGATGATGGTGCTCTGTGAGGAGCCCATGGATCCTTTCCTCTGGTACAATAACTCTGTGGTGCTGTACAGCAAGCCGGGCTGGGAAATTCCTTCTGCTGAAAAATAATGTGAAGAGCTGGTTGTTTCATTCCTTGGCTCACCAGGAGGAAGCACAAACAGCTGGACAGGAGGCAGTGACCAGGCTTGAGGGTTGGACCAGCCAGAAATGCAGTTTGTCAAATTTATGTATTTTTTCACTGCTAAGCTGGTTTTGTCGCCAGAAGAAACGTGAAGCAGTTTGGAATCTCTTTGTTTTAGAAGTCCTCTTATTCACTGGGACAAGTACCTGGAAGGGAGAAGCTTCCAGTTAGGAGCACAGAGTAGCTTTGCCAGAGGGGATATACCTTGGAGTGACTTGGCTTTTGTCGTGTCTTCCCAAAAAAAAAAAAGGTGTAGTGACCCTCTACTCCACATCTTTTTTGGGGTTTCCTGACTTGCCCTTGTAAGCTGGAGCTCAGATGCAAAAAGCACCACAGCAATCTAACCCCCGTATGCTGATCTCTCCTGAAGCTGTGTCAGCAGCTGACCAGGCAGGGCAGTTTGGCAGCTATTTTTTTCCCGGTGAAGCAATGTATAAGCATTTGGAATCCTGTTAAGTTAGCTTATTTTAGAAAGCCTCAAGTTATCCTCGACTGAAAATTGTTTCTTAGGAACCCGCTCAGTTCTGGGTAATTTACAGCCACTTAAACTAAAAGTTAATTTAGCTAAGCTGCCAGTGAAGGAGGTGGCCAGAGTGTGTTGTGCTGACTTGTCTGGAAAGGCACCAGGAGGTGCCTTGGAGGTGTCTGTCCTGCCCTGTGGGTGAGGAGTGTGTGTGGCCAGGCAGAGCTGGTCTCCAGGACATGCTGGTGCCCTGCTGAGCCCTGTGCCACTTCTGCTGCTGCTTCTGGTTTGTGCCTCCTGTCACTGCAAGCACCACACCACCCAAGCTGCTCATAACAGCCCAGCTCCTGGGGAAGGCACTGATGTGATTTTCTTTAGCTGCTACTAGTGTTCCAGCACTTTATCTGAAGAATAATGCCATCTTTAAGCAGAATATTTACTGTGGGTGTAAGGCATTTATTTTCTTTTAAGAGAGAATTTAAACAATTGTCTCCTGGTGCTAGTGATCACAGTGTGTGTTATCTCACCTGTGCAGGTGCCAGCTATCAGCTCAGTGTTCAATTATTCATGTTCTTTTAAGCAATATAAATAAACATCTGCCTCTCTACGTGTGCATTTTGCCTGGTGCTGGGTTTCCCTTGAAAGAGGGAGGAAACTATCTCACAAAAGTGTTTCCCACCAACCTTTTCTGCCTGGTTCCTTGCAGGGTGCGAGGACTGTGGGCAGTACCATGATTCAGAGTGTCCTGAGATGGGCCCAGTGGTGACAGTCAAAGACTCCTTTGTGTTGAGCAGGGCGAGGTAAGAAATGTTTGTGTTAATCCTGACTAACCCAACGCCCATGTCAGTCCTTTAAAGCGTATTTGCTGCTCAGTGGATGTCACGCTGACAGCTGGAAACTGAAGTCCCAGAGGATGACAGAAGTCTATGGAAAGCACATGGCTTTGATTAAATAGAAAAATTGATGCACACACTTAAGTGCTGCACTGAATTGAAGCCAAAAAAAAATAACTTGCTGCTCATCAGGACTTGGTTTCTTTGCTGAGGTTTCTGGCAAGAAGTCAGGTGGTGCCAGATGGGCTGATGACTTCTGTCGTGTTTGAGTACCTGCCACTGTTATCCCCCTTAGATACACCAGATTCATTTCAGAGAAGTGTGTGAGGATTTCTAATTCATGTGTATAAACTCTGTCATTCCTCCTCTTAGAAGCAAAACAAGTTGTTCTCATTATTGTGGGTCTTTGCAAACCATTAGGGGTAAGAGTTCTGTCAGCAAATCTGTGACAGCGCAGCAGAAACACTCGTGTTTGCCAAAAGAAACAAACACACTCGATCTAGTTGGGAGAAAACAACACTGAGTAGTGATTTTTACAGGGCAAGACAATCAGGCACTCTCAGCAAAATTCATATTAAGGTGTAGAATGTAAGACTAAGGAAAAGAACCAGTCATTGTGAAGGTGTAGGACAGATCCAAAAAGGGAAGTGTTCAGATGGCTTCATGTGTTATATATAATGTGTGCAGGGCTTCCATATTTGTTGGGAAGTCACAGGCAGAAAACAGGCACGTGGGCAGCAAGTCTGGCACATCCTGGCTGTGTAGGCTGTGCTGTGTATTCCCAGCAGCTTTTTATAACAAATATGATGTGCTGGATCTGCCACGTGGGTGCCACGACCCCTTGGCCAGGGCAGGATGCTCCTGGTGTCCCACCGAGTACAGCAGCTGCACCTGGTTTCCTGGGCCTTCTCAGAAGAGGAATTGCCCTGCAGTTCCTGCCAGGCACTGCCTTCCTGTGCCTGGAAACGGCCCTGGATGATCCTCTCTAGCAGCTGTTAATGGTTAACAGCCCTGACACTACAAGTGCTGGAGGGTAATTTAAAAATACCCCTTGGAATAACAGAAGCTGGGGAGGGAAGTGCTTTTACCATATATAAAAAATGGGCAGTGCAGTAAGTCTCTAGCCTGTACTACACACATTCAATGAAAAGCTACTATTTCCTACCCTTTTTCTATCTTTTAACTTGCACTTAAATGCCCAGATGTTCCAACTGGGAACATCTGCAAATAATGGTGCATGCACTGGTTTTCAATCTCCTTTTGACATGCAGATGCCAAGTTTTCCTTAGTGTGTGGGTTGCTGGACTGTTGACTTGAAAGGAGAATTTAAAATTGACTTTTTTATAGATAAATGTATTTATTTTCCTGAAGAGTTTTCAGCTGAAGTCAAGTAAGATAAGAAAAGGAAAGAAGAAATTTAATTGCAGCCTTTACATCTGGGGAGCAATAGCTGAAAGTGAGTTATCTGAGGTTGAGGGCAAGTTTAACCACAGACTGGATATGAGTCTTTTAAAAACAGTCTATTTGCTTAACCACGTTAAGTTGTTCCCTCTGTCTCACTGAAGAGATAAAATGGATGCTTTATGGTTAGAAAAGAAGTGTTGAGAAATGTCTGAACTTCTCTAACACTGCTCATTGTGTGTTTCAAACTAAAAGTATTTTTCCTCAATTCATTTGCTTATCTCTGTGATTGCAATCTTTTTGTATTTCCCTTTATCTAGGCAGAAAAGCAGTTCTGCCAGTATCAACCTCTACAGGGTAGTCAGCAGCCTCCTGTCTGATTATTTTTAGCTTTTCATCTGTTTGCACAGACTTGAAAAAACAGACTTGCATTTGGTCTGTAAAACCAATACAATGGGGCTAGTCATGTGAATTTTTGGGAAGATGTTCTCTGTGTATGATGTAGTAGATTAACGTTAGTTAACAGTACATTAACAGTATTTACTACATGTAGTTCTCCTCTTTGGGAAAAGAAAGAGGTTGGAACCACAGAAACACTTGTGTTTAATGCTGACTTCTTCTTCCATGGGTTCCTGCAGTGCAAAACTGTTACTGGACAAGGTGGTGTTCAGCCAAAGGCTGAACTTGATAATCTCAGAAGTCTTTTCCAACCTAATCAGTTCAGACTTTTTTTTTTCCTCAATTGTCTCTTAACCTTTAGATCATCTCTGCCTTCTAATTTGGAGATAAGACAACTGGAGGATGGGACTGAGGGAGTGTTTGCTCTGACTCAGCTGGTGAAACGTACCCAGTTTGGCCCCTTTGAATCCAAGAGAGTTCTCAAGCTGGAGAAAGAATCAATTTTTCCCCTGAAGGTAAGAAACAGAATTTGTAAAACAATAAATAACAAGGAGTCACTTTTACCTGTGATGAATTAATGCTGTGTAACACCATGGAAACAAAGATATTGATTAAAGGGGGCTTATTTGGAACATCTTTTAGGTGTGCCCTGTAAGGGATGAGCTAAACAAATGTTCTCCGTGCAAGGAACAGAAGAACCAAGCTAGCAGCTCAGTTCTTTTAATGAGTCTCTTCAATTTGATTGAGTTTGCCTAATGAGCCACATATGCATTGGGTTTATGGAACATGCAGAATAAGTGGGAGTTTTTTCTGTCTTGCATTTGTTTTATTCCTCTCTTGACAAGTTTTGGTAGGAAAAACACTACATTAAGAATGGAATTCAGTCTTAGTTTCCACTAATACCTATCTCAGAAATAAAGATTCAGAAATGTGCCTTGGGCTGATGGCTCTTTGGATACCCTTCCACTCATGTATGCAGTAATTTTTGGGGGAAACTGGTGGCTATAGCAAGAATTCTTGGGATGATTTTTGTTTGTTCCCAGCTTGCTCCCAGTTGTCTGTCTCATCTGAAGGTGTGACTAAGTGAAAGATGCCTGACGCAAGACTTGAGGCTTGCTTCATCCCTGCTGAAAACAAACCACCGCAAAAGCAGAAAATAATTTCTTTTTTTCCTTAACTTTGTGTCACTTCTCGAGGCTTCTTTATTCCTTGCCAGGTGTTCCAGAAGGAAGGGCCCTTGGTGTATTTTGACACCACCAACGAAGACGATTGCAACTGGATGATGATGGTGCGCCCAGCCACCGAGCACGAGCATCAAAACTTAACTGCCTTCCAGCATGACAATGACATTTACTTCACCACCTGCCAGGACATCCCCCCGGGGACTGAGCTGCGAGTGTGGTATGCAGCTTTTTACGCCAAAAAAATGGAAAAGCCAGTGCTGAAGCAGGTCACTAGTGTTGCCAATGGTATGTGTGTGTGTGTGGGGGCCTTTCTTCCTTCCTAAGGGCCCAGTGCCTGTTGGAGTTGACAGGGCTGTTTATCCAGTAGGTTCTTATCCTTCAGAGTCAGGTCAGCCTGCACACGTGGAAAGAGGAAAGGGTAGATTCTTCACCATTATACAGCCAGTTTTTTTTTAAAACTGGTGGCCTGGTTAATGGTTCAGCCTCTTCAGAGTGGACAAGCTGGATAAATAGTCCTTAACTAAAGATTTGGTGGTTGTATCAAAAGCATTTCTGGGTAGGACAGCAAAGGAGCTCATTTATCAGAGAAATCTGTATTCAGATTTGCTAAAGAAACCATTCTGCAGTTACAGTGAAAATGGTTTGGTTTTGCACAGAACTGTTACACAGTTCTAAAAAACCAGATGTGTGTTAAGCAGCCTCACATGGGACCCACTAGAGTAAGATCCATGTGGCTGTGCATTGGGAAGATAGGCAGCTGATACTTTAGAATCTGAATTAGAATTGCCCCAAGTTCCAGTGTTTTCCCCTTGGTTTTCTCCTACTTTTTCATTTGTACAGCTGAAAGGCAAGATCTTTTAGCATTGCAGGGGCGTTTTCTTCCTGCTCTTGAGCTGGGAGTACTCCCTGGGTGTTATTACTACTCTGCTGGGTATAATTTGGGGTGACAAATTTGGGGAGAGGCCACTGCCACCAGTGTCAGCTTTATGGCTGCCCTTGATCCTAAGCAGAGTCTCAAGTGCTACAGCTGAATCAATGCACTTGACATGTTTCTGAACTCTGAGATGTTTCCAGTTGGTATTAACTGAGAGGTTTCATCTTTTCCCTCTTTAGTTTAACCTGTTCATGTGTTTTTGTGGGGTTATGGGTATTGTAAAAATACTTCTGAAGTATGTCCTGCTCTCTGTGTTCAGCACTCCACGGTACACTCCAGAATATTCAAGGCACGGTGGGTGAGATTCAGGTGTAAGAATGGTTAAAATTTTACATGAGAATGTTATTTGCAGCCTGTTAGAGAATAAAACTTAGTGACTCTGGTTACTGCCCTCAGCACAGAGCAAGAGTCAAAGGGTAACAAAAGAAGATGAACTCTTTTTCCTCTTCACAGATACGTCCTTGGTAGCGATGGACTCTGATAAAGAGGGGAATAATAAGGTCTTTTCAAAAGCTTCATCTGCTGTCTTACCTCATAAAAAAACCAAGAAATCCAGCATACTAGCAGCTGATCCAGCAGGTATGCAAAATTACAGTGCTCTTAAGGGAGATAGAAGACAGATACAGGTCTGCAGAGCTGCTAGGTGTAACACTCCTACACATGTATTATGGATATATAACTTCTGGCAAATACTAATTTAAAGAGGATTTGAAAGCCTGATTTTTTTTTTCTTTGATTTTCATGGGCACAGTGCTTAAAGTACATACACAGGTGAAAAAAAGTGACAGAGGGGCCAATAAACTTTTAGGCAGATTATTTTCATGAAAACCACAAGTGCTCCTGACTTTGGGGGTGGCTAGTGGTGGGGTGGGGGCAATCCCCAAGAAAATAATCATTCTGCTTGTGCAAATTAAAATGATCAGGCCAAGTTCTAAAAGAAAATATTTCAAATGTTTGGAAATGACAAGAGCACAGGCCATCCCCAAATCACAATAATACCACAGTATATGCCACTATTAGAGTTCAGACTGTTCTAAATTACAGAAACTCAAATTTAAATGAACTTATAAGGAATACATATCCTCTTGGTAAAGATCATTTGGCTGAGGAAATATCTGGTACTGTCCTAGGAACTCTGCCCCAAGGATTTATTATGAGGCAGTGTTCCCCCCACCCAGTCCCTGCTAAGTGGAAAAGTGAAATTAAGAACCCACTTAACACAAATTTCAAAAAGTACACTCAGAGTACACAAGATCAAAAGAAAAACCATTCTAGGTCTGCTCTTTGAGGGGTTATTTCCCTAAACTTTGCTTATTAATAGTGAAAGTAGCCAGGAGGAAAGGAGGGGAGTCGTTGTACATGTGTACAGAGCAATTGATTAGAGGATCCATTTGTCAGCTTGAGTTCTGTCACAGCTAAATTGTGAATTTGACTGGAGAGTTGTCTTTCAGTTTGGCATTATTGATTTTTCCAGAGGTAAAATGAAGAATTGGAACAGCCCTTCCTACATCCTTCACCCTACTGCCTGGAAGTCCAGCTTCAGTAGGAACAAAATGCTGCCCATTGTATTTTGGGAACCGTGAGGTGTTCTCACTGATGCAGTGTTTTGGTGCTTCCAAAACAAAATTCTCTTCTTTTGATTCAGTTTGCCTTAAGTCATACCAAGCAGTTGCTGGCTGTCAGACCTGTGATGCCAAGTCAGCCAGGTTGCCCTGCAGCTGCCCTGGAAGCCTGAGGAAGTGAGAACTTAAAAAGGACCTGACTCTCCCTGACAAACCAGTGCAAGGAGCAACTAAGGAGCAAGAGGAGTGCAGAGTCAGGCACAATTAACTTACACAGCATCTTGGTTTATTGTTTTTGTCCTCCTGGACAGAACCCTCAAGAAGTTCTTTATGTCGCCTGTAAAAAAGGAAGTTTTGTTGCTGTATTGCCGAATCATTTCTTATTAATTTATTTCTTGCAGCACGGATCAGATCACACCTCTGTAGTGCAGTGTTGAGTGTATCTTGTAGCAGGGAACAGGCTCTGCCTCAGAGAATCCTTTATTTTGGTTGAAGAACCAACACTGAAAAGAAGGAAGAACTTTACTGTCCCTTTACAGATGGGGTCCTCAGGCAGAGAGAGATGAGCTGACATGTAATGACCACCCAGGAAATCTGTGTCAAAAACACAGGCACAATTCAAATTCCCTGTGCTGCCATTCACTTCCCCTGACTTCAGTGTCATCCTCCTCCTCTGCAGGAGGAGTCTTGTACACTGTGAGATAGTCAGCTTTTCGTGTGCCATAAAAAATCTCTGAATCAGTCCAGATTTATCAGATCCTCTTGACAAATTCAAATATATCATCTAAGGACTGAAATACAAAGGACTGTGAACAGAGTAACTCTTCCTATTTTTTTTTAATTCCAATTTCATTTTTGTGCTAATATCTTCATTTTCTTTACCTTCATTGAGTTGATACGTTAATTAAAGTATTAGTGTGGGGATTTCATAGCACATCTAATTAATGAAACTGCTCAAACCCGGGTTTTCATTGTCCTCACCCTTACTTCCATTAATCCAAATGTTCTTACTCTGCAATGCCCTTCACAGAGAGCAAGGAGCTTTCTCCTGCCTCTGTCCTCAGCTAACCCAGAAGAAGACTGGTAACTCTGGTTTTAAAGGTGCTAAAATTGCTTTATGTCGTGCCTTCTATGAACACAGTTCTTTGGAAAGCGATAAAGGAGCCCTCAGGATTTTACAAGGGCACTCATAGTCTCCCCTGGCATCATTTATATCTTCTGGTAGTTCAGCTCTTTATGTTTGGAGAATCCTGAAATCGTCCCCCAGGGGCTTTTTGCTGCTTAAATTGTGCCTTGTGATACTCAGGGAGTTACTGCAAGATAAACAAAGCTGCAGGGGTTTACCACCTTCCCATTTTCAAAGCTTTTCAGTATTTCTTGTTGTGATTTAGTGAACCCTCCAGAAGGCAGTGGAACAGCAGAAGCAAAGCCCAGCCAGTGGACGTGTAAAGTGTGTTCATCTGCTTTCCAAGAGCCCCAGCTGCTGACAGGTAGGAAGTGCTAGAAATTCATGGGAGAGCACTGAGAATCATCAGCAGAATTCTGCTCTTCCATGGCTTCACAGCCATGCTCCATCCATGGTGTAGTTTTAAATTTTGTGTTCCTTTAAGGAAAGGAGCAGTAGGGAAGGTAGAAAAGGGATGTTTTGGGTGTTTCGACCATGGCAGTGTTCAGTCTCTGGACAAACATTGAATGTAGAAGAAATAAAACCATGATCTAGAAGATGATGTGACTGTCAGGAGAATCAAGGATAGGGAGCTGCAGGAACAGTGTCAAGGTCAGTGATGCCAGATTATACTTTGTGATATTGTCCGTCTGGTATTTATGGCAGATTTAGTAAGGGCAATGAAGTACATTTTTTTTCCTGCATTTCATTTGCAGCTGTTTTATGCAGTTTTCAGAAGAACTTAAAATTATTTAGAAGCTTTGGCCATTTGATGAATCATTTTTGAAAAGGGCACTTAGGTCAGTAAATAACTTGGGCATTTGGAAAAACATACCCATTATTAGAATCATAAACCTTTTACTGTGATATCAGCAAATCTCTTTAAAAATTCAGTTCTTGGGACTGTTTAATGAACTGCAGACTTTGATTTATGAAGGTATTGTTACTGCTTTTGAAATAATTTGAACTAAGTCTCTGCAAAGTGAAATGTACCTGATAGATTGGCTTTCAGCTAGTTCCATTTGAGTATTTTAAGGATGATTTCATCCTCAATCTCCTGTTCTTCCCTATCCACCCAGAGCACTTGCTGAGTCACCTGGAACAAGCCAAAGGTGCCTCCCCAAGCAGCCAAAATGATGCTGAGAAGGCAGAGAAAGCAGCAGAGGCTGTGCCAGCAGATCAACCAGTGGCAAGTGATGCAGCCAGTGCCAGCACAGACTCGAGGAGAAAGGCCAGGAGGGGAAGAAAAGCCAAAACAGCAAAAGTAGAAACACCTCTTGTCATTGATGAGGAGAAAGATTCTGCAGGTAAAACAGAAATCTGGAAAATGCTAAGGAATAGATCTGCTGGTACATCTGTGACTATGCCTTTGCAGAAGGGCCTGAAAAGCAGCAGAGACAAGATGGAGGTTTTTAGTTAAATCACTAAAGCTGCCAATTTACCAGTTCTGTTAGTTATTTCTGAGGGCCTTGAAGGCAGCACCTACATTCAGTCACCTGAATTCTTCTGTGATGGTTTGTAGAGAGCCCCAGAGAAACACAGGGGAGTGGTTATGAGAACTGTAAGAAAGAACAGGAGGGGAGGCATCCTTTCTCTCAAGAGGACAAATCTTTCTCTCTCTACCTCAAGTTTAGTTTAGAAAAGGCTTTACTTTCCTTGAAGGGATGTTCTGATAAGAAATTTAATGATGCTTGGTCAACTGAGCCTGCAGTAATAGCTTGGAAAGGTAAGAAGTTAGAAAAAGGTGAGATGTCCCTGCCCGTGGCAGGGGGTTGGATTAGATTTCTAAGAGTCCCTCCCAATCCAAGCTGTTCTATGATTCTTTGAATGTGTTTGTGGACAATTTATTTGTCCAGTGCCACATCTTATTACAGATTTTGCATTTGAGGTTTTACTTGCAGCTGTCCACATTACTGCTGTATCTGTTTCTTTGGTGTGTGTGTGCAGTGGAACGTGTGGCTGACGCTGTCACCGAGGTCCCTCCAGAGGAGGTGGGCCTGCCTCCAGCTCCAGAAGAGAGGATTATGGATCTGGTTTTAGGAAAGATGCCCAGCACCACAAACAGCATCAGCTCAGTGACAAAGTAAGTGTTCTGGGATGCAGAATTTCCTCTTAGTTGTAGCTAAGATGATGTAGCACGCAACATCGTTCTGCTCGACTTCTGGGCCCACAGATGCTCTTTTTCATCAGCATAAAATTGTGTGATCGTGCTGCTGCTTCAAGAGGTGATTTTGAGTGCCACTTGTACACTGGTAGGATTTTGGAACACAACATAAATGAAAATTTCTTTTTCCATCATGTTACTGCTTTTATTCGGTGTGTTTCCAAAAGCCTCCCGCAGCTGCAAGGTGAAATTTACTCCCATTGGAAGTTAGTGATAAGACAGGCAAAGAGACTTTTTTTCTTTCAGAATATGTTAATCATCATTATTCAGTCTTGCTTGTCATCTTAGCTCATGAATGACTTCATGTTGATTTTGCATGTGATACTAGATTTGGAGCAGTAGGAGGGGAAAACTTCAATATAACAAAACCTCAGGGAGACTCTCAAGTATCACATGATTAATTCAGATTCTTTTATGTCTTTTTGTCTTGGTAAAATTGGCCTTTTCAAATTTTTTTGGCGTAACAGAGCACTCAATTTTTATGAATTAGCTAGTAATGGTGTATACTGAAGCCCTTAGCAGACACAGAGCCATCAAAAAGGCATTTCAGCAGGTGGTTGTGCTGGGAAATGGCCCAGTCCTGCTTGGCACCCTGCTGCCCTCTGCCCAAACACAGCTTTTTACATGGGGGCTGCCAAGCTTCCTGAGCTGAGCTAGTGCTGATGATTTCAGAGCAGAACAGATCCTTTCTGTTCCTCTGAGGGGCCTGCAAAGAGAATCTCTGCTGCTGCTTTTTTGCCTTGCTGGTTCTGGGTGAGGAAAATTTGGAGTGAGTGACATCTGCAGCTTCCAGGGTGTGGCCAGGGGGGCACCTTGGAGCTCCATCCAGGCCCCCTCCCTCCTGCCAGGAGCTGAGTTTAACACTCCTCTAGCTTTTGCCAGCTGGTGGAACTCTGTTGCAACCTGTGGGATAGCTTTCAGTCCCTGCCTTTCTCTCTAATCCAGTAGGTTTGCTCATCACCAAAACACCATGTCCCTCAAAAGAAGTTTAATTCTCTCCAGTAGACACGGGATTCGGAGGAAGCTGATAAAGCAGCTGGGGGAGCACAAGAGGGTCTATCAGTGCAGCATCTGCAGTAAGATCTTCCAGAACAGCAGCAACCTCAGCAGGCACATCCGTTCTCATGGTGGGTTGGCTTTTCCCTTGCCTGGGCATTGATTTTGTGTGTCTTGGTTTCACCTTGGAGTTAAACAGCAGGGCTCGTTTTTAGCTATCAGGATATCTATTTAAAAGGAAACTGGTTTTGCTTTTTTCTTTCTTTTAACTCTCTCTAGGAAACTTATTTTAATTTTTCAGACCAAAGCACGAGAAGATAATAGCGCAAAATGGATGTTGAAAGTATTTAAAATTTGAATTAGGTATATCTTTTAAATGAGGGCAAGGATGTGATTTTTTTTTTCCAAAGCTCCTATTGCCTTTAAATATATACATAAATATCACCCCCACCTTCACAGGCACATGGGTAACATAGCTGTGTAAATGTCAGGTTAGTGTTTTTCCACCGGTGATCTGCAGTTCCAAGGGCCTGTGTCCTATTCTGAGGGTTCCATGAAAAAATCATCACTGAAAAAGGGTGGGGGAACTAAACTAAAATTGTTGGAAATGGTTAAAATCCACTGGTTAGATCTTCTGAATTACTAAATTTTTCATCACCAGCCTGTTTGTTTGCAGTTGCATGTGCTTTGGTTTCCCCTGCCTTGCCTGGAGTTGGTTATTATCAATCACTGACTACTTCCCTTTCATCTTGATTGATCCCCTCAGGTGACAAACTGTTTAAATGTGAGGAATGTGCAAAGCTGTTCAGCAGGAAGGAGAGCTTGAAGCAGCACGTTTCATACAAGCACAGCAGGAATGAAGTGAGTGGAAGGGGCTCTCAGGCTCTTGCAGGATTTATGTGGAAAGGCACAGGGAGATTCCAGGTGTGAGCTGGGCAGTTGCATGTGAGTGAGAAAGGACAGAGAGAGGGTGCTCACATCTTCTCTTAGAATGACTGATGAATTTGAAAAGTGCTTTTGAGCATGTGCAAGCCCTTTTCCTATAGAAAATTGCTTTCAGGCATCGCTTCCAGCAAGACAAGCTGGAATTAGCTGGACCTGCATGATACAGAGGTTAGAGGTTAGATTCCATTCTTGTTTGCTTGTCCTGTTTCATTTCTCCCCACTTTGCACCTTTAATGTGTGAACTCTGCCTTTGAATGCTGCTGCCATAGAACTATTAAACACACCTTACTTGTGAAAATTTCCATTGTTGCTTGGCACCAGGGTCCTTAACTCTCAGATTGCTGCCAACACTTCTGGAAGATGAGTCAGCTCACATCTTGCTTCTCAAACATTCTGTATCTGTGTTGGACCAGGGGAATACCAGGGAGACTTCTACATCCACACAGGAGCATAGTCTTTGGGGCTTTTTATAGCTCAGATGTAGGAACATGGCAGGATGATACAGCATCAGAATTTTGCACCACTGTGTAGTTAAATACCCCCTTGAAGGAATAAAGATTGGAGAGGACAGAAAACAGAAGAGGTGTTTGAGGTTTAGAGTTTCTGTGTCAGATGTGACTTGGCTTTTCCTGTTTGTGCTCCTCAGGTGGACAGTGAGTACAGGTACAAGTGCACCACGTGTGAAAAGGCCTTTCGGATAGAGAGCGCCCTGGAATTCCACAACTGCAGGACAGGTGAGGATGGATAACTGTTCCTCTGGCATCTCTGCTCCGTCCTGGGAGGATGTCCCCAAATCCATCTCAGCAGAGAAACTACGAAAGGGGAGTAGGGATTTAGGTTTTTGTCATCATCACAATAAACAACCTGGTTTTTTGATAACAAAAGCGTAACCAGTAATTTGTAGAGCAACACATCCACTTAGGAATTGGGGTTTTTTACTATCTCCTGCTCACCTGTGTAATATCCTCACTGGTGTTTCCTTTGTTCACAGATAAACTGTCATCATCTCTGTTTAACTTTTTTCCCTGAAACTAAGTTCCACCTCACTCCTCTGAAACAGAGGAACTGGAAACAGGGCCAGTATTAGTGGTAATTTGCAGTTTCTGGGATTACAGTTTTCTTCAGCTTTCTCCAGCTTCTTATTTGCAGTGGTCTCTAAATGTTTTTTTTCTTAGTATCACTCCAACCTGTCCTTTTCTCCCATAGCCATCCCTTGTGGTTCCTCATATTATTTGTGATCTTACGCTCAGAAAGTGACATCCTGGTTATTGTTATGTCCCCACAATAATGTTCAGTCCAAAATCACCCAGGTAATTGCCCTTAGAGCATAGCAATGGATTACATGTTTAAAACCCAGATCCAACAGGAGAACCACCTGTCTCACCAACATACAAAACCTGTTTTCAGCTGTAAAGAGCTGCATGGTTTCTCTTGCTTCCAGATGACAAGACATTCCAGTGTGAGATGTGTTTCAGATTCTTCTCTACAAACAGCAACCTGTCCAAACACAAGAAAAAGCATGGGGATAAGAAGTTTGCCTGTGAGATCTGCAATAAGATGTTCTACAGGAAGGATGTCATGCTGGACCATCAAAGGCGGCACTTGGAAGGTAAATTTACTGCAGATCAACCTAATTATTTCTCTTGGAGCAGCACTGGAGGTGGGCAGGTTAAAGAAATGATGGTGTGCATTCGGTTCTTCTGAATGGTGGCTGTCTTTTTTTTTATTATCAGTTACCTGGTCAAGAGTTTCAAATTTCAGCAAAGTTGTAACATTTATGAAAAATAACAGTAGTGGGCCCAGAGCTGTTAACAGTCATGTGGAATCTGCATGGCTTATTATGCAGCAGTTCAGACTGGCTGACTTTAATTATATATTTTTCCTTCTTTGCATCCTGTTCTTTCTTTTTAAAAATTCATGTGGTAACTTGAAAATCTGAAGGCAGAGAGTTAACTTGACACATACAGCTGAGAGTGACTACTACATAAATACAGTGTCAGGGGCATGTTATCTTTGAGAACACTTGAGAATATATGAAAAGGAGATTATGAGAGTTTACTGTTCAAAATCTCAAGCATCTAAGGATATTACAGGTACTTAAAGACTGGAAAATAAATGGGTACATTGCTCAACATGTATTAGAATGTGGTTAGTGACTTAGATAATAAAGCCAAAAGTGATTTTTTAAAAAAGCAGACAGATTGTCTATTTTCTGTGATGAACCAGAGGACAAGGGGCTCTATGACCTGGGCAGTGTCTCATTTTTGGCTGTCACAGCAGAGCAGGAGCCCTCTGCCCTCCTGAAAGTAGCAGAGAAAGAGGTCTGAAATCCTCTCTGAGCATTACAGCTGATGCTGGATGGTTGCATCTCTCCTTAGAGACTTCCTCTCCTCTCTTTCTTAGTGAGAGTGAATTTCTGGGCCAGGTACCAGATTGAAATGCCAGGGCCTATTAGATCTGCCTGTTTCCTGGTGTTGACAAAAATGTTGTTGACAAAAGTGTTTTCAGACACCGTACAATTGGCTTAATGACCAATAAACCATAACGCATCCCTTTGGCAGGCTGCTTCTATATTCTCAAAACACAATTTTAATTTAGTAATCACCCTTTTGTTAGCAATTAAACCCTCCATTGAGGCCCATCCCAGTCTCCTCCTGAAAAGGCTGGAGTGGAAAGCCATGGTTTGTTTATTTCTCGTTTTGTTTTTTTGATGGGGACTGTTGTGTTAAGGGGTGAGGCGTGTGAAGAGAGAAGACTTTGAGCACAGCACGGAGAACATGGTTCGCTACAAGAAGGAGCCCTCGGGGTGCCCCGTGTGTGGGAAGGTAGGAGCTTGTGCCAGCTGTGCCATGAGAGGCTCTGCATTGTAGCTCCAGGGGTGCTGCAGCTCAGCCTAGAGAGGAGAAAACTGAGGGGATTCATCCATCCATTTAAATATCTCCAGGGGGGTGGCAGAGGATGGTGCCAGACTCGTTTCGGTGGTGCTCAGCAACGGCACGAGGAGCAATGGCCATAAAATAAAACACAAGAAGTTCCACCTCAACATGGGGAAGAAATTCCTCACAGTGAGGGTGGCAAAGCTCTGGAACAGCTGCCCAGGGAGGATGTGGAGTCCAGGCAGGACATTCCTCTTCAAACACCTGTAGCTCTGTTATTTATCCAAGCCTACTGTGGCCATGGATGGTGAGAGCTGGTAGCACAAAGATAAAAGTGCATTTCAGGGCTGAATTTCCTCAGGACATGCAGCACAATGTAGAGTGTCACGTGGCCACTGTGGGTGTCAGTGGAATCTCATGGCTTATGTTATTTAATACCGAGTTTTTCTGGCTGGTTGTAAACAGCTGGAGTTGACTGTGTGCATTGGGAATCCTCTTCCATGGGGATAAAAGTGAATTCATGCCATAGTCGTGACATGGTTGCATTTGAATGCTCAACACTCATGATTTTCAGTCACTGTTGTCACAAGGAGTGTGGGTTTAACTCACGATTTTATAAATGTTTAATGATTCATAGTGTAAAAACGAAGAACTCACAAGTTGCCGTGTAGACCTCTGGTTTTGATGCTTTGGGTATATTTCATATCAGCCAAGGTAGATTTTGGGGCTGTATCTTTTTAGAGATAGATGGAATATTTGTGATTCAAAAGACACTTGTTTAAATATTTCAAATTCTGCTCTATATAATTCTGCTGCAGTTTTTTTGGAAGTCCACCCATGGTGAATGGCCAGTTTCAGTCAGTTCCTTGGAACTGTGCCATTCCACTGGATTTTGCCATGCCAGCAGTTTCAAGGCAGACTGCTGGCTGCCTAACAGGAGCATGCATGTTTCTGGCCAGAATGAATAAAAAAAGACAATAAATGTGTTCTGTGCTCCTCATGGGATAGGTTACAAAGAACTGTAGCCCTGCTGGACATCATTCAAAAATCTTTCCTTCCTTCTCTTTTCCTTTTAGGTATTTTCATGTAGGAGCAATATGAACAAACACCTTCTGACACACGGAGACAAGAAATACACTTGTGAGATCTGTGGACGTAAATTTTTCAGGGTGGATGTGCTGAGAGATCATATTCATGTCCATTTTAAGGTATTGTGTTAGTAATCTGTTAGAGAAGGCAGATTGTTTTGTCAACACTGAAATATAAGGAATTAAATGAAATTAAAAGGGAATTGTATCACTCGGTGCTCATAAAAATGCTTTTGTTGATGTAATATTGTACCAGCTGAGTCTCTTTAGATTAAAATTCCTTTTATATGCAGAAAAATTAGTTGTTTGAGTAAGATACTCCCTATGTGGTCCTGGACAGAGAAACTCTGGATTGAATAAAACAGGAGGATATTTTAAATAAATAATATTACAGCAGTTAATGCAAAGCAGTCTGCATGGCAGCAAAAGGTGACCAGGCCTTGCTTTTGGAAGAAGTTTAATCTATTAAAACAAAATATTCTTTCCCACTCTACACAGGACATAGCCCTAATGGATGATCACCAGAGAGAAGAGTTCATTGGTAAAATCGGAATTTCATCAGAGGAAAATGACGACAACTCTGATGAAAGTGCAGATTCAGAGCCCCACAAGTATAGCTGCAAAAGGTGCCAGGTAGCTTTAAATACTTTCAAATTCACTTGGGATGGGGGAGGGAGTGGAGGTGTCTATAAATCATTCAGAATTTTCAGTATCATTGAGGGCTCTCAAAGAGAAGGCCAGTTCTCAGGTCTGTCTTCTGCAGTGCTGTTACCTCTGATCTGTGAACTGAGGCTATCCCATAAGAATTGAGGTGGTGTCCAGTAAGGGGGATGATGAAAACTTAAAAAAGGAAAAGACAAATACATTCACTTTTTCCTGTGAAGAAGACAACAGGCAAAACTGGAGGAAGGATCAGTAAAGGAACACTCACATCTCAAGCTACCTTTTAATCATGTGCAACTTAAAACAGTTACAGCATTTCTGATTGATAGAGTCCACAAACTGATTAATTTTTGTGAGGTCAGAAGGTTCTTTAGTGGATACCCTGTTTGGAGGAGTAAGACTGCTGTTTATGTTCAGTGTAACTGCTTATTCTTGCCCTACTCCATTATTAACAGGATGGTGTTGGAAGTGCTGATGGAATGTAGTTCATTCAGTTGTCAGCTGAGAGAGGAAGACTTTTTAAACTTCTCACTGTGTGGCTTTTGCTGTTTTCTAAAGATAGAAGGGGTCCTTAAGGACTCTGCCCCTTCTGTGCCTGGGCAAGTGTGGGGCAAAACCAGTCAGTGAGAACAGCAAAACTGACACAGGGACAGGGGAGTTTTGGTTGTTCAGCCACTGAACTGACCCCTGGAAATCAGAGCTTATTTCACAGCCCACACAGTGGGCTTAATGTAGTGCAAGTTCTTACTTTATCTTCATTTTAAGATCTGGAGATAATAGTATTTCTTATCTGGGAGCTGGTTTTAAGTGCCAACTGATTTTAAATTTGTGTCAGTAAACATGTGAAGGTGTGGTGTCACAGCAGTTCATCATGTGCTGATCTGCTTTCACTGATGCTGATGTGCTTTCACTGTGCTGATTTTCCTGCCTGACACTCCACGGGTACATAAACTATATAAAATTATTTGCTTCCAAGTGAGGTCAATTGGGCCATTCAAATCAGAAAGATCTTTTTGAAAGTTGGGGGTATTTTTAGTGCTTTTGCAGGTGTTTGTGAAGTAAACAGTTGTGTAAAGGCACAGCTGTTGGAAATGGGAATTGATGTGAGGAGATGGGGACACTGAACAGCCAAAGGGAGAACAAATACAGATAACTCTTGGAGAAATCTCTCTTCTGAGCTTGTAAAAAATCTGTTTTTTCTGGTCTCTGATCTCCACCAAGCTGTGCAGTGCTGTTAGAAATGCCCTGACCAGTTCCAGAATTGGAGCAAGAGATCATGTCATTGTGGCACCTCACCCTGGCATACTGGAGCACATCTGGATGTGCACATCTGGAGCTCAGTAGTGCAGCACCTGTTGTAGCTGCAGCACTTCCAGGAGCTGAGCCATAGTCACTGCCCTGCAGTGCCTGGAAATTCCAACCCTTCAGGAGCTGCTGACAGTGCAGGCAGGAGCTCACCATGCCCCCAGAGCCCAGCAGACACTTTCTCCATCTGTGATGTGCTCACTCTTAGAGAATCACAGAATAAGCTGAGTGGAAAGGGACCCTCAGGGCTCACTGAGTCCAGCTCCTGGCTCTGTGCAGCCCCAAGAACCCCACCATGTCCCTGAGAGCATTGTCCAAACGCTCCTTGAGCTCTGTCTTGCTGCAGTGACCAGAACCTGGAGAGCCTGTTCAGTGCCCAGCCACCCTCTGGGGGAAGAACCTTTTCCTGATATCCAACCTAAACCTGCCCTGACACAACTTCAGGGCATTCCCTCAGGTCCTGTCAGTGTCACCACAGAGCAGAGATCAGTGTCTGCCCTTCCTCTGCCCCTACAAGGAAGTTGTACCTGCAGTGAGGTCTCCCCTCAGTCTCCTCCAGGCTGAACAGACCAAGTGCCCTCAGTGGCTTCTCACAAGGCTTCTCCTCCAGACCCTTCACCATCTTTGTAGCCATTTGGACATTCTCCAGTAGTTTAATATCATCCCTATACCGTGGTGACCAAAAGTGCTCACAGTACTCAGGGTGAGCTGGTGGAGGTTAAACCTGGCAGTTCCTCAGTGCACAAACAACTTGAGGTCCTCTTCTTGTGCAGAAGTGGAGACTCCATCTCCAGGTAGAGAAAAGAGTGAATTGATGTCCTGTAGCGGCGTGCTTGTAATGTCCAAAGAGTTCCAGGCCTAAATCCAGCTGCCACAGGATTTTTATCTAGGGGCACACAGGATTTTGAGTGGTACACAGGATTTTGAGTGGCACACGGGATATTTATGTCTGCTCCATGTTACCTGGTCATTGCAACACCTGAGGACTTTTTTCCCCCTTCCATTCACTATTGGTTCATTCCCCAGCTGACCTTTGGCAGAGGGAAGGAGTACCTGAAGCACATCATGGACGTGCACAAGGAGAAGGGTTATGGCTGCAGCATCTGCAACCGCCGCTTCGCCCTAAAGGCCACGTACCACGCGCACATGGTCATCCACAGGGAGAACCTGCCCGACCCCAACGTGCAGAAGTAAGGCTTGTTCCACTGAGCAGAGCTGGCTGCTTGGAGTTCTAATGGTTCTACCTCCTGGGATGGTCTTAGGGAATTTGGCTGTGCTAAAATAACTGGGAAATGGGGGTTAAAGTGTTCATGACAAGCTTGAAATGCGTGTCGCCGGTGATTGGCTTCACACAGATGGATGAGTCAACAGCCCCCCCAGTCTGGGCTTTGCAAAGTCAATGTGCAGAAGTAAGGCTTGTCCACTGAGCAGAGCTGGCTGCATGGAGTTCTAATGGTTCTACCTCCTGGGGTGCTCTTAGAGAATTTGGCTGTGCTAAAATAACTCTGAAATGGGGGTTGAAGTGTTCATGACAAGCTTGAAATGCTGCGTGTCGCCGGTGATCGGCCTCACACAGATGGATAAGTCAACAGCCCCCCAGTCTGGGCTTTGCAGAGTATGAATCAATGATTGTATTGATTCAATGATATTATTTTTATTATAAATCAATTTTAATAAATGCTTTTGAAAAAAATCGAGTGTACAGCAATGCCAGACTGCTCCAGGCTTGCGGTCAGCTTGGGGGTTTCTTAAGGCTCATTTAGAAAAATTTGTGCTTCAAGGAACTTTTATAATAATTAGTCTTAGCAAATGAAATACACTTGGTGACAGAGATGCCTGAGAATCACCTGTGCCTCAGGAGAAGAATCACAGTTTTTGGTCTCTTTGGTTTCAGATACATCCATCCATGTGAAATCTGTGGGAGGATTTTTAACAGTATAGGAAATCTGGAAAGACATAAGCTTATACATACAGGTAAAAATGTTGTGTTTCTTTATAATTATCAATACTAAAGAGAAATTTCTGTTCCCAGTGCCTGCCTTTTTGGGTTTTTTTTTTTGGCTAGAAGATTTTCATTCTACATTACAGTAAGACAAATACAATATTTATTCTTTTAGAGTAAACCAGTTTTCTAAAGCAGGTAATATTAATGAAGAGATTTGATCTGGACGCACAATCCAAATCCCTAGTTAATATGTTTGCAGGATTCACCTAATTCTGTATTCTGTTCTTCCCAAATTCTTATCCATGCCACCTTCTCACCATTACACAGGCTGAAACCTGCTATTGCAAAATCATTTTTAACAGCTCATTACTATTTCATGCTATTCAGTCTTCTCCTACCTCAGGCTTTATCTTCTTTTTCTCACAAAAAAGCCAGCCTTTCTCTCTGTCTTCAAAGTCTTTAATTTAATTTGGGCTACAATATCCATGAAAGGTGTGGTTGTCAGCATAGGCGGGCTGCTGCCCTCTTAACTCACCACTTTAATCAATTTTTAGGAGATGCACATTACTCATTAACATTTTTTTGTTTTGTTTTGTTTACGTTGTCTTTTAAATTTATTTTCAAGGTGTAAAAAGTCATGCTTGTGAGCAATGTGGCAAATCATTTGCTAGGAAAGACATGTTAAAAGAACATATGCGAGTCCATGATAATATCCGAGAATACTTGTGTGCAGAGTGTGGCAAAGGTATGTCTGATGCCTTGTTTTCCATTCATTGTGATAACTGAGTAGCAGGTGAATACCTGAATTAATTACAGCTCCCATGCTGAGAATAGTAGCAGTGCTGTAAATCCTGCAAATTTTGAGAGGTAGAAAATGTATTAATCGGGAGCATTGTGGTTACGTGAGCTGCCCTAATTTCGTACAGTTTGGTTTCATGGCCTGTGAGACAACACTGATTTTAGTAGCATTTGTTTCTGTCAGGTTGAGGAATGCCTGATTTGCAGCACAAAAGTGAATGCAAGTTGATTTTTTTCCTTCTGGGCTGTTCACAGGCTTAAAAAAATACAGGGAATTTCTCTCTATAAGAGCCTTAAGAGTCAAAGTCCCTTTGACTTTTTCAATTTCTCGTATTAAAACTTGAACAAATTTGAGCTGGTATTTTAGTGAAAGGCAGTAGTAAGTCTGACGCCTCTCAGGATGTTTTATCTTTGCTTGTCCCAGCTGTTTTGTTTCTCTATCAGTGATTACTCAGATGTTTTCCAGAGCTTTTTTTCCTGGAATTAAAATAATAATGATGAAGTGCATTGCTGCATAAACAATTAAAAATACGCAACCGTGGACTTGCAGCAGATACAAAATAGAGCTGTTGGTTAACAACATGAGCCTGAGTTCTCCTCTGAAGGTGAGAGTGATGGACTAAGTGTCCTGTGCCTTGTGTCTCACAGGGATGAAGACAAAACATGCCCTTCGTCACCACATGAAGCTTCACAAAGGGATTAAGGAATACGAGTGCAAGGAATGTCACCGAAAATTCGCACAGAAAGTCAACATGCTGAAGCACTACAAGAGACACACAGGTGAGGGCTCCAAAGATGGACAAAAGTCACACTGAATCAGTGAAATGTTAGCCAAGAGAACTCTTACCTAGAACAGTCAGACAGTATGACAAAAACTAATAAAATGTGCACGCTGTGCTCTTTGAAAAGTGAGGTTTTATCCTGTCCTCAGCCAGGGCTGCTTGTTCTACAAATAAATGCAGTTTAGTTGGTTTCAAGTTTTGCTTTTTTTAGTTCTTGGTCTAGGGTAGCTCTGCAGTGTTGGGATTAAGTTAGTGTTCAGGTTGTGATTTCCCAAAACAAAATTTGACTTCCCACATCAGTTTCTCTGAGATTTATTTTCTGCTGGATATATAGTGAAATGGTTTAGATAAAAATAGCTGGTGAAGCTGGGCTTCTGCCTTTTTTTGTCTGTGATATTTATTTTTTTGATGTTACTAATACAAAACTCAGAATTGTCCCAGATATCTTTAGACTGCTTTTCACAGGTGCCAAATGTGCTTTTCCTGCAGGAATCAAAGATTTCATGTGTGAGCTCTGTGGCAAGACATTCAGCGAGAGAAACACGATGGAGACTCACAAGTTGATTCATACAGGTAAACCCTCTAAAAAACAGCATCCAGCAAAAATATCTTAATTTTACTCCTTAATTTTGATTTATACTGGCCAGTCTTGAAAACTAATGTTGCACATCCTGTTACCAAACATGAATTGTTGCTCTCATTGAGGCACTGGCAATCCGATGCTCATCCATTGGGTTTCCTTCCTTCCCTCTGCCACCAGTAGGAAAACAGTGGACGTGTTCAGTGTGTGATAAGAAGTATGTCACTGATTACATGCTGCAGAAGCACATCCAGCTCACTCACGACAAGGTGGAAGCTCAGAGCTGTCAGCTGTGTGGGACAAAGGTTTCTACCAGGGCGTCCATGAGTCGACACATGAGGCGTAAACACCCAGAGGTGAGGGGGTTAGAGTGGTGGATTGTGGAATTTTTTTTAAATTTTTATTTTAAAAGAATGTTCATGGCCTTTGGTGACTTAAAAGGAATTACTTTCTTTCCCTCTCTCTCCTTTTTTTTCTGTTCTTTTGGGCCCAATTTTAAGTAGTGTCTGTGAAACATGGACTTAACTGAATCCGCCATTTCACTATCTGATTCTCAGTCCCTAAAAATGAAGCTCTTCTGATTATTTATATTCTCTCTTCTTTTTCTGTCTCAGCTTAAATATATATTTTTTCTAGTTTTGTCTCCATCCATTAGTGAGTGTAATGGATTGTTTTTTCCCCATTGTGTTCTCTGTATTCAGAAGTGATCCGAAAGAAGTGGTGAATAGAGAGGTGACGGCAGCATCTGCTGATGATACAAAATTATTCTCATTATTAAAGACGAATGTTGACTGGAGAGAATCTGGATTACAGGGATGTTTTATCTGACCCCAATGGGGTTTTTTCTGTGTTCTAAATATTGTGTTTCTCCACAGAATTCCTTGTTTAGGTTTGACTGAGGCTTGTCTGATCCCTTTGAGGCTTTTCAAAATTTTTTTTAACTACCAATTTTTCATTAGCATTGCTTTGCTGTTTTATCCTGATGACTGTGAAGGAAGTCAACAAAATGCTTTGTTTATTGATTTGGGGATTTAAAATGCAGCTACATATCTGAAATCCAGAGGGCAATTTGTCTCTATTCTTTGATGAGCTGAGATATGTAAATTCATCTGAAAATAATGAAGTAGGACACAGTTGATAGGTTTATAAATTGAAATGCTAACATAATATTTTTTTTCCCCCAAACACGTTTTGCTGTAGAATCCATCACTTCCCAGAGGGTTATGTTCTGTCTAGAATATGAAAACAGACATGTTCTTTTACTGTGTTTAAATTTTGCTGGATTTCAGCAAGAGGGAAAAGATGATATGCCAAAAGGTTATTTTAAAAATCCACAGTTAACTCCCTGTATCAAATACTATGTGTGAAGTGTTAGACTACATCACTTTTGCTTGGTGACTGGGTTTATTAGGGAAATGCTGTGCTGTCTGAGCGGTTTGCAGTGCTGCAGTCCTGCAGCTGACACCTCTTTGTGTTCAGATCCTTTCAGTGAGGATTGATGATTTGGAGCCCCTGCCAGAGACGACGACCATTGATGCCTCTTCAATTGGGATTGTTCAGGTGAGTTCCAGGGTGAGGTGGGACATCACTTTTTGGGTACATAACAGAGCTGGGCGTGGGCTGGTGGGTGAGGAATGTACTTTTTTTAGAGAGTCAGCCCCAGTGGAACATGTCCAAGCAGCCACAAGCTGCAGATCTGCTTGGTTGTATAACAGGCAGAATGTAATTACAGGGTGAGGTCTCAAATCCCTGGAGTCAGGATTTTGCTAAAGTTTGTTTCTTCGCTTGAGAACTGACAGTAAACCAGCTGCAGGTGATTGTGTCTTTACTTGGAACCTCACTAAGCAAAAGGACTTGATGTTTTGTTTGGAAATGTGTTGCTCCAGCCGGAATTAGCCTTGGAACAGGGTGAACTACCAGAAGGGAAGCAGCACATAAAAACCCCTAAACGTGGCCAGAAACGAAAACAAAAGTCAGGTGAGGAGGAGGAAGCTCAAGTGCCTGAGGATCCTGCCTTCACTGAATACACAGAGAAGGAAGGTGAATTCACAGGGAATGTTGGAGATGAGACTAATTCAGCTGTACAGAGCATCCAACAGGTGAGCTGCAGGAGGAGGGTGATGGGTGGCATTGCTTAGAGGGATAACCCTTCTTTTGATTAAAAAACATCACAAAAGTGTGGTTGGAACATTTGGAGCTGATTGGATAACTTGTAGTAATACAAAGATGAGTTTAAAAATCCAATCAGTTGGACCAATAAGCTCCTCATGTTTGTGTTTTCATTTGGTGTCAGCATCAGCTTGTTTGCTAGGTATCACTAACTGGCTGAGGCTGTGATTAAAAGAGTGAAAGTTAATTTGACTGTTCTGAATGTTCCATAGCCCTCCCTCTCATCACCATCTTATTTCTACATGTGGGAGTTGGTGTGTTCCAAGTTTCCCACCCTCCCATCTGTGTCCAGAGGAGGGCAACAAGGCTGGTGAGGGGCTTGCAACACAAGCCCTGTGAGGAACGACTGAGGGAGCTGGGGTTGTTAATCCTGGAGAAAAGGAGACTCAGAGGTGACCTTATCACTCTCTACAACTCCTTGAAAGGTGGCTGTGCTCAGGTGGGGTTGGTCTCTTTCTCCAGGCAGCTGACAGAATGAGAGGACACAGCCTTAAGCTGTGCCAAGGTAAATACAGGTTGGATATTAGGAAGAAGATTTTCACAGGACGAGCGATGAAGTACTGAACTGATCTGCCCAGGGAGGTGGTGGAGTCACCATCCCTGGATGTGTTTAAACAAAGACTGGATGTGGCACTGGGTGCCAGGGTTTAGTTGAGGTGTTAGGGCTGGGCTGGGCTCAATGATCTTGATGGTCTTTTCCAACCCAGTGATTCTGATTCTGTGGTTCTGTGTGTGACTTCACTCGCTGGCAGCACGTGAGCCCAGCAGCCCTTCCCTGGTATCTGGTGGTCAGCTGGGCACCACAAGGCTGAGGTCGTCACCTTTGTGTTTCTCCTCAGGTGGTGGTGACCCTCAGCGACCCCAACGTCACGGCGCCCTCCAGCTCCGTGGGGCTCACCAACATCACTGTGACCCCCATCACCACGGCAGCTGGCACCCAGTTCACCAACCTGCAGCCCGTGGCCGTGGGGCACCTGGGCGCCCCGGAGCGCCAGCTGCAGCTGGACAACTCCATCCTGACCGTCACCTTCGACACGGTCAGCGGCTCCGCCATGCTGCACAACCGCCAGAGCGACATCCAGCTCCCGCCTCAGCCCGAGGCCCCCAACCCTCAGTCCGTGGCCCATTTCATCAACCTGACCACCCTGGTGAACTCCATTGCTCCCCTGGGGAGCCAGATCTCAGAACAGCACCCCCTGAGCTGGAGGTCGGTGCCTCAGACTGACGTCCTGCAGTCCCCGGCGCCGGCCCCGCCGCAGCAGCCGGGCCAGCAGCCGGTTCAGACAGAGCAGCAGCAGCAGCAGATGTACAGCTACTAATTTATAGAGGAGTGCTGGCACGGACAGTACTCAGAGACACACAAAAAAAACCCCACACAGACCTTTGGAAAAATTTCTGATGGGTTCGCTGGATACCAAACAGAGATGGGAAAATGTTTATACAATGAAATTGAAGCTGAAATTGGCAGATCACCCTGCAACTCCCTGGTCTGGGATTCTCTCACACCAGTCTCTAGACCTTGCACTGTCTTAAAAAATAACAGAAAGGAAAAGGGAAAAAAAAAAAAGAAATCTCACCACAAATTTAGCAGCCCCTTGCAGTTGTGCACTAAGATTGAGATTTGACAGGTGCATCATCACACACCTTAACCAAAACAGGGAAATCCTAAATTTCGCGGCACTTGTGATGTACAAAAACCCTTTCAGCCATACCATGTCACTTCTTTCCAAGTCTGGAAATGACATCTGAACACCTGGTTTGCAGAGGGTGGAACGTCCTCGTGGTCAGCTGGTAGAGACTGAGATGTGAAGACACAAAGGGGCAAAACAAGAATTGTCATTGTTTCTTATCTTCTTTAGGTCTTGTATCTAACAACATCGGTAAAGTAGGTGGAATTTGGGGTTTTGGGGTGGGCATGAGTGTGGTGTGGAAGAAAATATTACCAATTATTTCCATTTTAGTCATGGGAAAAACCCTGTACCCATCAGACAGTGTTAGTGCTGCTTGAGCCAGAGAGCTGGCCTAATGCTGAAGCAAACTTTTCTGGAATTCTAATCAAGTTTCAATCAAACCAATTACAAACTGAAAGAAGAATGTGATACAGTTTTATGTAATTTTTCAAACCTGCTCTTTCAATCTTGCTTTTAGCTAGTAGGCCTGAAGAGCAATCAGTCCCCTTTGATGAAATTCAGGATGTGAATTTTTTTTCAATTAGACTTATTTCATCGTGTAATAAACATTTGAGAAAGCATTCTTTTTATATATATATACATATACATATATATATATATATATAGCCTTTGTATTTTAGTGTGTGTTCCTGGTGAGTATTTGTGTGAAAAACACTATTACCAACACGATTACTTAATTTTTTTTCATCCCCATGTTGCCCCTTCTCACGGAGAAAAAAAAAAAAAAGTCTGGATTCTGTTCCTTCTGTTTCCAAAATTTCTTTCCAAAGTTCACAGCCACGCACACAAGGTTGTGTGAAGTGCAAGAAAAAGGAAAAGGAATTTCTGAAGCATATTCTGTGTCCTGCCACAAGGAGACAGTGTGCCCCAGTGTATAATGGGAGAGGTTTGCATGACTGCTGGGGATGCAAATCATGGGTTGGGTCCACCTTTGCTGACAGTACCCCTTCATTTCATTCTCCATCCATGGATGTGCAGACTGGACTTTTGCATGTCAAGAAGATAGTATTAAGGAAAACAAGCTGGTAGCAAAAAGGAATAAACTAAATATATACATATATGTATATATCCATATATATATATATATATATATGTTAAAAAAATGTTGTTGCTTGAAATCCTGAAGGGCAAACCCCGCTGTGGCTGAACAATGAGGTCCTTTGGGGCAGCAGACTGAGCCACAGAACTGTGCTGAAGGTTTTTGTTTTTTTCCCTGAGGATAAAGCAGCTGCTGTGTCTGACAGTGAGGATGGATTGGTGGTTGTAAAAAATCCTGTCTGTGCCTATGGTATTTATGAAAAAGTTGTATGTTTTTAGCAAAAATATGAGTAGGAACGACTTCAGCTTTGAAAGTCTCTGTTAACATGAACTACTTGACCCCTAAAGGTTGCCTTATAATCTCTACAACAAATCCTCTCAAAGTATAAAGGTCTGGATATTAAAATTAACCTCCAGTGGTTTTCTTGGTGCCATGGCTGTGTCCAGAGGCTTGGTATACCAGGCTTTGTGTAAAGCTGCAGGACAGGAATAAGAAAGGGGTTTCTGGTGACAGATTTTGTGTGTCAGAGGAGCAGAACTACTTTTATGTAAATGTCAGCTGGTCTATAAAATACTTGCAGGGGAGAGACCAGTATTTGATGGAACAAAGATGCCTGTCAGAAAGAAAGGTACCTTTTAGCAGTGTGGGAAAGAATTTTTCATTCCCTGCTCACCTCTGCCTTCCTTAGGTACTTTTCACACAAATACTGTGAGATCCTGTAATTTTTTAGCCTCCCAATGTCCTGAGTACAGTTCCTGAATTATTTCACCACTGGCTTGAGTTAGTTCATTTTCTCTTCAGTTGTCCTGTCCACAAATGCTTCTGTTTCACACCAAACCCACTGGACAAGAGGAAGCCCAGTTTTATTTATTAATTACATTGTTTATGTACTTAAAACTTAATTTTTTCCCCTCTGTGTTTGGTGCTTAATTGGTAAAGGCACATTGTGTTTGGGCAGAGTACTGTGGGAAAAAGGGGAAAAAGGGAAGGAAAGCAAATGGAGAGCTCCTAGGTCGAGTTGTTATGGTAAATACAGAGTTTTTACACAATCAATTTTTTGTTGAGACACATGTAAGTGGTGATTAAGCTTTTAATTGAGGAGGAAGAAGGGGTTTTGCCTTAGCAGAGCAGATGGACTCTTCTGTTGTTCCTCCTGACAGTGGCATTTGTGCTGCATTGAATCAACCTGCATCATTTTAACACATAATTTCCTGTTTGATAAGAGCTGCACTCAGAGGAAATCAACCTTTAGAGACCTCTCTGGCTTCCCAAAATCTCTAGCCTAATGTAATCCCCTGGTTTTCTCCACTTTTATGGGGTTTGGCATCCCTCCCATGCTACCTGGCCTCAATAACCTCGTCCAGGCAATAGGATCCTGCCTTGCTGCCAGTGATTTTAGATGGAATGATCCTGCAGTAAGTGCCTGCATGCTGGTTTTCATCTAGAAATGTCCCTCCTCAATCTCTCAGCATCCCCAAAATCATAGAACAGCCCAGGCTGGAAAGCACCTCAAAAGATGATTGATCTGGTCCTGATCTGGTCCAGCCTTTTTTTGGGGAAAGGGAGCATAGGTGAGGTGATAGAATCATAAAATGATCATTATCCAACATCCTGACTAATTGCATCTTTTAAACCTCCAATAACACAACTCTGGGAAGGTTGTTGCAGTGGGTGATGGTTCTTACCGTAAAAATTACCTTAAAGAATGTTAAAATAACCACTGGAAAGGCTTTGGTTAGGCCAGGCAATAGAAAGCTCTCTAAAAGCTCATCTTCCCAGAGCACTCCTTGGAGACAGGACTGTGACTTTCTCTACAACCCTTGCTGTGGTGCCTCATCATCTCCCAGCCTGATTTTAGTATTACTCCTGTTATTAATACCCCTATGAGAAAACAACTGTATCTTGGGTGTGCTGCACCATGAAAAAAAAATAATTCCAGAACAAATAATTCTGTTTGGTTTTTTTTGTTTCAAATTGTTTTGTTTGGAGATGTTGGAGATTGCTGCCTTTTCTGACAGAGCTTCCCTTGGACAAGCAGCCACTGCTCTCCCAACTAAACCTTTTCCTGGTGAATACCAAAGTTTGTTACTGATGCTGTTTTCAAACTGCATGAGAAATAAAACCACTCCATAAGGGATGTGCAATCTAAATTTCCTCTGCCGATTCATTCCCTGCCTTTTCAGCTGTAGGATGTGAAGGCTTTGTTGTTTTCAGCCACGTGTTGGAGGTTTTTTGCATAACAACTGTTCAGTCACAAACTGGAATGACTTTGAGCCAAAGGAGTGATGTTGTGTGGTGTTCTGTGTATTGTCACTGTTTGTTGCTAAGACTATTATTTAATTGAATGCTGTCTGTGGCACACTGGGCTCTGAAGTAAAGGAGCGTGGAGGTACAGAACCCTTTCTCTGCCAGTGTTATTCTTTACTGTCCTTTAATTAAGATATCAAACATTTTTTTTCTCTCCTTCAAATCTCTCAGATTTGCCCCAAAAGCAGTAAGATTAACCCTCATCCCGTGGAACTTCACACATCCCAAATTGCAGAAACACGGGTAGCATTCTACAATATTTATTCTGTAGCTTGTCACTGGTAATAACAGAAAGCAGAAGAGATTGAATCTCTCATGGTTTCTGTGCTGAGTTCTCTCAGGAGAATTGACTGCATCAAGTGTCACTACACTTTCTAAAACTTTTTTTTTTTAGCTCTGTCGTTGTGAAAAGTGAGTATTTTTGCAGAAAGCCACCAGTCAGTCTCCTGCCGGTCTAACCAGCCACATTTCTGTACTCTTTTATTGTTCCAGAGATTGTCTGAAGTTAACATCCAGGTAACAGTTGGATTTATTTCAAGAACTGAATTCCCTGCCAGTTTGTCAGTGATTTATTTGTTCTGCATACACAAAAATGTCTCAATTTCTCATCTGGAAAACCAGGAATGGAATAAATACCACCACAAGCGACAGTCATGTCCAAACTATAGGTTATAAATACCTTTGTGAATCCTTGGCCAGTGATGAGATTTCCTTGCTGCTGTTAACAGTAATAATTTTATCACTCCTCATTACTGTTGGCCTGATATTTATTATTGATTTGGGTGGACCTGTTGGAAACTCTTTAACCTTTGTATTATTGGCCTCATCTGTAAAAGGAGATGAACGTGGGAGGAGGATCTGCTCATCCACACCACCATGCACAGCAAAGCTCTGCTTGAGGAGCAGTTTTGGAGACAGACATGCAGCCAAGGGACTTGAATCTCTGAGATCAAGGTTTGTTTCCACATAGGGGCTTTTGCCCTACAGCACCCAAAGTCTCATGGTGGCAGCAGGATAAAGGGAAAAAAAAATTCTGTTATGTTTCTTATCAACTTGTCTTGATTGTCATGAGTGTTGATTTTGCACTGTTCGTGGTAGGAAGCTGTTAAAGGACCAGTGCAGCCAGGGTTGGAAAGGATGTTTCTTTGCTTTGAGAAAGCTCTTCTGGATTTATTTTCCCTCCTGGGTGCTGCAGGGCTGTTCTGTGTCTGTACTGCTGCCATCTCAGCTCAGACAGGATTCTGCAGTAGAATCTTAAATCACAGAATGGTTCTGTTTGGAAAAGACCTTAAAAATCATCCAGTGCCACCCTCTGCCATGGGCAGGGACACCTTCCTCTGTCCCAGGTTGCTCAGATCCCTGTCCAACCTGGCCTTGGACACTTCAAGGGATCCAGGGGCAGCCACAGCTTCTCTGGGAACCTCTTCCAGTGCCTCACAGGGAAGAATTTCTTTTTAATACCAAACCTAACCCTACTTCCTTTCAGTTTAGCGCCATTCCCTCTTGTCCTGTCACTACATACCCTTACAAAAAGTCCCTTTCCAGCTCTCCTGCACAGCTGATGATGGCTGGAATGGATCACTCATCCAAGGAGTCCAAGCTCACTGTTGCTGAATTCTCAATATCTGAGCAGAATGTGTCCTGGAGATTTCAGTGCCACCCCCAGAGTAAGAATTCCATCAGCATTTGGGGTGTAATGCCCTTGTATTCCTGCTTTATCCAGGAGCTGTGTTGCCCAGTTAGTCGCTGCCACTTCTTTAAAGCTGATTTTTGGGTGCAAATGTCTGTAGAGCAGCTGATACGAAAAGCAAGAAAAACTACTGGGTTTGGGGGTTTATTTCAGTTAAACCAAGTTTTTCAGCCCCAATATCTTTGCTGTCACTCGAGTGCTTTCCTGTGGTTTTTTTTCTGTTTACTTGCAAGTTTTGATTCTGGAAGGCTTTTAAGATGTCCCAGAATTGTAGCCAAAAAGAAAGAAAAGAAAAAAAAAGTAGGAAAAAAAAAAGGTAGTAATGGCAGAATGAAGAGTTAAAATCAGGAGAAACGAGTGATGCTCATTTTACAGATTCCCACCCTTCTCCTGCCCACCTGAGCCTTGGCTTCCTGCAGTGCTGGGTGATGGAAGCTGAGGGAAGGAGGCAGCACAAGCTCTGGCTCGTTTGGCAGAGTTGTGGCGTGGGGATTGACGTGCAGGGTGTTGTTAATGAGAGCAGCCAGCTCCGCCAGCCTTCCCCTCCAGCCTCTCCCAGCTTTGCACAGAGCTCAGGGGAACCTCGGAGTCTCCAGGACTTGCATCTTTCATGGTTAGTGAATGTAAAATCACAGAATCCTTTTAGGCTGGAAAAGACTTCTGAGACTGAGTCCAAACTGTGCCTGATCCCCACCTTGTCCCCAGCCCAGAGCTCTGAGTGCCACCTCCAGCCCTTCCTTGGGCACCTCCAGGGATGGGCACTCCAAACATCCATGGACAGCTCTTCCAGTGCCTGACCACCCTTTCTGTGAAGGAATTCCTCCTGATGTCCAACCTGACCCTCCCTTGGCACAGTTTGAGGCCTCTTGTCCTGTTCCTGGTTATGACAGAATGGTTTGGGTTGGAAGGGACCTTAAAAATCATCCAGTGCCACCCCCTGCCATGGGCAGGGACACCTTCCACTATCCCAGGCTGCTCCAAGCCCCAATATCCAACCTGCCTTGGACACTGCCAGGGATCCAGGGGCAGCCACAGCTTCTCTGGGCACCCTGTGCAGGGCCTCACCACCCTCAAAGGGAAAAATTTCTTCCTAATATCTAAACTAAACCTACTCTCTTTGTTTGTACCCATTCTCCCTTCTCCTGTCACTTCAGTTCCCCATGAATTGTCCCTCTCTGGCTTCCCTGCAGCCCCTTCAGGCACTGGAAGCTGCTCTGAGGTTTCCACACAACCTTCTCCTCCCCAGGCTGAACAGCCCCAACATTCTCAGCATCAAGAAAGGGATTCCAGGCTGCAGGGAAAGAGGGGCCTGAGGGGCAACGAGGCCCATTGGAAGTACAGCTAAAAAACACGTGAGAGGACACAAGCTCAGCCTGCTGTGCCCAGCTGAGGGCAGGCTGTGTCACTAATCAGTGAATTATTGCCCAGAATCTCTGTCCTGTCACCTGCCCAGGGAAAAGCGTTGCTGTGCTGTGCTCAGTGTGCGGATTTACCACAAATTAAAACTCCAGAGGTTTTTGGATTCACACGCTGGCTGGGCTGTTATGTGCAGCAACACGCAGAGAGCAAGCAGGGAGATGCCCAGTGATAAGGGAATGAAGAGGGCCCACGTTTTCGTGGCTTTTGGGAATTGTGGAAGCGAGGCTGTGAGCAGAGTTTTCTCCAGGGTGATTGTCCTTTCTCACGCACAGAATGAACCTCTGTGGTGGCTGCACCAAGTCAGGCACGGGGGAGTTCTCAAGGGGGTGACACTGGAGTAAAGGGGGCTCTAGAATAATAAAAAAAAAACTTTAAAAAAAATCAAATCAGCTCATTACAGGAAAGGGTGGGGAAATACTGACCCTAGATCCTTGCTCTGCCAAGGGAGATACAAAAGAATGTCTCTCAGTGTGTTATACTTGCCCGGTAGATAAAAAACAAATAAAAATAAACTGCATGTTCACACTCCTTTTCCCTTCTCTCCACACCCTGACTCTAATCAGAGCTTTCAAAGGAATAAATACCCTTGTCTGAGTGACATAGAGATGCCACTTGTGCCCTCGTTAGGGAGTAAAATTCAGGATTGCTGAACTGCAAATATGGGTGCATAGGTTGGGGGCGTTTGGGCAGGAGTGGGCTCTTTTGGGGGCTGTGTGTGTCTTTAAAAGTAAAGAACAGCTGCTTTATTGTCCTCCTGTGAAGTCCACGCTGATGCAAACAGGTTTTTGCTGAAGAGACTGGCATCAGTGACAAAGCACCATTTTTAAAGACGCAAACAAAAAGAAAGAGAGAGAAGATCCTTATGTTGCATAACCAAAGAGAAAAATTGGAAACTTTGTCCTGAAGGCAAATGCACCTATTTCTCATTCACTCTCCTCCCTTTTTCACTCCTTTTTTTCCCATGAAATACATGCAAATCCCAACTTGCACTAAGTTTTCCTCCAGGCATGATATAGTTGTGTGGTTATTTAAGAAGTGGGTTGAATAGAGATATGAGGTGTTCCCAGCTTGGAAGAGAGTTCTCTGTTTACTGCTGTTGTTTGAAAGTCATGCACTCACCCCTGAGAGCACTGGTAGGCAGTAAAGGGGATAGCTGTCATTCTAATTACACAAAACACACATTTCCTCCTTAATTTACTTTGTCTTCTCACAGCACAGCCACTGTTTCTGAGTCTGCCTACTTGGAAAGGTGTCTGGAAATTAAGCTGTAAGCCTTTTATCAAAATGAAGAGTGGTTTAAGGAGTAATTCAAGTAGAGCAAGAACTCGCTGTTATCAATTAATGCTTGAAAGAAATCCCCAAATTCTGGTTGCACAGGACACTTTATCAGCCTGGAAGCAGCAAATCAATGTGTGTGGTCTGTGCTTGGCTGCAAATCCTTCCAGAATCCTTCCAGAATCCTTCCAGAATCCTTCCAGCTCTCCATTGCCTTTAAAGATGCCTTTGTTTGGGGTGAAGGATACTGAAAATAATGGGGTTGAGCCTAAACGAACAGAAGTACAAACAGAAGGATTAGATGGTAAGTGGGGTGTGGAGAGAAGGGGGGAGAGCTTTGGGTGTTTAGATGGGGTTTGGAGACCCGGACAGGGGATGTGAGAGGTTCAGGTGGGATGTGGAGACCTGGAAAGGGGATGTGAGAGGCTCAGGTGGGATGTGGAGACCTGGAAAGGGGATGTGAGAGGCTCAGGTGGGATGTGGAGACAAGGAAAGGGCAATGTGGGAGGTTCAAATCGAATATAAAACCCAGGAAATGGGATGTGAGAGGTTCAGGTGGGATGCAGGGAGAAGGAAGTGGGATGTGGGTGTTCAGGTGGCATGTACAGACAAGGGGAGGCTGTGCCATTATGGACAGGAGGATTTCAAAGTCTCTCCCACAGTTTTCCCTCTGGTGGTTTTTGCCTCAGGTCGTTGGGATATTGTGGATACCGGCCTTGGTCAATTAGAATAATTATAACTTGAGATATTTTGTTCCAGTGGTATTAACACCGTGGCTGGAACAACTTTAATAAAGTTACTTGACCAGGGATTATTTAATGTGCAGCATAAACACCACTCTTCCTGCCTTTCCCTCTGTCTTTAGGGATGCCAGGATTTCCTGTCTCAGGGAAAAGGTTGGTTGTAGAAGTTTGGATCAAACTGTTCCAATATGAGGAGATTCCTACTTGGAATACCAGATTTCTCTGGGAAGCTTTGCAGTATTTCACTTTCTGGTGGGGGAACACTTCCAGAGGGGTATTTTTAGTAGCTGGAAGTACAGGGAGCACAAAGCCAGAGGTGTGGATGGTGCCTGTTTAACACCATGGAGCTGCCACAGCGATTCCTGCACCTTTTCTCTCTTTCCCAGTCAGTTTTTCCAGCCCGGAATTCTGTCAGCACCCACAGTTTTTAATCAATGGGATTGGCACGAGCATCAGGGAAAGACACAGCCAGGTTTTTACCCTGGTGCTTGAGGCTACTGGGCAGAGTTTGTCTCCCAGATCTGTTTGAGAAAGTGAAGATCCTCCTCCCAGCTGCTTGTTGCCATCCTCCTCCCCAAGCCTGCCTCTGACTGAGATCCCTCAGCTGATCTCCTCCTGGAGCCCCAAAACCTAATCCAGGGAATAAAGCAAGGCAGGGAGTGGTTCTCAGAGCAGCTGATCTGGCAGATCTTTGGAGCTAGCAACACAGGGAAGAGGAGGGAGGTGGAAAACCACGGGGAATGGGTCAGAAGGACTTTTTAATGTAGTTTGCTGCTGTTGTATCTGTTCAGAGTAAGGGGAAAAAGAAAAAAAACCCAAAAAAACCCCCACCAAACAAACAAACAAAAACCCTAAAAAAACCCAGTGGAACTATTTCTCATTGGTTTACATTCCTGTGGCTTCCTTTAATGCATCCAGTTGAGCAGAAAACTGATTTCTCTCTATATCATTCCCCCTGCCAAGAACCAGCTTTCAGCTGCAAATTCCCCCCTTTTTTTTCTTCTCTTTCCATCAATTTTCTCATCGGTTTAGCAGCTGTGCCAATTCCAGAGCTGCATCCTGAGAAGAACAGGAGAATGGAAGCAGCCCTGTTCAGTGGGATCCCACTCTGGTGTCAGTGGCTGGAATTACACTCCCGGTTTGGCTTTCGGTGTGGAAAGAGGTTTTACAGCCCTGCCATGGAGTTAAATTATAAGAAATTAAAGATAAGATAATAAAATAAGAATTAAATTATAAGAAAGGCACCCTCAGCAGATGTTGGGGATGAGGTGATTGTAGGACTCTGACCACGTGGTTGTAATGAAAATCTTACAACTCGTGGCTTCTGGCAAAGTATAAATGTTTGCAAAATATGGCCATAGATACTTAAAATAAGGTATCCAGTAATAATAATAATTAAAAAAAATAAAAAACAAAACTCAAAAAATGTCTATGTCATTGAGGAGACTGTAATCTTGACTACTGTTTTTGCAAGAAATGTAATAGAAATGTAATAGGACTAAAACTTTTAGGCAACGGCCCCAGGAAGCAAATTCAAGGACACTGGATTGATGCTGCCACGTGTGATTGGAAAGAATTCTGCTTTGCAGGGAGATGCATGGAGGAACTTTGCCATCACACTGGGGAACACTTGAAGGAGCAGCTGCAGCCGGGAAGAGCAGGTCATTCCCACCTCACCTCTCACACACATTCTCTGGGAGGATATTCCCAGACTGGAAGGTAATTCTGACTTCAGTCTGCCTGGAAAATAACACTGACTTTCAATTTACCTGCACCTGAGCTTTGGTAAGCCCCACCTGCATGAAGCCCTTCAACAAGGCCTTATACCTGTTTCAGGTTTTTTTCCCTTCATTCCTGGTTATCCTGGTTTTTTGTTTGGATTGACAACTATTACTAATATGGAAAGAGAGTGGAGAGGTGATGTCATGAGAAATTCTGCTGAGGTTTTCTTGTCTAAGATCAGGGCCTCAGCAGGTGCAGATTTTAACAAATTGTTTTTAACAGCAGAGTTTTCTTCCCTTTCATGGATAAGAATTTTAAGTTTAAATCAGGATTTGTATGAATCTTTACAGAAAAAAAAGGAAACTTTTATTGCTTCTATGGTGTTCTCCTCAATACACTGGTGTTATCATGATGGCTATTGTATTTTACAGTTTTTTAAATAGTATTAAATGTACTCAAAAAGAAAACAAACAAAAAAAAATACGATTCTGCAGAAAATTACAGGCAGGCTCTGTGGATGTAACAGCAATAATATACCAGACTTTTTAATATAGCTGGTTTGGCTCTTGTGTATCCTGCTCTTTATTCTTAACACTGTAATCAAGTGTAATTACAGGTGTAGACATTTTAATTAAAGGTGAATGAGTTTTAATTAAAGGTGAAAAAAGTAGAATTGGACCAACATTAACAAAGTCTCCGTGACCTAAGCCGAAGAGTGTCATGGAAGAAAATAAGAAATAAGAAATTAAGAAAATACTGGTTTTTACAAAAGTTTTCCTACTGAGTCTACGAAGTGCCTTTGTGCAGAAAGTTGTGCTTTAAGGTGCTGAGCACTCAGGTGTTGCTGCATTTGTGGGGCAGGGGGAGATCTGTTTGCCACTGAGAATTGCAAGTTTTATTTGCTGCATTATCAGTAGATGGCAATTAGCAGCTTCTCTGCTAAGGCTACTCACAGAGCGTGAAGTTACTACACTTAGGAGGAGTTTGTTGGCAGAACTGTGATGTGAAACACTTGGTGTTGGTATTTTCTTTTCCCAACTTCAGCATTCTTTGGATCTGGCTCACAGTGGGGAGTTTTTGCTCAGTCCTACCCATGAACAGCGTGTCCCACTATCTCTGCAACACGAGATTATCACGGGAGCAAAGACAAAAATGAAAACCCCTGGAACTGATCACCCAGAGAGGGTGTGCAGCTCCTTCCCTGGGGATATTCCAGATCTCTCTGGACACAACTCTGTGCCCTGTGCTCTGGGATGGCCCTGCTGGAGCAGGGAGGTGACACCAGTGACCCCACTGTGGTCCCTCCCAACCTGACCCATCCCATGATATTTGCATAACATTTGTGACCTTGGAGTCAAGTTTTCTTTCTCTTTCCTGGGACTAAAATGATCTTTTTTGACAAAGATGCAACTTCTCCTGTGCTTTAAGAGCATATGTGAAAAACTTTAATGCACCCAGTTCAATTATAAACTTGTAGTTTGTAGCCAGATCTGGAGTGTTTATTGTTGGTCTGAAAAAAGGGACAACAAAATCTGATGTTCCCTTGGTTAGTTGGGAAATGTCTGGGATTTTTTTCCTTGCTCAAAAAGAAATCAGACATTTGCACCAAGCTGTTCCTGTGAGTTTGATGTTCAAACATTGCCAGGTTTAGTTTCAACTAAAAATGCTTTGTACCTTGACCACTTTTTAATATCCTGTGTAAAATAAAATCCTTCATCCATTCTGTGCTATTTCTGTACCCAGTAAACCAAGACAACAGCAGTTGCTGTATTTTTATTTACAATATTAACATAAATGCTGATGCCTGTAGGATTTTTTAATGCATCTTGAGGGTGTTCACTCCTGATCTGATGTTTTGGGGTAGCACCTTCTGTCCCTCCTCTGCTCAGAACCTCAGCTCTTATTTATGGCCAGTGAGCATCAGCTTTGCCCCCACCCCATGAGTGTGATGACATTTCCTCACCAACCACCTCCCTTGGTGTAACTCTTGAGCAAGATACTTCTTGGAGAAAAAAGCAGAGCAGGAAGATTGTTCATCTGGTCTGCAATAATTTTTTCACGTTTTATGAGCTTTGCTCCTTCGTTTAAGTGATATAACAGAAAAAATAATGGCAAAGAAGAAACAACTGAATTGAGTTACTGAAAAACTGGGAAACGAAACAATTTCGCAAACCTCGTATGGACAAATCCGATGCTGGTTTTGAAACAGTGAGCTACTAATCAATACAAAAAGTTCGTTTTCCAGAAGCCTTTGATCATTTCTTCATAAGGAGACATAAAGAGACATAAGGATTCTTAGCTTATCATCCTTAAATCCCATGCTCTATTATCCATGATTTTTTCATATCAAAGTTTGTGATCATATTAATGACATAAGTTATCTTTTTGAGGTTAAGAGCAAACACTTATGAGGATGAGAATATTTCCATGCAAGGCAGTGTCAGACCAAAGAGTGCTGCTTTACAAAGATATTTTATTTCTCATGTGTGTCACATTCTAATTAGAATCAGTGTGATACTGGAGTATTTGTTACCAGTATTTATTGCATACTGCAGGGATGGAGCAAAGTCACTCCTGTTTTCTGATGGTGCCTCCAGTCCATGTTTGTTTGACTGAACTTTGCTTTTCTGGGTCTATAATCATTTCCAGTTTCCTCTTAACACTTCAGAAAGGATGTTTAAAAATCCCCCTTTGACCCTAAATTTAGAATATCTCTATTCACATAATGCTCTGATACCTCTCCCTTTGTTAATTTTTCCTTAAATGAAATAAGGAATGACATACAGATTCTGTTTATAGAGATAGTTCTGTTAAATCAGTCTGTGAGAACCTCTAAATAAAAGCTTTTATTTACAAGTGGGTTACACATGTAGTACTCCACTGTCATCTTTTGAAAGCTGTAGGCCTAAGCAAATAATTGTTCATGATAACTTTTGGATTGTCTGCGTAGTTTGATTACAAATTTTTGTTATAAACAAACCTCGTGGCTGTTGCCTGGTATCTTACAGGAGTCACATTTCTTGCAGGGGTTATTTTTGATACTGATGCCCTTTAATGGACCCCAATCAGTCTTTACTCACACACTGCCATGATTGGTCTGTTTCTTTTAAAAATGAAGAAGGTTCAGAAAAACTTCAAAGCCCTCAGAATTCTGCTTTGCTCCCTCTGTCACTAAGCACAATCTTTGCTTGAAAAACATGCTTAAACCCCAGCTAATTGATTTAATCTTCCACTTTTTTTTGTATTTGTAAGTGGGCAGTTTGGGCTGATGGACTCCTCGAGCCCACAGAATTCTGCAAAACCTTTTTAATACTTTTTTTCAAGTTCCAACTATGTAGTGAATTTTATTAATTTCCCAACTTAGTAGGCAGCCCCAGGAGTTGGGGTAGGGCACACTGTGAGAGAGGAGAACTTCCAGGGCAGGGAAAACTGCTCACCTTTCCCACCTGCCTGCAGATATGTTTGTTCCCACGATGTTGGAACCCTGGGCACTGAGAATTTTAGGCTTTCTCTGTTGACAGGCACTGACCCTCAAGAAAACACTGCATTCCACCTGAGGCCGTGGAAGAGGCTCCCAAAATTGAGTGACAGCACTGGGATTATGGGTGTGGAGTTTGAATAGAAGTGTGTGATATCGCATGGTGGAAAACTTAGAGTTTAAGGGTTTAGAATATAGTAACATATATATAAAGCAAAATAGAGGTTTTAGGGCATAGGCTGAGTCCTTCTGTTTCACCTTATTCTTCATGGGTCTGGGTGGTATCTTGTATTTGGGTAGAAAAATCCACATTGCAGACCACGGGTGGTTGGTTATTGGGTTAAAAGTAAAAATAATTTAGGTGTCATTTCCTAACTGGACAATTTGTGCTTAAAAGACCTTGGAAAGAGACAGAGACAGAGCCACTTTTCACTTTGTTAGCCAGAACTCACAGCTTGTGAGACTGTGACATAGATAAGAATTAATAAACATCTGAGTCCTGAACACGAACTGCGCCTCTCGAGCATTTAATCCTGGCTCTAACAGAAAAAGAGACAACAAACCCACACCACAGCAATGAATATAATTCTCTTTGAAAAATCACCCTGTGCAGCTTCCTCCAACACCTGTGGTACCTCTCAATGTGTCAGGTCCAGTTTCCTCACAGGTGAATCTTCTGACTCAAGCAGCAGCTCCCGAAAAGCTTCGCTCCTCTCCTGTTCACACATAAAGAATATTTAAGAAAGTTCTGTTGAAACACTCAGAGTTTTGGTGCCAACGAATTAAAATGAGAGTTTAAGCCCCGTATGGTTGCTTTGATTAAGAGGTGAAGTGGTTTTCCATCTGCCTAGCTCAATATTTTAGTTTACTCACCTTTATGTGCCTCTGTGTTTCCATAGACACAGGACCTTGGATTTCTCAGATCCTGTTTCAAGCCCTTCCGAGGAAATAAGGGCCTCAGGGAGCTGTTGTGAAATAGACTGGAGTGTGAATTTCAAATGCAGCAGTTTGCCTGCATTAACTCCTTGTGGGAATGCTCTGCTCTGCACACAGAATGCTCAGCAGCACGGTTTAATCCACTCTGCTAAGATTGGAATGACTAAAACCCGCCAATCCTAAATAAAACCGGGGTCTTAAATGTATGTATTTTTCTTTAAACAACCTGAATGATATTTACATTTTAATCAGCTGTTATCATCCTCAGGAGTTTTTGCCTGTTTCCCATTTCCTGTCCCCGGTGTTTGATTTGGTTGAAAGCAGTGCCTTGCCCCAAATTCAGTTTGTAGCCTCACAAAGTTGTGCCAGCACAGCAGAGAGGCTGAGGGTGAAATTGTTGGAAATAAGGAGAGCAATTTGAATTTGGACTGCTGGCAGCTGAATGGCACGCTGTTGCTTTTTCACCTTCTTTTCTGTTAGAGTCAGGATTAAATGCTCGAGATGGTATTTCGTGTTCAGGACTCAGATGTTTATTAATTCTTATCTATGTCACAGTCTCACAAGCTGTGAGTTCTGGCTAACAAAGTGAAAAGTGGCTCTGTCTCTATCTCTCTACAAGGCCTTTTAGGAACAAACTAAATTCCAATTAGGAAATGACACCTAAATTATTTTTACTTTTAACGCAATAACCAAACACCCGTGGCCCGCAATGCGGAATTTTCTATCCAATTACAAAATACCACCCAGAGCCATGAAGAAGAAGACGAAAGAAGAACTCAGCCTATGCCCTAAATCTCCATCTTGTTTTATATATATTACTATATTCTAAACCCTTAAACTCTAAGTTTTCCACCCTGTGATATCACACACTTCTATTCAAACTCCACACCCACAATCCCAGTGCTATCACTCAATTTTGGAAGCCTTTTCCACGGCCTCAGGTCAATGCAGTGTTTTCTTGAGGGTCAGTGCCTGTCAGCACAGAAAGTCTGAAATTCTCAGTGCCCAGGGTTCCAACAGCACCCTGTTTCACTCTGCAGAAAATGCAATTTGCAGCCCACTTTCACTCTCAGGTGTGGGGTTTTTGAGGCAGAGGCTAATTAAGATTTAGTTTCCCCCCCCCAGTCACATAAATCCTGTTTTATGCTGCATCCTGACACCTAATTCAGTTTAATCCCTGTGCAGCCTTCCCATTTCTGTTGGAATTGCCTGCACTGCCCTCATAAACCTTGAGCAGGAGCAGGGAGACGTGAAGGGAGGGGACAAGGTAAAAATATACAGAGAAATAAACCAAGAGAAATGCATGAACAGACACATCCCTGCTCAGAAGAATGAGGAGCATTCACTCAATTAGTCTGGACAGACTTTTCAATTAGGAGATGGTAGGTGAGAATTCAGGACCTGGTCTGTGTTGTGGATACTGCAGAATTTTCTGCATTTTTGTAGTTGATGTAGTTGTCTCTGTGTTGGAGTGAGTTAATTAAATGTTACTGAAATATTTACTGGTGTCTGTTCGGTTTTTAAAAACACTTAATTCTATGTTCCTCTCAGTTGATTTTCTGCCAAAACTATATTGTCTTCTCCATGCTTCTGTTTTGGTTTATGTTACCTTCACTAACTCAGTGTGGTTTTATGAACATGCTGCTCTTCATGCCTTTGATAAGGAGAAAGAAACTGTTGCAAATAAAAAAAAAAAAGGGGTTGTTTATTGTCACTTGAAGTTCATAAAAAATTAGAACATACTATCTCAAAAGGTATTTCACACATAAATGTCTCTTATAAAATTCACTTAGTGCTCTATGTGCATCAGAACCTGTGAGAGATCTTCAGATATTTTTTCACCCCTCTAAAACAGTTGCAAAACCATTTCTATTTTATGGGCACCGTGATTTTTAATAAGTAGGATAGTTCCTATCATCCACGGGCAGTTCTCAACTCGGAGTAACTGGGAGTTGAACAGGCCTGGGTTTCCTCATGATTCTGCTTGTAGGTGACATTCAAGCAGATTTTTGACTTATTTCCAGCAGCCAGGATCAGGGTTGTCTCCCTCATAATAATATTTCCTGGTGAGTTTACTCTTCCTTCTGTCCACCTGATCCTTCCAAATCAAGGGAAACACACCCACTGCTGCCCCAGTTTGGTTTATTTTTCCTCCACTCTGTGGTAAGAAAGAGCATTTTTAATGCATCCTCTACATTGCAAGTTACCTGTTGTATTTAAAATTATTGTCGTGGCTTCAAAGGTGATGTCCTGCCCGTGGCTGTATTGGAGCCACATTCCATTGACAGCCTTTCATAGGAGATGCCTGGATTGTTTTGAGTAAGGGCTAAACTATGGGCAGCATTTGCTGTGCCTGCCATTCAGCCTCAGACCTGCTGGGGGTGGGAGCAGAGCCTCTCCAGATGAAAAGCTGAAGGATAATAAGGCAATTTGTGGGATTCTGCTCCTGGAACAGATCGTTCTGTGCTTGCTTTAAAGCAATCAGTTCGCCTTTGTTTTGTAAAATGTGTCAACAGAGTCCACATTTGATTGGAATCCTCTTGGTGAAGCCCCAAGATATGTGTCTCTCCAATTTATGGGCTGAAGTTGCTTTTTTGGGGTAGCTGTTACGGACAAAATCCCAGCAGTGGATGCAAGGCAACATAAATGTGTTCATTTTCCCTCTGGAGATTAGCTGACAGATGCATTATTATTTTTTTATCTGGACAATTCAACTCACTCCAGCGACCTGAGAGTGTAAAATTTCTAATCCTTAAGAGGAACAAAGCCCACACACCATTGGGATCACATCTTTAGAAAATAAAGCCACTTAAGACAGATGAAGGGACTCATCTGGCTGTACAGCCTAAATATGGGAATGGGGAAAAGTCAGATGAGGAAGGAAAGGAATGTGGTGTGTCTTCAGAGGTGTTTAGGAACAGTGAAACCATTTGTTCTCCATGTCTGTGCTAGGAAAGATGAGAAGTAACGAGCATCAGTCACAAGAAAGGTGCAAAGTCTGTTGCAGGCAAGGTGAGGTTTCAGGATTTCCTGTCTTTTAATAAAGGTTTTAGGGTTCTAACCCTTTACTAAGTACATGAATCTGTAGCTCAGAACTCTGCCAGGAAATTGCCTGTATTCATGCACTGGAGGGGATGTGGGCTGTCATCAAGGCTTTACATTCTTGTTCTTCCTGGGAGAACATCCTGATGAAGAGCAGAAATGGACTCACTGTGCACCTACTTGACTCAGCAAGTCCTTTTTGGTAAATGAGTTTTATGTATTCATTTCTGTGACCTAAAGATATCCAAAGAGTCATTGAGTTTGATTCACCTGATTATTCTTATCATCAAGAATATTTTCTTTCCCTGCCTCCCTGTTCTTGAGTTTGTATTTAGTCCTCTTGATTCTGAAGGCTTTGGTTGGGTGCAGACTCTGATTTCACCTTTCTAAAAAGGGAGATTTCTGCATGGCTGTCACCTTTGTCAGGTAGATGGGAGACATTTGTGGCTGCTCCTTGCATGAGAGGATAGGTTATTCTTTTACATATGTCTGAAGTTTTCTTCTGAAAGTAGTTTTTTAGCCCTATTTACACCCAAGCATAAAACCACTTGGGGTTTTTGCCCTTGTCACATGTCAACAGTCAGAGCTTTCTACTTCTGCTGTTAAAACTTCATGTATCAAGAGAATCTACAGCATCAGAGAACTCCTGAGCTCAACAAATCTGAAGACAGAGCTTTTTAAATGCAAAGATTTTTTGGTGGCTTACTGATTGCTTGTGGTTAACCACTGTGTGAATTTAAATATCAAGACAGAAAGCGCAAAGATGAAAAAAAATAGTGAGTAAGTGGAGTTCTGGAGATTTACAGCTGCCATTTATTCACTGCCCCATCATGCTGGTGCTCCAGAGACTGTGAAGACTGGAGATATTCCAGAAGTGTCTGGACACAACCCTGTGCCATGGACATTTGCAGGGTTAAATGTCCTGTGGTGTTTGCAGCACTGCTAACATGATTTTTATTTTTTAAAGAAGTAGTTTGTGTATTTCTAAAAACACAACAGTCAGGCATAAATATGTGATTGCACCTTCTGCTCCTGTATAAAAAAGCACAGTGCTCATGTGCAGCTTTTTTTGGGTGGTTGGTTTAGGTGGTTTAGGTGTGTTCAAAGGAAGATGTAGGGCTGGCCATGGTGTAGGTGGAAGCACTTAAAACCCCCCACAAAAAAAAAAAGGTTGTAGCATGTCCTGCTTGTGGAGGGATGGTCAACAACACCAAGAGGTTTTTTATCATGCACAGAACCAAGTTTCAGAAAACAGCAAGGGGTTATGCCCTCATTTCCCTTTATATTTTTAAGACTTTCATTTAATGTGCACGTGTAATTTAATACATATTTCTACTTGCATAGAAGTCAATTGCATGAGAGCAGGGTTTGCTCCAGGAAGGTTGTTGTGTTCACGAAGCACAGAAATTCTCTTGCCTTTGTGTGCTGGGTGAGTATTTTCTTCACCAGAACACTCCCTACCTCAACCAACCGTGTGTTACCTGGTGTGCTTTCCTGCAAGCTAAAAAGGGAGGGACGGGGGGTGTTTTTGTTCTGGTTTTAAGTGCTTGGAATATATTTAGGATTTGTGGATGTTTTGGTGATGGAAAGTGGGTGCATTGACAGAAGATCTCAAATTTGAAACAGTTGTGTTTTTTGAACAGGTTATTATTCTGTTTAGGATATTAACTGACTGATAAACAATCCTGTTCATTTAGCCTAAACTAAATTTGTAGTGAAAAAGAATACTGAAACTGTGTCAATGCTATATGACTACATTAACGAAACTGGCAGCTTAATTATTAATAAGTTATTAATTACTAAATCTTTCAAAAGTTATTTGCATTGCCACCAAATAGTTCCAGTTTAAATTCAGAAAAAATATTTGCTTGACAGAACAGTTGGAAACATTCAGCCAACGAAAGGCTGCTACGAGATCACATGAGGAAACAGGGCGAGTTAGAACTTCTTAAAATAAAACATACTTTTCCCAAGGTTAGATAAACTACAGGTCAGATAAACAACACAGCATTGTTATATCAGCTAAGAAAATTGATACATGAACCTGGGCAAACTGTGTTACAAATCCCAGAAAAAGTAAGAGCTGCCTGTGTCTCTGAGGCATGGAAATTCCACTCTTTGTGCCTTCAAACCAAAAACTTCAAGGGGCTTCTCTCTTTTGCAGTGGCCCCCATGGAGATGTTTATTCTCCTCTTGCGCCTCTCTTTATTTCCTTCCACGACCCAGGGCTGGGTGAAAGCCCGAGGTGTGTTCCAGCTGGGATTCCTGCTCACCTGGCAGCACATCGCCAGCCTCTCTCCGACAGCCCAGTCCTTCCCTGACCTAACCACAACCTCCCTCGGGTCCCCAGAGATTCCCACAAGTCAGCGATGACTTGCTGGGAAAGAATCCCGGCGGATCTGAGGGGAGGAAAGCTGGGATATTGCTGTGGGACACACAGGAAATGCAGAGAGGAGGGCGGGTCTGTGCCTTGGGAACGGGAATATTCCAGCCATGCAGGCAGACCTGGGAACGTCCAGGTTGTACAAACACACAAGTGGCTTTGTGCAGACTTGCTCAGTCGGGGTAGGTTCTGCTTTCAAGTCGCATTCTTAAGGAAACACGATTTTTTCACCGACTGCAACTCCGGCACATTGGTGCTTAGACACTCTGCATTTCATTAGATTAGACTCAAGGTGCTTTTGGAAAGAGACTGTAAATAAATCCAAATTGAGAATTTTATTTTTGTTTTATTAACTGATGAAGCTGTTTAAATATGCCGTTTGGTTTTTTTTGTTTGGTCTTTTTTTTAATTAAAGCATAACACATTAAGATAGATCTGATATATCAAATAATGCACGTGGCTAACTGAACTATTTGTTTCTGGGTCCTCTGGCTGTGATTAAAACTTTGTGAATTGTACAGTGTGCCTGGCTGTCCTTGTCCCCTGATAGCTCTGCCTTGTGCTCTGCTTGCACAGGCAGGGAAAATCTGAAGGTGGCTGGAGTAGGAACGAGGCTGACCTGAACCTGTGCCATATCCCAGTGAGTGAACTTGGCTGAGGGAGCTGGGAGCCATCCCAGGGTCCCAGCTGCTCAGGCACAACCTAAATCCATTCAGATATTGAAGCCAGTTACGTCTCCGGGTCATGATTCAGCTTTCTTTAGCAATTCTGGCAGCACACACGTCTGCGTGCTGGTGCAGAGTGCAGACATGACATTCCCATATTCCTGCCCCGGTGTATTGCATAACAGCTTGCTGATAAATATTGAAATTCTCTTTTAAAGGGTTTGCTTACCTATAAGAAATTATTCTGAAATAAGCCATGATGTGGATGCAAATGCTGTAGATATTCTGAAATCTCTCCCTACGTGGACATATTTACATGGCAGACAACTAAGTAAACTTGGATACTCCCATTCCAAGAGCCTGCTAAATTCACTGACACAGTTTTGCAGATTAAGTTATTCCAGACAGGTTTTCCACATGAGGCTATTTATGTTAGGGAGCAAAGCAAAACAAAATTCCTGGTCTGAGACAAACTATGAGGAAAAATACCTGTGCAGGGAGTGATGCCGGAATATTGCATTGCATTATGTTTACTACTTCTTTTTACTTTTTTTTTTGAGACAGCATGACTGTTTTTCTCTGGACATCTGTAAAGCAGTGGGCTGATTATAAAACCATGGATGGTTTCGAATTCCTGTAAAGCCCAGCTTTTGTCCAAATTGAAACATTCTTCACGGAGCATCTCCTCATGACGCTCACCACGTTGCCGATTCCCGCGCACAAAGCAACGTTTGTTCAGGCTAGGTCATTCCAGCCCTGCCTTTCCATCTGCCAGAGGTTGTCCCAAATCCAGAGCAATCCCAAATCTCAGCCTGCAGCTGAGCCAGCCCTGAGCACGGCTGTGCCTCGAGGAAATAAATAAATCCCACCGTGGAACAGACGCTCTTCCTGGTGCCCTTGCGAGAGCGGTAATTCCTCAACCACTCACAGCAGATTTGACAGTGCTGGTCCCTCAGAAGGCCTCCAGACAACATCCACCTTTTAAAAACCCTCCAAAAGTGCCAAGGGCAAAACAATAATCATCCTTTTTGTGAGGGCCTAGAGGGTGAAACATGATCTCACTATCTATTTTTTTGGAAGAACCTGAAACGCCGTAAATCGACCATTATTTCACTGCCCTCTTTACTGGATCTGCATTTCATTTTGATCTCATTCTTTCTTTGTGTATTTTATTTTATAATAAAGTGTATTTTAACACTCTAATTTTTAACTGACTTTTTTATTTTTTTTTCTTTTTCTTTTGGTCATGCAGAAGACAAAGTCCTGGTGAAGCTGTGATGAAGAAGAGAAAGTGTGTTTTTCTCTCTATTATCTTTTCTAGTTCAGTGTGTTACCTATAGCCTTTGTGGGATGGTGGGCACAGGTGCCTCCCCACACATCCAATTTTGGCACCATAATTCCATTGTCACCTCTGTGACAGCAGAGGAGAAAATCTGAGGCTGCTTGTGGCACGGTGAAGTGACAAACCAACTTGCACATAGAAGGACTGGCAAATTATTTTAACTTTCCCTGAGAAGATGAGAGGCCTGGGCTTTGGATGCTGGAAATGGGGTAAAATCATCAATATTTAAGTACTTTCGAGTTCACATTGTGTGTGGGTAGAAGGAAATAACTGGAATTTCTAAACCAAAGAGGATGATTGGTAATGGACAAGAATTTTCTCTACATGAGCATAAAGAAAGGGTGATAATTGTGGAAAAATAACCTGGATTTGGGCATGGTGTGGATGTGTGGGAAGAAAGGAGGAATGGAAAAATAAATTAAGAGCACATCAAAGAGATGCCTTTACTATCCCCTTTCCACAGGTGGAAACACTGAGGCAGAGAAGCAATTTACACATATTCTGCTTTCACTTGTCATTGTCAGAGCCAAAATTTTCTGCCTCCCAGTCCTAAACATTAACCACAAAGGCTGTTCCTCTGTACTATTATATCTGTTATTTGTTTTACCTTGTTTTCAGTTTTCAGAGGGCCTCTGATCCACATAAACATGTTGAGACACACAGGGACTCAGGTCCCTACAGCTGTGATGTCGGAGGATGTGGTTTCATTTCATGGACTTCACCATCTTTGAGACAGCACTGCAAGAGAATGCATGTGGTGAGTGTAATAAACAGCAGGATAAAGCATATTTCTCTAAATGAGACTAAAGTTTCAAATTTATGCGCATCTGGTTTCGTGTGAATTAATGAAATATTTTCTTTTTTTGCATTAAATCCAGCGTTTATTTGCACACATTTCCAGGACTCTTGCAAGTGTTATGCAAATACCTGATTCTTCCTTTTGAGTGCTCACTACTGTAGGAACATGCAGTTGCATTCTCAGAGTCTTGAACTCTGGCCAACCTCCTGCCACCTCCCTTTTTTTTTTTTAAACAGTAAAAAAAACCCCACATGCCAATTCTGATCTCAACAGCAAAGTATTTCAGGGATTAAAATCCAACATCACCTTTCTGGACTGGGACTCCACACTTAGTACTAATATGTTACCTGAAAATAGGGAAACTTTTAATCATGTGAGTGTGGTCACACATTAAAATTCAGTTTGTGCTGCTATAATTTATGCATGCTTGCTGCCTGTTTCTTCAGCTTCCTGAGCTGTGATCACTCCTCTGCTGTGAAATGAATATATTTCAGTGGGATCTGCTGTCACCCTGCTCTTGGGGGTCTGGAGTGGCAATGGCCAGTGCAGAGAATTTCCACGTTCACTGGGGTTCCTCAATCAGAGAAGTTTTAACAACCACAAACTGGAAATATTTTAGGAAGCTACTTCAAAATTTCTTCAGCTATTTAGTGTGGTTTTCCCCTTTTCAACAGGAGATCAATTTTTGTCATATATACGTGCAAAGCCTTCCATGACTCTAACAGTCTCCCTTTCCAAGAGTAATTCAGAAATATAAATTCCCCATCTGTCAAAACACTTCTCCTGGAGTTATTCACTGACCCAACATCTTCAAAAAGCTCATAAACTCAGCAGATATTCTCATTTCAGGTATATTACCAGCTGATTCTTGCTCAGACCATAAAATATTTTTTTCTAAAACAACCTGATTTAGAGATCCAGGTAATTAATTTAAAGATTTCTAAAGTCTGGCTCCATTTCAGACATTCTGAGTGTGAAACAATTTACTACTTTGCATTAGGTTTTCCGACATGGTAGTAAAACTTAGGATGGTTAAACCAAGGAAATAAAAAGGATTTCTTGCTTTTACAGCTTTTGCAACTGTGAAAATCTTGTCGCCGACATTGTCAGAAGAATTTTTTTTAGCCCTGCAAATTGTATCCACGGAAGAGAGTACAGAAATGAATGAACAGCTTCTGTAGTAGAATCAAGCTGTTCCCTCCACTTTGGGACAAGAAAATCCAACAAATAAAATATTATGATGAATATGGATCTCCTACTTTCTCTTACACGCTGCATATTTGATAAAAAACTACTCATTGGAGCCCTCCTGCAGGTGTTCCATCACAGAGAGTGTCTTTTGTTTGAGTGCCACATAGTAAACAACACCCTAATTCATCTTTTAATTGCTGACATTATCAGTTTTGGCAATCTATTTAGATGTTATTCTTATTTTCTGCTGCAAATGCTATGTTTGTAGTTTGCATTTTCACTGTTTTCTATTTTTTTTCCCCTTAAAATAAGATGGCAATGAAAGTCACTGGAGGTTGGAGGCAGCCAAGGTTTGGGTCAGGACCTCCAGATGGTGAGAAATAAGTAAGTTTTGACCAAGTCAAAATAGTTTTGGCAGAGATGGAATGGAACTGGGCTTGGGAAGTCAGACAGATTTCTAGAAATACAGGATTTTATTGGATTTTTACTATGAAATAAGATGAGGCTTTTTCCTCAGGTTTTGAAGTTTTCACTTTTATCCAAATCTCATCTACAACACTGTGTTTTCTCAGCCTTCTTGTTAAATTATTCTGATGTGCTTAGAGAATATCTATCAACACAACACCAAGCACATACAATAAGTTCATTTAGAGCCTTTTTAAGAGGAAACTTTTAAGTTCTGTACATTCATATAGCAAATATATATGTTCATTTATTTATTCAAAACATGCAGACAGTGGGGAAAATGTTGCGCCAATGCATGAGACAAAGAATTTGAGTTGGTAGGTAAAACATCCCATTTTTTATTAGCCCACTATCTTATTTAATAGAAATTAATAACAGAAAAAAAAATTAGCAAAACTTAGGATGGTTATTTATTAGAAATTAGCTAACAGCTTGTGAGATGTATAAAAGAATATTAAAAAAATTGGCAGGTTTCTAAGGTGTATAAAAGAATATTAAAATTTTAGCGGGTTTCTTAGCTTTATTTAGTGACTTCAAAAATATTTCTGGAGTTATTAGGGAGACTTTCTCGTTACACTGGAAATATTGCAAAGGAATTTCTAAGCTGTCACAAATATAATGACAATAAAAGGGGCAGGTGTAAAAATCTCCTCCCATGGCTGTTCCTGCCTCAAAAGCTCCTGCTTTTTTAAAACATTAAATTTGAAATTTAAGAAATTTAAATTTAATAAAATTAAATATTAAATTTTAGTAAAAATCCAAAATTGAGACAAATTAAAAGTACACTTTCTTTATTAACCTAAAGAACCCCTATTAACCCAAAACAAAAAATTTACTTGTTTTTCTACAAATGCCAAATGCAAATAAATTCCAACAAAAAACCGTAAAACCCTATCAAGCACCAAAACACGTTAAAAACTCCAAAAGCAAAGAAACAAACACACAAACGACACAAAACCTTTAACTAACAGCAAACATCTTTTATCCCACATGCAAAACCTGTAAACCTTCACTTTCATATCAATATAAAAAGTATAAAAACCATTAGAATCGTGAAACTCTATTAGCACAAGCGTAGTATACCTCATGTTATAATTTAAACTTACGAGGTTTAATCAGGTTTTAACCTCATTAAACATGCCGGGGTGTAAAATGATGTTTCCAGAGCGTTTGAGCCATGTGTGCAGAGGGGGAAGGCCAGACACACGTGGGTGTCAGCCTGATTTTAATCGGCATGAATCAGGGAGGCAGAATTTTTAATATTCCCCAGCGCAGGCAGGACTGAGTCACGTTTCTCTGGGCGATGGATCCGAACCACCGTAGCCTCTGGGATTTCCCCCGCTGAGTATCAAAGGCCTGCCACAAACAACGCAGGAGCTGTTTAACCCTTCCCAAAGAAAAGTCCTGCACAATGGAAAGTATTAGTCAGCCGCAACACGCGCAGGAGCCTTTTCCAGGTTTTTACAAGAGCTTTAGCTGCCGTCTCTAACGCAATATCCCACATTTTAGTGCCCGTGCCCGATGGGGAGGCTGCTGCCTTCAGTGCGGGCTGCACTGTGGGTACCAAGGTTCGTTTACCTGGCAGATTAAAACGCAGCCTTATTTGATTTGTGCTTGTGCTGCAGAGCTGAATATGAGCAACAGTACGACCTGCAAGTCCAAAATTCCCACCTCTTCGTGTGAGCCTATTAAGTGTATTTTGTGAGGCAAAATCAACTGTGAGGTCAGGCTGAATGTGATGACAGCTTATTAATGGAGAGCTATTTTTGATTTTTTTTTTTAATTCTTGCTGTTGGTTATGCTGCTTAATGACACTCTGGAGTCTTATTCTATTATTCTATTATTGCTTAGGTACCTGGCTTAGTTCATTATTATTTACAGAGTTTGCATGCTCTCAAGGGGTTTGCAAAGATAAAAAAGTTACATCTTTCATATTTTTTGTCAATAATCTATTTTAGAATTTACAGCTTTGTATTAGTGTGTATATAGATGTTTTGCTGACACCCGTGCCTCTAGCAGACAACAGTAGTTAACAATGACGAATTTCAGGGGTTTTTCAGAGTTTTCTTCAAATTTCATGTTAATATTTTCAATAACCTCAGGTTAAAATTTTGATGTTATTTTGTTAAGATTTTAATCATCTTTCGTTGAGATCATTAACACCCCAAGACGCTGGTGTGAACGTACAAAATAAAATATCCATTTGAAAGGTGAAAAGACGCGCCTTTCCTTCCCCTTCCTGATTTTGATAGCAAGTTGTAATATTTTTTTTTGTACTGAAACGACTGCCTGCGAATCTCTTTGGGTTTGAAGAGCAGAATTTTGGTTGTGGCTGATTTTCCAAGTGATCCTGGAGTTGGTTTCTCCGCAGCAAGCGCCGAGCGCCGTCCCATAGAGGAGACAGCGGGCGCTGAACCCTCCGAACCCCCCACGGGGTTTGTGCCTCTCAAATCTCTTTTCTCCAAAAACTCATCCCTCCCGTGCCTGCCAGGAGGAAGCGGCTCCGCCAGGAACAAGGCATCCTTCGCCGGGATTTGTGGGATCCAGCCTGAAAAACAGCTCCTTGATGAGGCGGCCGTGAGTCAGCGGGGCCGGTTCTGGCGGAGCCGGAGCATCAGATAAAGGAGCTGGCCCGGCTCCGCTCGGCGCGGAAAGGCAGCGCCGTGTCTGGCCGCGGCTCTGGCGCGACATCCCGCTGGATTTCGGTCCTGATTTTCAGCCCTGGGCTCTGTGGAGGCAGGAGGAGCTTCCGCCGTGCTGTCGAGGAGCCCTCCTGAGCGTGCCCGCGGGGGTGATGCCCTGCAGCGCAGCCGGCGGCAGGGGAAAAAAAAAATGTACCCGAAAAACGTATCCCAAAAAAATGTACCCTGAATAACGTACCCCGAAAAACATAGCTAAAAAAATGTACCCCCAAAAAATGTACCCCGAAAATGTACCTGAAAAACGTACTCCAAAAATGTACCCCGAAAAAGGTACCCCAAGAAATGTACCCCAAAAATGTACCAGAAAAACAGACCCAGAAAACATACCCAAAAAAAATGTACCCGAAAAACGTACCCCAAAAAATGTACCCCAAAAATGTACCCAAGAAATGTACCCCAAAAATGTGCCCCAAAAATGTACCCGAAAAACAGACCCAGAAAACATACCCCCAAAAAATGTACCCGAAAAATCTACCCCAAAAAATGTACCCCAAAAATGTTCCTGAAAAATGTTCCTGAAAAATGTACCCCAAAAATGCACTCAAAAAATATACCCCAAAAACGTACCCAAAAAACAGTCCTGGAAAACATACCCGGAAAAATGTACCCAAAAATCTACCCCAAAAACGTACCCCAAAAATGTACCTAAAAAACACACCCGAAAAATGTACCCAAAAAATCCGTACCCCAAAAATGAGCACGGCTGCCAAGAAGAGGAGCAAGACTGAGCTGGAGGAAATCACACAGAATTCATTTTCTCTTCTCAGAGGTTTAAGAATTAAAATTTAAAACTGGGCATTCTTCTCCTGAATGCCACACAAACAACCGAGTTACCCATTTGCTGCTAACGTGAATGTGATTAATCTTCTTGGGTTTTTTAATTACTATTTTTTTCACATTTCACATTTCTCCATCGTTAACAGAACTGATAACAAGGTGCATGTAAAATTTGGGTTGTTTAATACTTCTCAATTAGGAATGCAGGGCTTTTTTATCATCCTTGCAGAGGAAGAATGCTAGCAAAGACAGTTCACTAGTTTCTAAGAAAGCACTAGAGGAAAACCACAGTGTTTGTCTCTGGGAAAAAAAGAATCTCAAAGCTGGTTCACTCAGCAGTGCTGTTATTTTGCACAGGCTTTAAAGTTTGGTGTCTGGGAAAGGAGTGATTGCCCTGATATGGTTTTTAGCATATAATTCCATTAAATAAGACCTGTTAAAAGCTATCTGCAAAGCCTACCTAAAGCCCTAAAGCAGTAATTTTCTCACTAGATCACATCAGAGTTTGTTCTGTTACTGTCTATAGCAAGGAGCTTATGTGATCTGCAGCAAATGATGATGTGCCTCAATTCTCTGCCTCTAAAGAAGAGTTCTCATCTTTACAAGGAAGCCACAAGGTTTTTATTAACCTGTGTTCTCATTTGTTCAGCTATTAGGAGCCCTAAAACCACTCTGCTGAAGGCCCAAGTGTGGTCCTCAGCCTGCCTTTTAATTCCTGCCTTAACTTTTGTGCGTTCAAATCAATTTAGAAAGGATCTGATTCTTGGGGTACTGAGCAGGCAGAGCTGCCTTTACCTTCAGCTCTGAACCCACAAAAACTCGTGCATGTGCCCAGAGCAGACCATCACCAGTGTGTCATTGTGATGCCTTGGGAAGGCTGACTGGAACAGAGACTGGACAGAGCTGGAGAATAAAGCAGGGATTTATTGAAAGGCCTCCAGGATACACCTTGGGCAGGACAAGAGCCTGGCCAGGGCTACACCCAAGGTGGACTAGGAAGGGTCACAAAAATGGATGACTGGTCACAAGGTGTTGTGGGCCGAAGCTGGGCGTGTTCCAATTTCAGGAACACTGAAATGAAGCTCACACCACGGCAGTGAGGAGAAAACTCTTTTTAATTCAAACCTGACTCCAGTTTTTATACATATGTACAGAGGTCAAGAGATTGGCTACACAGGTCGCCACCTCTTCAACCTGGGTGGTGGACATCACCATCAATCATTTCTTCTCTCAGAGGAGAAGTAGGCAAACATTCTAAGAACAGACATTGTTTTCATGAAGCTGCGTGAGAAAGTTCTACAGAAAGACAAAAAGACAGAAAACTCAGAGCAACAACAAGGTCTTACATTTTTATAAGTTTTGGTCCATTTGCATATTGGGGCTTAATTGTCCAATTACAGCTCCAGGTTGTGAGGTCCCATCCTTCTTGTTCCTCCCTTCAGTCCACCATTGTTTGTGCTTTTGGACCTAAAAGTTGTCCTTGGTCTCCAGCAGGAAAAGGATTTGTTTTGTCAACCTACTCTGAAGAGAGCTGACTAACACTTAATATGAGGCTCAGAACTGCATCCCTGGGCAGCACAGAATCTAAAAAACATGAAAGTTAAAACTTAAAGCATCAATTGATTTCAGCAGGATTATCTGTACCTTGTTTTCTAAAAAAGTTTTTCTCAGTAGAAGTTGGTTTCAGAATTCCCCTTGTCTTCCCAGAGCTCATTTCCATCTCCACACTCCACCCACTTCTGCAGGGCTTGTAAGGGTGCTTTAAGTGGCATCAGAAGGCAACTGCAGCATCTTCCTATTCTGCAGCCGTGCCCCTTTCAGGGACCAGCAGGGAATTCCAGCATCCCCTCACCCTGAGCCGTGCCCCTTCCAGAGACCAGCAGGGAATTCCAGCATCCCCTCACCCTGAGCCGTGCCCCTTTCAGGGACCAGGGACCAGCAGGGAATTCCAGCATCCTCTCACCCTGAGCCGTGCCCCTTTCATCACCTCCTTGCGGAGGCAGTTTCCTCCCAGCCCACTCACCTGCCTCGCTGTTGACATTAAGGAGCTCCTGCTAAGTCAGGCCAGCTTTCTGATCTGGCTGAAAACTAACCAAGTTTTTTGTTTTTTTGTTTTTTAAAGTGAGATCACTGAGCTGATTCAGTTACTGTTCAGCCACGTGAGTGCACACACAGCCGTGTGAACAGGAGCACAAGAAGGGGATGGCAGCCTCCTTCAGAGCTTGGGGTTGCCTTAACCCAGCTGCACTATTGCACCATCTGTGCAGAAAAAAACCCAGCATAGCTAAATATTTGCAGAGTGGACAAATAGATGGATTTTTGTTTAATAGTTTTGCCAATGAGCGCTGTTTTATATCAACTTTAAAGCTATTGCCTGGTTGCCAGCTGCTGTCTGCTCACAGAAGGTAAAAGCAAAATATTTTAGCTCTAACATACAGGACACAAAGGTGTCCTGTGACCTGCTGAAACACCAGGCTGCTTGAGTTCACTCATGAGTTCACCCTTTAGAAGCATTTCATTCTAAAAGTACCAAGCTGAAGCACTGGATTGAAACCTGTTCTCGGAAAGGACTGGGAAATAATGCAGGACGATGAAGCAGAGGAAGAAGAGAGTTTCTCTGTGGTGCCCCTGCTAACAAACACACACAGGAGAGAAGGAATTACATGAGACTGGTTACCTTGCCACAAATAGATAAATTAGGATGGTTGAATGAGATTTGTTCTCAATAAACCTACAACTGACTGTTGTTTTTCAGCCCGGCCACCTGTTAGGATATTTTCATTTTTTAACTAATTAATTAATTCATTAATATACTTATTTATTCATTCANTATTCAGTGACCCAGCTGCTCTGGAATTCCCTTGCTGGCTTTTTTTTCTGCCTCTTGAAGACAAGCCCTTCTGGTGTCCTTTTCCAGCTATCCTACACTTCATCAAGAAAAAGCTCAGAGCCCAGGAAGCCAGTCCTTTAAGCACCTTAAATGTGAATTTTATTTAAGCCCAGCCCTTTTGAAAGCATGTAAGTAATTGAAATTCTGTCAGAGGAGCTCTTTCCATGTTCTGTCATGAGCTCTGACTCCTTCCTTGCTTGGTGTTTGTTGAATTAATTCTCAAATCACAGTGGAGTCAGAAGGTGCACAATTCACTTTTTGGTTAAACTTAACTGCCAGCTAAGTGCAAGCTGGGTTTTGTCTTGCTTAACCATCACCATCTTTCCAGTGAAACAGGGGTTTGAATGACAATGTATCATTAGAGGAATAAAATATCTACTGTGAGCAAAGCTGTGCACTCTTCCAGAAGTGTTCCTGGTTCACCAAATCCCTTCAGTTTAAGCAGAGCTCCTTGAGAGCATGGCTCACTCTCCAGGCTGATCCACTGAGAGCTGAATCCCAAATAAAAGCAGGAAACAGGTCAGGATGATCTCCAGGAGAAGGAGACCAGATAGAGGTGTGTTGTTGGGTCATAGAGGTGACCCATGGGCTTGTCTCTACACACAGCTATTTCTTATTCCTGATTTATTGATACAAAGATGTTCTCATTCAGAGTAAACCATTGTTTAGTTTAATCCGGAGTAAATTAAGCAGGAAGAAGCCCGTGTAGAATAAAGCCTTGAGAACAGCCTTCATGTCCTGTGTCTTTTGAAAGTAATTAAATGTCTCTGTAGACTCTTTTTTAAATGGAGCTTTGCAAAGAACTGCTATTATCCTGGCTTTAAAACACATTGTCCTCTATCTGTTGCCCAACCTGCCAGATTAAATGACACACACTGGCTGCCTGGAACAATCACCTCGAGTCTGATACTCAGTGTAACAAACAAAGGTGAGCTTTATTAACCTTCAGACCTGTGATAGGTGTGAAGGCTGTTGTGCAGTTGGGAACAGCCTCTTCTCCAATCCTGTTACACACCAAAGGGTGCAGGCTCCTTCCTTCCAGCTGCAGCATCTTAGGAACAGGGTGAGACCCCATATCCATCGGCCTGAGTCACAGCTGGACACGAGCCCAGGGGTGCCCAGGTGACCAAAAAGGCCAATGGCACCTGGCCTGGATCAGGAATAGTTGTGACCATCAGGATCAGGGCAGAGATTGTCCCTCTGTGCTGGGCACTGCTGAGGCCACACCTCGAATCCTGTGTCCAGTTCTGGGCCCCTAAATTCAGGAAAGGTATTGAGGGGTGTCCAAGGAAGAGCAAAGGAGATGGTGAAGGATATAGAGAGTCAGTCCAGGGAAGGGTGGCTGAGGGAGCTGAGGGTGTTTAGTCTGGAGAAAAGGAGGCTCAGGAGGGACCTTCTCACTCTCTACAGCTCTCTGACAGGAGGGGGCAGCCAGGGAAGGTCAGGTTGTGCTCCCAAGGGACAGGACCAGGACAAGAGGTCACAGCCTCAGGCTGCACCAGGGGAGGCTGGAATCTGGAAGAATTTCTTTACTGATGATCAGGCATTGGGAGCTCTACCCAGGGACTCCCCATCCCTGGAGGTGTTCAAGAACCCGGGTATGGCACTTAGTGCTATGGTTTAGTTGACAAGATAGAAATTGGCCAGAGGTTGGACACGATGATCTTGGAGGTTTTTTCCAAACAAAACAATTCTGGGGGTCCTGTGCTCCCTGCAATTAGATCCACAAAAGGATCCAGGCACTGGGATCTAGCGCTGGGATCATCACAGCTTCTAATCCCATGGGCAACGTTTTAGTTGACGTCTGAGACATCTGAGTTCTCAGCAATAGCTTCTCAGAGCCTAAAATTTGTTGCTCCAGAGCATGCCTGGCCAGGCTGGCCGGGGTCCCGCACATCAGGCCGGGATGCACAGGTCAGGGGACGGAGGGACAGGGACCCGCTGCGCTTCCCTGGGCAGGGAAAGAAGAACAGGCAGGAATGAGGTGGCTGGCGCTTCCCTCTCCTTTATTTAAACACTTTACTTGTCACAGCTTATTTAACACAGCTCATTTGTCACAGCTCAGCAGCGTGCGCTCCGCTCCCACCCCATCGCTCTGGCCGGGGAAGCTCCGGAGAGCTGCAAGCCGGGGATCTGCCCCACTCCTGTGCCCGGGGACAGAAGAGGGAGCCGAGCACAAGCCACCCACGGCCCGTCCCAGGAAGTGACGGCAGGCGGTGCCCCCCGGCACACCTGACTCACCTGGGCGGGCGCAGGGGCGGCAGCGGCGGCGCTGCGCTCCGCGGGGCCGGGCGGTGTCCGGGCACGGCTGCGGCCATGGCGAGGGACGGCGGCTCCCCCTGGGCCATGGGGCTGCTGAAAACCTTCGAGGAGAGCGAGTTCAGCAGCTGGGAGAAGATCGGCTCTGGGGGGTTCGGGCAGGTGTACAAGGTGCGGCACCTCCACTGGAAGACGTGGCTCGCCATCAAGTGTTCGCCCAGCCTCCATGTGGATGAGAAGTAAGGGGGGGATAAAGGGAATGCGGGACAGTGTGGGGACAGTGTGGGGGGGACAAGGGACTCTTCCCGCAGAGGCACTCCGAGCCCTCAGTCACCCCGGGGAGGCGCCGGGCGACCGAGCGCTCCTTGTGTGCAGCCCTGCCCCTCTCACAGCCGGCAACAGCAGCAGCAATAGAATCCATGAAATATCCCAGATGTGTCGCCTGTTCCCTGGGAGCCGTGCGGGAAGCATTCCTGCCCTGCCCAGGCTGTGCGTGTGCCGGCTTGTACGGACACTCCGGGACACACGGAGCGCTCCGGGATGGGAAGGGCAGGAGGAGCGGGGATGTGGCCGGGATCACAGCAGGAGCTTGGGAAGAGCCAGGCGTTCAGCTCGCAGGTGCAGGAATTGTGGCTCCTGTGGTGGCAGCAGGCTCGGGCTGAGGGGAGTTGGGGTGTGGGCGCTGGAGCCGCGGGTTTGGTGTCTTTAGGGAGTGGGCGCTGAAAGGAGCCGTACTGGGAAATGTGTCCGGCTCCAGTGCAGGGGCAGCGCTTCCCCGTGTGTCTGTGTGCTCGGGATGAGTCCTTGGAGGTGTGTTGTATGGCAGGTAAAGGTGCCCCATGGTGGGACTCCCCTGCCCTCTGTCCCTCGCTGTGGTCCTTGGTGGGGACGGTGGGCTGTGCTGTTCTCACTCTGTGCGTGATCGCAGCATCAGGGATTGGGTTGGGTTGGAAAAGATCTTAAAGCTCATCTCCTTCCAGCTCCCTGCCATGACCAGGGACACCTTCCACTAGACCAGGTTGCTCCAAACCCCATCCAGCCTGGCCTGGAGCACCTCCAGGGGTGGGGACTAGTGAGTGCAGGTCTCCTTTCCCAGGAGAGGAAAGCTGTCAGAGTCACCTTTAGAAACATCCCCGTGTTGTAGGGACAGTAGTGGCATCCAGCAGCTCAGCCCCTGTGCAGAGGGAGGTTCGATATGCACGAGTCGTGTTCCTGGAGCTTTCCCAGCTCCACTTGAACTCTGGAATCTCTACCAGTTCACAAGCCGATTCTGCCGTTCGGTTTTTGAGACGTGGATTGGCTCAGTCACAAAAGGTTTCCTGTTGGTGCCTTTCCTGCAGGAGGGAGATAAGCTAGCCCAAGATTGAAAACGTTTGTAAACCAAACTTCTGCAGGATTTTTGGGGTAGTTGAGCATCTTTTCCAGTATCTGAATTGCTGACTTTGCAGTAGGCATAGATTATAGAGTGTAGTAAATGAAATTAAATGTCCTTTGGAGAGGTAGAGTTTACTATATGCATAGGGTAACTGTGCTGTCTGTGGATAAAATGGAAAAGAGCTTTCAGTTGCAGAGTCTGTTTTATTGTGCTAATCTGCAAGCCCCTTACTTTTAAAACCTAAAAAGAGATTTCAGGTTCGATGCTTATTGATCAAAACAGTACCGTGGCTGAATAGTTTTGAAGTTAAGATTAAAACGTGTCTTAAAAATAAGCTAGAACTTTTCATTTGCAGTGTTCATCTAGAAATTTACTCCGAAAGTGAATTTTCACTCTGAGACAAAGGATGCTGTAATCTATTTTAATATGAACAATTAATTTTGAGATTTGCTATCAGATCTCTATATTAATACGTGCAGTAGAGAGCCACCTGTCCCTCCGTGGCTATGAAGTGTGCAAATACTGGAAGACTATACAAACATGCAGCTCAGTGAGCAAAAAATGCCTTGAGAATTTGGGAATTTTGAGGCCATAGGGCTCCTGCAGCTTCTGACTGATTTTAGTACACCACTCCCTGAAACACTAATTTATTTTACTACAGAATCTGGGCTTCAGATGCATGAGGAGAGCATTGATAGGAAATTGGAGTGTCCCTTGCCTTTGAAAGAGGTGCCCCTGCAAAACAAATGTAAACTGATTCTTTTTTTAATTTTTTTTCTCCTTTGGTTTTTGGGCTGCTCTATCAAACCCCCTTTAGGAGATGGTTGTGCTGAGACTTTTTACCCAAAACTTTTCTAATAAACTTGTGCTATTTAAATGGTGGGGTGGGGGGCACAGACAGAATCAACCACAGCCTCTTCAACTGGCAGGTTGCAACAAGCCTGTGTAATTAGATTGTTAATCCAGGAGATTAACTTGACTAGCTGTTTCTTGGAACCCTGTGAAGAAAGAGTTAGAAGAATTGCCAGTGGTATCAGAAACATTAACTGAAAATCACAGAGGCTTTTTCTGATGTATTTATTTGGTACCACATTAAAACCCTGTTTGTAATGGCTTGGTGGTGGTGGTGCTCTGTGTAGTGTCTCTGTGTTTCCGCAGACAGTGGGAGATTTGGAGTAATTCCCTCGGCAATTATCACATCGTAGAGCCAAGTGGCCTCAAGCAGAAGAAAAACTGAATGCAGACACAGAAGTGTTTTCTACCTTTGAGCCCAAGCCCTCCCAGACAATCCAGCCAATTTCCATTCCTAACACCTTATTTGTTCCCACTTTCCCTTCTCCTGAGGTCTCCTGGGACTCAGGGTGCTCTCTGTAGGGGGAGGTTCAGAGCAAATCTGAACAAAAGAGTGTGGCCCGGAAAGGTGGAGGAGCCTCTCCCCCAGGAATTGCAGTGCAGAGAGAAGGTGAAGTCTCTTCTCTTTCCCCGTGTGCGCCAGAGTGGAAGTGTGATCTGGGGAAAAACACTGGCACACTCGGAGAGAGAGGATCCTTTGTGGATTTCTTCTGCTGAACATAAACGTGCTGTCTGTAAGGTGTGACATTTCCTGGAGAGGGATCTTTATTGGAGGTGTTGGCCAGGGGGGTGACTACAGGGTGTGAAGGTGGGAAAAAAATTTCTTGATTAGGGAAAAAAGACCAAGCAAAGCCCTACATGTATCTCCCTCTGCACATCCTGGATTTGGGAATGGAGCAGGACTTTGAAGCTGAGAATGTTTTAGAAATGCCTCACTGTTAGTGGATGCTGCATTTATTGAAGTGGTGAAGGTGAATGAATGTCTCCTCTATGCAGGGAGAACCTAAGAGTCACCTTGTGGTCCTTAAAGAGTAGGGGAGAGCCTGGCTGTCCTGTCATCCTCTGGAACCAGAACTGCACTGCAGAGATCTGTTAGCAGGGCTGACATCTGTTAACCTGAAAAAAAAGGGATTTTTCTTCCTCCCTCCCACCACAACAACATACTCTGCCCTGACCGTGCAGTGGTTTTTCTTCTGACCATGCAGTGCTTTTTCTTGTCTTCTCATATTCACATCCTTCTCTGAGAGTCAGCAGTGTAGAAGTTGTTAAATACGTACCCTGCAGAGCAGAGGCCACTGTAAAACCTCTGCCATGATACAAATGAGAAATTTCAGAGGACATTCAGGGGTGGTGTAATTTGGTGCACCCCCATCTGCAGCACCAGCGTTTTGGGAAAGGGGTAACTTAAATTCCTGACTGCAGAGCAGGGCTGGATCTCCCCTGGACTGGGAGAAGCCTGGGTGCTCTGTGCCTCACACAAATGGCCCCATTGCAAGTGTTGAGCTTCTCTGGAGCAACTTTTTGAGTTTCTCTGGAGCAACTTTTAACTGCTCTGTCTCAGACTCCATTAGGGAAATGTGGTGGTGGTGGTGGGGGAATATAAAACTGCAAGGACTGCCTGGTGAGTCTAAGATTGTAGTTTTACAGCAGTGTTATCTCTAGGGCACAAAGATTGGATCCATGCAAATGCAGGTACAGCTGTAATTCCTGCTGCTCTTGTGGCAGGGTTTGTGGGACAAGGGCTGGGCCCTGGGGACTGGGGCAGTGGGCAAGAGCAAGGCCTTTGTGTCTCCAGGAGAATCCAAGGAATGCAGCCCTGTCTGACTTGGAGTGGAAGCAGACAGGTCTTTGGAGGTCTCCAATTCATATAATGTTTCTATTTGCTTTGGAAACGACTGATCTGTACTGGCTTCTCTGACAGTAGAAGATGCTCTTTGGCACTGAACCCAGTGCTGGAGCTCTTGATGTGTGGGCCCCTGTCTTCTGGTACTATTTACAGGAGAAAGTGTCTGCAGCCCATCATTTGCATGACCTCAGTTGTCTTGTGTGTAAACTTTTTTCTCTTTTTTCTTTTTTATTTTTTTCTTTTTTCCTTTTCTCCCTTTTTTCTCCTTTTCTCCCTTTTTTTCTCCTTTTCTCCCTTGTTTTCTCCTTTTCTCCCTTTTTTTCCCTTTTCTCCATTTTTTTCCTTTTCTCCATTTTTTTCCTTTCCCCCCCCTTTTTTTCCTTTCCCCCCCTTTTTTTCCTTTCCCTCCTTTTTCCTTTTCTCCTTTTGTCCATTTTTCTTTCCCACTTCTTTCTTTCCCCCTCTTCTTTCTGTTCCCCCTTTCTCCCCTTTTTCTACGTTTTCCCCTTCTCCCCTTTCCCCCCTCTTTTCCCTGTGTTATTTTCCCTTATTACGATATAGTCAGTATATACTACTGGAGGGAGAGGGGAGCAGAGCCGAGAAGATAATTCTGACCTAGAGAAGATAATTCTGACCTAGAGAAGATAATTCCAACTCTTTCATCGCGCGGGTATTAAATAATACTAAATTTAACAGAGGCTAGAGCTATGGCTCTCGACTGAGAAACTCCACCAGGAGCTTTCCTTTTCCTTCACTTGGGGTGGCTCAGAATAACCCCTGAGCACGGGGTAACTGAGCAAGCCCCACACACGCCCCCGCTTCATCCTTTGATGTGCTGGATGTGAACTTGGAGGCTCCATCCCCGAAGGCAGCAGCCTTTGTTGCAGCAGTAGCGCTCGTGTGTTGGGGCGATGGGCGAGAACACCTCGGTCCGTGCCCAGCGCCGGTGGCATCGTGCGAGGGGAAAGGGGAGGGAGAGACCTTTGATCTGTGCCTGGTGGAGGAGATCTTGGGTTAACGAGCTGTTTGTGTTAATGCCATTAAGGCAAGAGCGCTGGCTAATAGCCGCTTTGGCTCTCTTCGCTTCTTTTGTCTTCTTTCCTTTTCTGTTTTCAAAAGGTGACGGGACCTTTTGAAAGCCGACTGAGCTGTCCCAGGCCTCTGGCTGATTGGGTTTTGAATGCTCTGGGTATGGGAAAGTGCTAATGGTGGTAATTGTTGCATGGGGGCTTTATTTAAACAGGCAGAATAGATACAGAGGGCAATCGCCTGTTATTCTGTTAACTCACTCAATTAACTGGATCTGGTCCAAGCAGAAAGGGAGCTTAAAAAAATTAATGAGAAAATTCTGGTTTGTTTTTTTTTTTTTTTTTTTGAAAACGCCCCATTTCCAGCAGCCAATCTGTTTTTTTGGCGATGCTCTCTGAGGCTGTTGCTAGCCTGAGAACCCCATCCCGAGGAGTCTAGTGGTTCTTGTCAGACCTTGGCTGTTGCTGGGTTCTGGCTTTGCCTGGGAGGGCTCAGACAGGTATTTTACATCCCTGACTCCAGCGCTCAGCCCGGTGAATTATGCTGGCTATGCGTGTGGCTTGGGGGCAAGGAGTTGGTTGTGTTATTCATGGGCGCTCCCTTCCAGCGTGCCAAAGAGCAAACTGGGTACTTGTCTGCAAAGGCAATTATTTCACAAGAAAGTTGCTGTAGGGAGCAGCAGGAGCCAACGTGGTTAATAGAAAAGATCTCCCTTATCTTTTTTGTTTCTCTCTCAGCGTGTAAGTCCCTCTTTAGAGCATCTTTCGGCCTGATCTTGCCTCTGAAATAGGTTTGCTGCTGCTGGCTGTGCCCTGGTGGGAAATGTTACCTGCAGCAGGTAATGTTATTGCGTTACCATTTAATACAAAAATGTTATTGCAGGCTGCCTCAGCAGGTGAGCAGCAGGCGGCAGAGCACATTGCCAGCCTTGGGGAGTGTCCTGCTGCCCAGTCTGAAGGCCAAATGGCAGCTCCCAAAATCTGAGGGTCCCTCACAAGGCTGCATTTCAGTTTCTCCCAGGTCATCCAGGCACTAGGGGACACATGAGAAAAAAAAAGACTTGGCTGTGTGCAGGCTGGACTTGATGTTTTTAGAAATGGACAGTGCTACTAGCTGGCCTTGGATTTGAAATTTTAAAACCAAAAGGGTTTGATTGTGCTGAGGCTCTGCCGTGAGGCTCCCACAGTGGTAACTGGCATCACTTTCTGGTGGCACAGAGCACAAACTTTGTCCTACAACTTCAGGAACTGCCGTCCATTAGATAATGTGCACATCTTTGGGTGCATTGCAGGACCTGTTATGTAATAAGAGAGGGTCTGCTCAGGAAATATGACCTGTCTGACCTCCCTGTGCCCTCTTTTGTGAATCTATGGCAGCAGTAGTGATGTGTCAGTGCCCATGGCCCAAAGTTGCTGTGGGCTGTTGCAGAAGGCTGGGAGTGAGGTGCAGAAGAAAGGCACAGCGATGAAGGGTCTTGACCTGGGAGGCCGAAGCTGGGACTGAGTAACACTTAACCCTGTGCAGGGTCAGGCTGAAGTGTCCTGTAAACAACCCGGGGTGCTCATTACAGCTGCCAGGCCCGGGCCTGTTACATCACTGAAAATGGTGTGCTGGGAGTTCTCTCCTGCTGGAGCTGAGTGTGAGCAGTTTTGGACTTGTCAAATCTGTGTTTTGGGGAGGCTTTTGTTGTGTCTCCCTGGTTACAGCAGGCAGTTTGCTCCCCTCAGTGGTGTGTCCAGGGATTCCTCTCCCGAGGTTTGGGTCTGTGCGCACCCAGGATACACCAGCAGGGCGGCTGAAGCGATGCTGTCCGGCCTCTCTCCTGCTTAACACAGCCTCATGACTCACAAAAAGTTAATGACTTCAGCACAAGGAGTTACAGCAGTGGCAAAGCTGGGCTCTGCATGTATCATCCCCCTCCTGAACAGCACAGCATAACCATCAAAGCAGGGACGTGGGCTTTGCACTGGGGATGTTCGCACTGTGGAAGCGTAGGCCTCACCTGTGGCCCTGCAGCTGGGAGCTGCCTACCACTGAAAGCATAAAACCCCAAATGAGTAAATACAGAAATACACCTGGAGTGCAGTCTGGTGAGATGCAGTGTGGGTCAGTCAGAGGGTGATCACAAAATGTGGTGTTTGGTTTTATAAAAAAATGTTTTGTGCATGTTTGGCCTGAGGAGAAACAGCTGCTCCATCCTTCACCTCCCGTTCTCTTCCACCCAGGGAGCGCATGGAGCTACTGGAAGAAGCCAGGAAGATGGAAATGGCAAAGTTCCGCTACATCCTTCCCGTTTATGGCATCTGCAAGGAGCCCGTGGGCTTGGTCATGGAATACATGGAGACAGGATCCTTGGAAAAGCTCCTGGCCTCCGAGCCCCTGCCCTGGGAGCTGCGCTTCCGCATCATCCACGAGACAGCGGTGGGGATGAACTTCCTGCACTGCATGTCCCCCCCGCTGCTCCACCTGGACCTCAAGCCTGCAAACATCCTGCTGGATGCCCACTACCACGTCAAGGTAGGCACTGGCACCCACCTTTGGGTGTTGCCTCGTGGCTCTTGCCAGATGCAAAAAGCCTGAGAGAAACCGGGAGCGTTCCTTTAGAGTTAGAGAAATGCCCACTGATCCAGCCCCTCTGATTCCCAAATTAAAATCCACCCAAAGACAGCCCTTAAATAAAGCTACCTGGTTTATTCACCATTTTAGTACATAACTAGCTTCTGAGAACTTGGGAACTTGTGAGAGCTTGGGAACCTGTGAGAACCCTCCTGGAATTTTAGAAGGATATAGTGAACTCTGGTTCTGAGACCTAATGGGTCCTGCTATAAATTTCCTTGCAGCAGGGTTGTGAGAACAGGGAGAGGAAAGTGTTGTGAACATCTAAATCATCTTTTTCACTTCCACAGCTGCCGTGGTTGCCGTGTTTTAGGTCTTTGCCTGCACCACTAAATGCACAGATCTCATTTACAGCTGGAGTCTGGAGAAGCCTTTCCAGAGGCAGCTCATTTCCATTTGCTCAGAGCATGTACTGTGAGGAGCTATCTCTGTCCTGACTGTTCATGCATACCACAGGTCACTGAAAGGAATTTTTTTTTTTTTGTGGCTGTAGCAGCATGAAATTATTTTCGTTATCCATTTCCAGAGTAAACTGGCAAACTTGTTAGGTTTGTTTGCTGTAGGTTCTGTGGTCAGCTGGACCAAGGAGGTTGTGCTTGCTTTCTCCACTTTCTTTTTAGAGAGCACAGAGACTGAAATACAGGGGGTTTTTCCCTGTTGTTTCTTAGTGTTCAATTTTTTTTTAGCAGTGCCATAATCCATCTGCTCCCTGTCTTCCTGGCCCCCTCACTTATCAATGCCTTTGGTCTTGCCTGTATCACTCTAAAAATGAAGTTTTCATTAAATAAAGATTTCCTGATGTCATGAGAGGGTTGGAGCCATAAGAGGCGTGTGCCACTAATGAAATCACACTTGTGACACTCTCAGCTTTTTTATTAGACCTTTTAGTGGTTTATTTCTTAGAAGGATTTTCTTTCTGAGGTAGGAGGCATCTGCAGGTGGTCATGCTATTTTGACCAGAACATCAGGGTTTGAACAGTTGAAAGCCTGTTCTCACACAGTGGAGCTGAGAAGCCTTTGCTAAGTATTTATTTACTTAAAAGTTCACGCTTGCTTGCATAACTTCATAAATTCCTGATTCTTGACTCATCCATGAGGCCAGATAGCAAGGCTGTGTTTTTCTCACTGTTTCAGGAGGTTGAAGTGCCTGCTGCACAGCCTATATCTGGGTGGTGATGTAACACGAGGGGGGCAAAGGGCAAAATGTACAAAACTAAAAAAAATCACTGGTGAGGTCACTGCTGACATCTCTGGACTGTTGCTTCTGTATGGAACACATCAAGGTCTTCAGATCCTTTCTGTGGAGTTCAGGAAGGAATGGTCTAATCCAAACCTTTCCCAACCAGCAGTCTTTTACTTCCACAGGCAGCTTGGAAAGCCCTCCAAGAGGCAAAGCAGGCACAGGAACCTATATGCAAAATAAGAGATGAACATACTCTGTGAGGCGCCTTCACTTTAAAAATGTGGCCCCAAACCTTCTTTTTGCGTGACGTGAAATTTATAATTATAATTTCAGACCCTGCAGCTCGATGTAATGTGCATTTTCTTGCTGGAAGGCTAATGGAGCTGCTGATTGAAGTGTTTTTAAATGTCAGCATTAATTTAGTATGTGACCTGTCCCTAATAGAGTCCTAAGGTGAGTGGAGAGATGGTTGCAGACTGCAAGAGAAGAGTTTGGAGGTAGGGAGGACTTTTACAAACTGTTTGCCCTTGAGCCAGGAAACAGTCAGTCTTCCAGTGGAGAGCATTAGAAATGCTGCTGTGCCATCCTGCAGTTAAATGCAAACACACCCAGCTCCTTTTACGAGCACCGTGCTCACTGTAAAGCCCTGAGTGAGGCTGGTGACTAAGGCAGTGCTGCTGCACAGAACTTATCATCAAGTGGGTGCCTCCATATCATAAAGCCTGGGCATTACATAAGCCTGTGCTGGATTGGGAGGATAATTAGGAGGATGGGATTAGCCTGAGCAGGGATATAGATGAGCAGATACTGGCTTTACCAAAGACACATTGGGGGATTCCCTGGTGATTTTAAATATTTGTATGTAGTATGTGTAGAACAAGGTAAAGCTTTGCTCTTTTTTGGAAGGTGGATGCAGCCATCCTCCCTTGGGAGTTGGTGATGGGAACTCCCTTCCCTGCCATCTCCTGCTCCATCTTGTTTGCCTTAAACACTGTGCTTTCCTTGGCAGGATTATTCCATACCCAGGCAGGCTTTGCTATCAGGGATCAGCCTCCTTTTTTTTCCTTCCTTCGTGTCAACCTTCTATTTGTACCAACACGATCCTCCCTTGCCCCATTCTTCAGCCTTCCTTATATTCACTCTTTCAATATTTACATGCTGTCTGACATCTGTTTCTCTGCTCAGCTGGACCACATCTTTTAAAACTCATTCTTCGGCTCTCCTGGCCTTCACACACACTCTGGATGTGTCCCCTGAGCTGCTGTGATGTGGCAATCCCTGGCACAGGGGAAGCAGTGCCACATTCCAGCTCTGCCCTCGTGAGTTTGCTCCTTCCCTGCTGCACTGTGATCTCCCTGCAGGGCCCTTGGTAGGAGAATAAACACCCCACCACGTGCAGAAATCCCATGCCCAGCTTGTTGCCAGCTACCCTGCCCTCGTGATCTCTGTTGCTGCTTCCCAGGTTTCCTGTCTTCCAAAATCTCCTGGTCAAGAGCCTTGCTTTTTTGTTCAGGTGTTTAAAATTAAGCCAACCTGCAACTTAATACCTTTGGGCAGAAACATTATTTTATTATTTTAAAGTTGTTCTTTCCTTCGCTATCCAGGCTGTGTTTTTTGCAGCCCCTCATCTTGTCATATATATATATTTGTACACACACAGAGATACACATGTATATATATGTATGTGTGGGTTCATGTACACACAGAGACGAGCCTGAGCAGTTGTTTTTCCATCTCCTAGATTTTGGTTTTAAAGAACTTGATGCAGAACGAGCTGCTCTTAACCTGTGCACTGCTTTAAACTCTCTGTAGCTGCTCTTCTCCCCTCCCCAGTTCTCCAGTTCAAACCAGTGTGCAGTTTGCTGCTGTGTTGTACTGTGCTGATGCTCTTGATGGAAAGGTTGCCTCTGTGGTGTTCACTTTTATCTGCTTCAGCTGCAAAATTTCTGAGTATGGAGTTAGAAACAGCCTAGTCAGAAGGCAAATTTCATAATCAGAGATCTTCTTCATGTAGGTTGTTAACTGTACATCCAAGTAATACCCAGAGGCCAGGCTGGTAAGGAGCAGTTGTCTCTTTTTATTAGACTGCCCGATGTAGGCAGCACAGCCACTTTTTTATCAGCTGCGATTGCTCTCCTGCTATTACAGATGAAGAGAGCCTTTGTTTTGTTTGTCCCTTCTGCTGGTTTCCTACCCTTCCTGATCAATGTTTCCATGCAGGGCTGTTGTTGCATGGCTCTTTAATCCCAACCAACAAAGCTGGTTTGCACCTTGATCGATTCTCTGATTGATCTAATTGTGGTGGCACAGGGGAGGGAACAAAAGCCATCCCTGTTACAGTAATTCAGATTCCTGATAGATTAAAATGGGTGTTTGGCTTTGGTTTGTGCTGCTTCTGAAAAGACCATTATAAATGTCTCACCTGAAACAGGTTTGGAGGAGTTAAAAGTTTCAGGGCAGGTTGGGAAAGGAGAGAAATACAGTCTGTTTCAGAAAGGTTTCTTTTAGAAGCTACATGAAGTGCATTCATAAAAAAACGCGTTCATAAAGACACAGGTTTGAAGTGCACATTGTGTTAGTATTTGGAATAAATTTTCAGTCATAATTTTTAGTAATCCAAATCTGTGACCCATGCAAATTTCTTAAAAATTTCAGGCATTTCTTAAGAACAAAAATGTAACAGCCTTTTTCCCTACCCCTAGAAAAAACAAAGGAAGCCATCCCCACCACCAGATGCTCGAATACCCCACAGAAAAATGGGGGGGCATTCTCAATATCCTCAATATCTCAAGTGCAGAGACTTTGTACAGTGACAAATACTGGATGTTCCAGCAGAGATTAAAAATTAATCCAGCGGATTTGATGCAGAAAACCTTTTGGTGAACTCTGTCCCTGAATCCATTGCAGTGGGCTCTTGAGTTTTGCATGCAGAAAAATGACATAAAGCGTCAGGAGCTAATTGCACACAGTTCAGGACCTCAGGAGGTCAGAGCAGAGTTCAGGGCAGTCTGTCAGGAGTCAGCAGTAAAAAAAAAAAAGCACTTTCCAAGCACTCATTTTGTTCCTGGGAACTAGATCCCTGTAATGTTGGGAATAGCTGACTGTAGTAACTGTTGTAGTTAACACGAGCATATCATCTAGTTTTCAAAAAATAAAATTACAAAATGAAAAAAAAAATCACAAAATGCAAAAAAGAAAAATTACAAAAATAATTTCCTAAAGCACCCAAAACTTTTTGCCAAGTGAGTGTTTTTGTACCAGCTAGAAGGGAAAGACCCACGAACGGCAGGAGCGGGGAAAGGCTTGAGCGCGCGAGTTAAAGAACAAACTAAAATAAACTAAACGAACTAAAAGCAAAAATAAATAAATAGATAAAATAAATAAATACATAAAATTTTAAATATAATAAATAGATAGATAATTAGATAAAAAACGTAATGAATAAATAAAAATATAGATAAATATAAAATAAGTAGAAAGAATAAATAAATGAGTAGAATAAATAAATAAATGAGTAGAAAGAATAAATAAATAAATAGATAAAAAAATAAATATAACAAATAGATAGAAATCTTCAGCTCTTGGAATCCTTCAAGAAAAGTGAGTGCTGAGGAGAACACGTGCAGCTCCCAGTCCCTGCTGGTTGCTCACGTGTAGGTTCTCATGCAGCCCTTGGAGGAGCAGAGCTGCCCGAACATGAACCCATCCCACTGCCTCCGTGGGCTTTGGCCAAGGCTCCTTTCTCTTCCTCCCACCTCCCCGCCGCGGGTTTTGCATGGAGCAGTCTGTCGCCTCCCTGTCTCCCCTGCTGATAACCACGTGTGCTTTTGAAGGGACCCACCTGAAATCACCGATGTGAGGAGGGAGATTGCGGATTCCCTTGGAATTTAGGGGAAGGGCAGAGCCTGGGGTGGGCTGCAGGGACCAGCAAAGATGTGGAGGAAGGAGTGGGGAGGGGTGCTTCACTTTCTCTGCCTTCCCCAGCAAGGGTGTTGCAGAACGAGGTGCCTGGCAAGCATTTTAAAGGCAAAACAGGCAAGTTAAATGGCTGGATCTTCCACCCACTGCGCAGTTCCCACTGGTGTTTAAAGAAACCTGCATGACTAAATACACCATGCAGCATGGAAAACTCACCCTAGAGGAGCTAATAAAAGGCAGGAGAAGCTGTCTGCAGAATCTCACTATTCTGTTGCAGCCTGCAAGATAACAATTCCTCAGTTTCCAGTGCTTTCTCCTGCAGAATTTGATATGATCGAAGCCCTGCTCCACAGGTGATTTTTTTTATCAATTGACATAACACCCAGTCCTTCACACTACATATGGACAGTTGCACAAAGTGAAGTTTTTGCTAGCCCAGGGAGGGTGTGTACTGTGTGCCTTAGCTGTTTCTGAGTTTGTAGGGTGACTTTTTCTGTCTGGAGTGCTGAGCTCTGCCTTAGCCCCCAGCCTTAGATTCACGTGCCGTAGCTGGTGGCTCCAAACACAGGAGTGTCACCCTGCTGTCTGCATTTCATCTTTATTTCTTAACTCAGGCAGTAGGAAACACGGCATTGTTTAGACAAAGAGGGAGGTGCGTGGCTTTAATTATGCCTGGATTTCTTGAGGTGTACACAAGCCTCTGCCTCACGTTAATCAAAGCAGAGCAGCTTCACCACCACGGCGGATCCGTTCAGACTTGCAGCGTTCGGTTCATTTATTAACCTGACACCACAGCCTGGTGTGAGACTGGGGTTGGGCTTTTGTTCTTCCAGTGGAGCACCAAGTGCCCCAGACTCATGCTGCATTTCCTGCAGAGGTCCATTTGGCTCTTCCCAGGGGGATCTTGGCGTGTGGATGAGGCTTTCTTGACCATTCACTGCTTTCCTGTGCTCCAGTGCTTGGCTTGCTGAGGAGTCCCTCAGCAATCCCTTTCTTGAGAGTGTAGCTCTATAAGGATGAGAAACTATTCCTCCAGATGACTTTGCTTTTTTCCCTTTTTTTCCCCCCTGTGTGTGGGCTTTTTTGTTCTCAAGTCATTCCCACATTACCCTACAGATTAAAGAGGGACAGCAGGTTGGACATAGCTGTGTTTTTGGGTGCAGGACTTCTCCCGCTCCTCAGAATTCCTGAGCTCTTTGTCCATGGGAGAAGTTCTTGCTGAAGCTGTGTGGGTTGCTTTGTTTGTTTTATGGCAAAGGGAGATTCCTTGCGTGGCTGTGTAACCTGCCTGTTCTCCAGGAGGATGGAGCTGGCAGCAGTTTTCTCCCTTTCCAGTAATGGACACGTGTTACAACTGGTTTTGTGGTGTCTTTAGAGAGAAACTTCTCAAAGTGTGCAGTCAGAGCCTATTTAAAAAAAAAAAAAAGGTTTTTTTAATTATGCTTGTTGTTTTGAGGGAAAACTTTCTCAAAGGAGAAGCTGTGAAGATCAAAAGGGGAATGAGTCACTGAAAAACCTGAGTATTTATTAGATAAAAAGAATATATAAGTTAGGGGGAAGGAGAGTCTTATCTGACATGTAGACAAAAATCAGTGGGCTCAGTGGTCCAAAAAGACTTAACTTTTCTTGAAATTTCCACTTGGTGTAATAGACATTTTTGTCCAGTGGGAAATAAGTAAGACAAAGGAAATTCCTGGCCTATCTGTTTGCTCGATGATTGGTATGCCTTTGAGAGCAAATGAAATGCATATTTGCTTGACACTTCAAAATTAAAGTGGAGGTGTGTCCTTTTTATAAACTTGCTGTCACTTGTTGTGCTCATTTCAGCTGTGCTCACTGCGTCACTGCACCGACTTGCTGTATCTCCTGGCTGCCAGAAAGAGTTCCCTGTGTGGGCTTTTGGTGTGTGTGTGTGTGTTTCCTTTTGGGATTTTGGAGCATTTGGTGGCTCTGCTGTTGGGCTTGGTGCTCGTTGGCCTGGTCAGTGTAACAGTGATACCTGAAAGAGCGATTCTCCAGAGTTCATTGGAGAGCCAGGACGCTTAAACACATCACACAACGTGAGGTTATGTAGGGAAAGGGGGTGGCAGGGCCAATAATTACATTAAAGTAGTTTGCAGTAGCTAAATTCGACTGGTTTAAATTACAATAAATTGTCTTGACTGTTTGTTGTGTTTGCTGTGTAATGGGCTGGCATGCTGCTGCTTGCAAAAGCTGCTTGCCTTTATTTTTTCTTCTTCTTCTTCTTTTAGCTTAACAATAAAGAAAAACCTGCCATAGCATTATGCTTCCAGAGATGTTTTGTTGGCTGAACATTGTATTTGTTGGGTGATCCTGTTGCCTCTGTTCTTTGCAGAAGATATTTTGTGAACACCTTGAAAGTCTGGTGGTACCATGATGCACTTTTCNTTTTTTTTTTTTCCAGATTTCTGACTTTGGGCTTGCAAAGTGCAATGGCTTGTCCCATTCCCATGACATCAGCATGGATGGTTTGTGTGGCACCATTGCTTATCTTCCTCCAGAACGCATCAAGGAGAAAAACAGGTGTTTTGACACCAAACATGATGTGTACAGGTCAGTGAACTATGAAAACACCTAAATGCTGTTTTAGGATCCCTGTAAAATTAGTCCTTTTTTACTTCTTTTAAGCATGAAACCCCTAAATCCAGTTTGAGCCTCATCTTGAACCGTGGCGTGTTTGCTTTGGGTTTTCCAAAGTCTTTGTAGGGTTGAGGCCTTTCAAAAGCTGCAGGTGAACCTGGGTCTTGAAATTATTTGTTAGCAACTGGCAATGGGAGGCACTCTGCCCACCTTCTGAAGGAACATCCTGACCTACTTTTCAAGTCTCTGATAAAATTCTGAGTTATCTTCAGTGGATTTCATCACTAGGTCTTTGGCTCTTCTTTCATGGCAAGATTATTAGGAAGAGGAAATCACAGCTTTAGATGAAAAAGATATCTCTTATTTTAAATTAAATGGATTTCTTTAAAGTCATCTTGGAGGGTAGAAGCATTAAATTAAATCCACTGTAATGCTTTCTCTGATTTTCGTCAGGGTGGATGTGGAGTGGTTGGTAAATGCTACCAAGGACTTGGCAGCCTGCAGCAAGTCCCTGTGTTTGCTGCCTCAGGTTCCTCCCTGCCAAAGCTAGGCTTTGATATCATGGTTCTTAGCTGCATCTCTGTGTGTGTGTGTTCATCAGCTGAATTAGATGCAAAAGTGGAGGGACAAGGAAAGTAAATTATACTTCTGTGAGTTTTTTGGTTTCGTTTAAAAAAAATTCAAGAATATTTTTTTACCTTTTTAATTTTTTTTTGTTGTAGCTTTTCCATCGTGGTTTGGGGAGTTCTTACACAGAAGAAACCTTTTGCAGGTAAGTTGTGTGTTATCTTGATTTATTTTTTTTCCTTTTTCCCATTGATCAGTAAAATTCTTGCCCCGCCAGCCCCAGATTTTTGTGCACGATTTCCAAATTCTGACAGTCTTGTGTGGTAGACACTTGTAAGCTCTCAAATTCTGATCACAAGCTTAAGCCCTCCTTTGTCCTACGTCATGAAAACAGAACCTGTACTGCTGCAGGGGTCCTTGGCTGCACATTTTTGCTTCTGCTGGAGTTTGCTGCACAGCTTCAGACCAGCATGTGGCAAAGCCAACTTGGCAGGCAGCTGGGCTCTTGTTCAGGAGCAGCTCCTCTGTAGAGAGGTTCTGTAGTTTGTTTGTAGATCGTGGGTACAGATTTGTTCCTTTAAAAAAAAAAATTAAATAAAAGCCGTCTGTGAGAATAAGCCTTGTTCACCCCACAGTAAATGCACTGCTCAACAGGCAGCTATTTATTCTTTATGACTTTCCTGTGTCTGTGACTGGCCTATGTATAGCAAACATGTCCCAACAAGTTCCAGCCTACTCTTAGTTTTTCTCCCAGTGAGGGATTCCATTTAGCCCAGTGGTTGATTTACAGTCGGGAGCTGCATTACTGCACCTCTTGATTTGTGTTCTTCCTTTAGGAATAGTTCAAGCACCTGGTCTAAATAAAACCAAAGGTTCTGTTTCTTTACAGCAGATATGAAAATCCAAAGAGAGGTAGCAAAGAACTTTTGAGGGTTTTTTTTTTTTCCCTTTTGTTCTCTATCTTTACTGGGTGGAAAAAGAACACACTCGCTGAAAAACGTTTTTAAGTGATACATGAGAAGCAGTTGTTACTGCATTAAAAAAATATCTTGTTATTTTTATATCTTGATGTAAAAATATCTTGAGAAGACAACAAACAATTTTTCCCCCTCTTGATAAGAAATCTAGAAAAAATTGTGTGAAAACAAATTTTCAGCCTAATGCGCTCTTAATGCTCTTGGGAATAAAAGAGAAGTGATTCCTTTTGCTGGGACATCTAAATTTCTGTGCTTTTGCTTTACAGAGGAAAACAACATTTTACATATTATGGTAAAAGTAGTTAAAGGCCACCGCCCAGAGCTACCTGCTGTTTCCAAATCCAGACCTCATTCATGTAATAACTTGATCAAACTAATGCAGAGATGTTGGCAGGATGATCCTGGTGAGCGGCCAACATTTCAAGGTAAGATTTCCTCGTAACCTGGCTGCCCATTTATTCTTCTATGAGTCACCTTATTGCTCAGGACTCTGCTAATCCACGGGGTAAAGGCTGAGAAGCTCAGTGACAGAATAAATAGAGCACATTGTGTGGTGGAGACAATGATACAGGCCACTTACTCATTTGTGGAGGAAGGGATTATCTGAGGACATGTCTGACCATGATGGTGTTATGTAAACACGCCAGGAATAGGCCTTGTACTGAACCAGTCAGGCCTTTTAGCCAGAAATTATGTTTATTTCTGATAGTGTGTGTCAGGACATAGGCCAAGCTGGAGCTGGTGTGATTTGCAGTGTACCAAAGCGTTGAAGAAACTGGCTCTTGAAATTTGTGCTGTCGTATGTTGAGAAACTGAATTGTTTTCTTGTAATGAAACAGTTTGTAGTGTCACTTCTCTGCCAGTAAAAGGTTTGAACTTGTCCAGAGCACATGTTGTGAATTCATGGGTTCAGAGGGATGTAGCAAGTGCTGTCACCAGGTAGCATTTGGCATTGATGGGAGAGATTTGCCTCTTCCCTCTCCTCCTCCTCCTCAAACAAGGAATGAGGACTGAAGGGATGAGGGATTCCATAGTTTAAAAAATAAATGTCTTAATCTGCCAGCAGTACAGTGGTTCCCATTTCACAGTCCTGCAGTGTGGCCCCTGTGTAACACCAGTCTGGTGTGACTGAAAATGAATTGTTTGGGCAGCTCTGTGTACACTGGGCTTTGCTGCACACTTTGTGCCCACAGAGGAGCTGCTGGATGGAATGATCATGACTGGAGTCCTTCTCCCTCAGTATCTCAGAGATTTAAAGTTGGATTGATAGAGAAAGGCATCAGGGTGTCTCAGAAAGTCTCCTAAAAAATACCCAAGCACTAAAACCTTCTCTTGTTTTCTTTAAAGAAATCACTTCAGAAACAGAGGCCCTTTGTGAAAAACCGGAAGATGAAACAAAAGAGATGATAACTCAGGACCTGGACACCAAGAATGCCCCAGAGCAGCAGCCTGAGGTATTTTCTCTTTCATTTCTTGTTCAAACTTGCAGGGTTTTGGGAGGAACAGGCTCCTTTATGACCTGGAAAGTTCCTTCTCTTTGCTGCTCTGGAGCACAACCTTGTCTGATAGAAGTGGCTCTTGATGAAGGACTGGAATGCACAAATGACAGCAGGGGCATGGACCAGCTCAGGAAAACCTCAGGGCAGAGCCAAATGCATCTTATTCTGTGGAGGGAGAGCAGGACAGTTAGGAAATAAAGGCTGGAACTGTGTGGGTGTGACTGATCTTAAAAACCATCGTAGACAGAAAAGCCATGTGGCTTTAGTGGTTCTTTTAGTACTGAGGGAAGCTGCCCTCCTGCTTCTGAAAAAATTCAGTGACCTTATGATAGGTTTCAAATTTAATACAAAGAGTGTTTAAAAGCTACCTGCAAACTGACAAATTTATGTTTCTTCTGTAGGGGCCTTGTGCTCAGTTCTGCTTGCTGACCTTTCTAAAATGCTTGTGTGCTTCTCTTGAAGGGGATTTGTGCACTATCCCAGAAGAAACAGGAGCCTGCTCTACCATCAGTTAAGGATTACAGTCTCTCAGAATTGCTGTCCCAGTTGGATTCAGGGATTTCACAGACTATGGAAGGCCCTGAGGATCTCAGCCGCAGCTCTTCTGAGTCCAAACTTGCCTCCAGTGACAAGAGGCTGTCAGGAGTTTCATCTGTAGATTCAGCTTTTTCTTCCAGAGGATCCCTTTCCCTTTCCTTTGAAAGGGAGAGTTCAGGTAATGGTCAAGTTTTCCTTTGTAGTTGTTTGGACTGGGGCATGGGAGTCAATGGGTTGGAGAGTAGAATAACATTCTGGAAATTACTGTTAGCCTTGCTTTCTCTTGCTGTCAGCACTACAAATTTGTTTACTGGAGGTAGTTATTTAAAAGAAAAAAAAACCAAAACAAAAATAAAAATAAAAATAATTATGTGGTTCCCAAACATGATCTAATGAGAAATAATAAATCTCATTTGCTTTTGTACAGGAGTAAACTCCCATTAAAGCAATTACAGAATCAGTCATGTAGAGGTTGGTGGGAAGGGAGGTCACTGCTAGTCCAGCATCCCGCTTGACGTGGAATTAAAGCCACTACCCAGTCAGGTCAGCTGAGTTTGTGGCTTTTTCAGTTATAAACCTAAACCTGAGCACCTTCATTTTTGGGAGGACTCAAGCCACCTTCTCAGCAGCCCCTGAGACCATGGTGATAAAGGCCCCCTCACCTTTCAGTCCAGTGCTGCAAACTCCAGACATCTGTTTTCTAGTTAGGTAAAAAATGGTTAGTGCAGGGGGATCAAACTACAGCATCCTTTGTTTTCATGCCACAAGAAACAGAGTTAGTGGGGGCCCAAATCTGACCTGAAGGTGTTCTGGGACTCCTGTGGGGCAAGGGGGACGAATTGCTCTGCAGGCAGCTCATTGCTGAAATCATGAGCAGGTAAGATGGGTATCAGAACTGTGATGCTGTCTTTTCCATAGAACCTTAGAACAGTTTGGGTTGGAATGGACCTTTAATGAGCAGGGACATCTTCAGCTAGATCAAGGCAAATGTTACCAGGGATGGGGCACCCACCACCTCTCTGGGCAACCTGTTCCAGTGTTTTACCACCCTCATGGTAAAAATTTTCTTCTTGTATCCATTTAGATATTGGTACTACAGACATCCAGAAGAGGAAGCTAACAGAGGCAATTTTGTCTGGAGATACCAGCAAGCTGATGAAGATCCTCCAGCCTCAAGATGTTGATGTTGTTTTGGATGGGAACTCCAGTCTTTTGCACTTGGCTGTTGAAGCAGGCCAAGAAGAATGTGTCAAATGGCTCCTGCTGTACAACGCTAACCCTAACCTCACCAACAAGAAAGGCTCCACCCCTCTCCACATAGCCATCGAGAAGAAATTTAAAAGCATCGTGGAGCTGCTTATGGCCAGGAAAATCAACATCAACGCCAAAGATGAGGACCAGTGGACGGCTCTTCACTTTGCTGCCCAGAACGGGGACGATTTCAGCACCAAAATGCTGCTGGATAAGAACGCGTCCTTAAACGAGGTGGATTTCGAGGGCAGAGCCCCCATCCACATAGCCTGCCAGTACGGCCAGGAGAACATCGTGCGCGTCCTGCTGAGGAGAGGCGTCAACGTCAACGCCAAGGGCAAGGACGACTGGGTTCCCCTCCACTACGCTGCCTGGCAGGGCCACCTGCCCATCGTGAAGCTGCTGGCCAAGCAGCGCGGCGCCGACGTCAACGTGCAGACGGCGGACGGCAGGACCTCGCTGCACCTGGCCGCCCAGCGCGGCCACTACCGCGTGGCCCGCCTCCTCATCGACCTGGAGTCAGATGTCAACATCCAGAACGGGCTGCTGCAGACTGCTCTCCACATCGCTGCCGAGACAGGCCACACCAGCACCTCCAGGCTGCTCCTCAAGCACGGGGCGGACATCGAGGCGGCCACGGCCGAAGGGTACACGGCCCTGCACTTGGCGTCGCGCAGCGGCCACCTGGCCACCACCAAGCTGCTGATGGATGAGAGGGCCAGCGTCCTGGCCAGAGGGCCTTTGAACAGGACAGCCTTGCACCTTGCCGCGGAAAACGGGCACTCTGAGGTGGTGGAAGGACTCGTCAGTGCAGAGAGTATCAATGTTTGTGACAGCGAGGGGTTCACGGCCCTTCACCTGGCTGCGCGGGGCGGGCACGTGAAAGCCGTGGAGGTTCTCCTCAAGCACGGGGCTCACACTGACATGCCCAGGCTCAAGTGTCAGAGCCTGCTCCCCCCTGCTCAGCAGAGCAGGAACAGCTCACTCACGGTGTTGTTAAGTGACACTTAAGCAAAAGGAGCCGAGTGGTGCTTTTTTAATTACCTGGGGTGAGGCGGCTGCTGGAGCTCAGGGCGATCTCCAGCTGCGCAGGGATGCGCTCACCAGCGGTGGCAGCCGATGGACTGAGGTGTTTGAGTGTGACTGAGGCCAGGGGCAAAGCCAAGAGCTGGAGTCTGCTGTGGTCTGTGTCATTCATTCTGTGCCTGCCCACCCTGCCTGGATCCGGACATTCCCCTCCCAGGGACGTTGTGAGAGAAGGATGAGACTTGTGCATTCCCCCCGCTTTTCTTTTTTTTTTTCCCCCTTACGTGCCAAAATAATTTAAGAACTAACATTATGCTTTGTTTTTTATTTTCCTCAAAACCAAAAGAAAAAAAAATGGCATAGATTCGTGGTTCATTGCAGCGATCAATATTTTGGGCTGGGAGCCTCCAGTGTAGAATAAGCACAACAGCTGTCTGCTTGAAATTAATGCAGGAGTTGAAGAAAGGGCTATTTAAGATACAGTTAATCAGGTTTCTGCTACATTTTTTAATGGAGACATTGATTACAGATTTGCATGTACTCAAAGTTTATGAGGCAGACTTAATAACAAGGCAAGATTCCAAAAAAAAAAAAAAGAAGCAGAAGTAAAAGCTTAATATGCTGTCTTCATGTACAATACTACCTTGCGTGTATCCTGAGATCAGTAAACTGGACTATGTGCTTAGTGCTTTGTCTTAGGAAGTCAGGAGGTGAAATTGATACTGGACTGGAACTGGATGGTCTGTTCTAACACCATTTTACCAATTTGCAAAACACTGTTTGGAGGGGCTGATAACTAGAACTGATATACTGTGTATATAGGATTTCTACCTGTTGTATGCTTTTTTTCTACTGAAGAAAATAGATTGCTTAGAGTGGGTATGTTTTAATACGCCTTTTAATTTCACTCTTTTCGAAGTACAGATGTGGCCTGTTATTAATAAAAATTGTGTTCTACAATTTATCTGTATTTTGGAGTCAATAAAGCAATTGAAATTGTTCCCTTGACCAACAACAGCAGAACACAACTGTCATGTGTTCACTGATCACAGAAGGGCCTGGGTTAGAAGGGACCTTAAAGACCCCCTGATCTGGACAGGGACACCTTCCACTAGATCAGGTTACTCAGAGCTCCATCCAACCTTGTCCTGAATTATGTTGAAGCCTAAACTGGTGACATGTAAGGCTGCCCTCAGTTTTACATTTCCTACAGCTTTACAGAAAGTCAGGAGCTTGAAGGAATGGGAGGTGTTTGTTATTTACAGAACAAAACTGTAGAACGAAGCCTCACATAACCTAACCTTTATGCGTGTAACACAATGGTGTGCGGCTGGGATGGTTTCCTCTTATGCTGTAGCTGTTTGTGGAGAATGAAGTGGTATTAAAAAGTAGATGATGAAGCCATGGAGGTCACAAAGCAATGCCACTCTTAGCAGAGCATGGCAGTCCCAGCAAGCTCTTAAAGCTGCTGACAGCGAAACTTCTCATTCAACAAACTGTCATTTTCCTACTGCTTCCTTCTACTTCTTTGGACACCAATAAGGTGGCCATGTTTCATTAAGCTGTGCTTAATCACTGTCTCAATATAGCAAATTCAGCCACAGACCACTTGGTCTCTCAAGCTTAAACGCTTGCTTTAGCCTAGCACTCACCATTCCCTTCTATTTCACAGTCCCCTGAACAGTGAGATTAAAGATACTTAAATTCCAGTACTTGCCTGAAGTGCAAAAGAGTTGTAAGACCAGGTAACAGCAGTCTTGTACCTCGTAATAAAGCTGGTTCACAGCAGCAAGGCAAGGGGAAAGTACACTTATAAAATGCTTTTAAAACAGCTCAAACACTGCTTCACCAGTACATTCCTTCAGTGCCTAATAATAATAGTGCATTAGCTTCTAATTAAACATGAGGCCACACTCATGAGTCCTTGTTTCCATGCTGTCTTTCACAATAGTAGGCACCAGCTATGCATTACAGAGAAGGCAACACAGCTGGCACTGGACAAAAAAACAACAAAGGATTGCAATGACATGCTGCCAGTATTGGAGTGGGTATTTTTCCCTGTGAACCAGCCTTCCTTGGGGGCAGGAGGGGTGAGTGGGGGTGCTAAATTGGCACTAATGCAGCAATTAGGAATTACTGTTTTGTAAAGGTCTCCTACAGGTGACTTCTCTAGTCGTGTGTGCACTCCTCTGACTTAGCTTAAGTCTCTGGCTGTTGACCTAAAGCTTACAGGCATTTCTTTGTCTCTTTCCAATCTCAGGTGTGCTCTTAAAAAAAAACGCTCTAGGCTCAGGAGGTGGGTTTGAGGTGGTGTGTAACACGAAGGGCTCCATGGAGCTGAGCCTGGTCCGGGTCCCCAACTGCTCCCTTGCAGGTGACAGGGCTGAGAGATGAACATCAACTCTTCCTGCTCACCTCCAGGATCAGGCAGGGTTTCTGCAGACACTGTGCTCATCTGCTTCCTTTGGACATCTGACCGTGGCCTGAGGTGGCTATTTCTGCCCAGGGAGAAACGTAAGAAAAAAAAAGATAGAGTGAAATGATGCTTGTGACCATAACCTTCACCTTTTCATCTCTAGATGTGGTTTTTCTGCCTGCACAGCTCCAGTGGCACAGTCTGGGTCCCTGCCAGCAGCCGCCGTCTCCCCCGAGCAGAGCAGCGGGGAAGGTGCCCCACACCATCCCCATTCCTGACTCCTCCATCTGCCCCGGGGCAGACACAGCCCCTGCTGCATTACATTACATTACCTGTCTTTGCAGCAGTTTGTTCCCAGCACCAGGCAGCTTTATTTACCTGCTGCTCAGCGCCGTGTTTGTACAGGCCTCGAGAGGACTCGACAAGCCTGCGGTTCAAACACGCTGCTCGGAGGTGGCGGAAAAGGGAGAGAATTGCTGGGTGATTGCAAAGAGGCCCCGAGGCAAACCTCAGCCCTTTCATTCCTGCCTCCTCTCCTCTCCTCTCTTGCACCACCTTGGCTCAGCTCAACATCAGGCTTGCAAGAAAAACAAGGCATGTGGGAGCTGCTCTGCAAGGCCTCCCTTAGCAGAGAGGTCTGGAGGAGGGGAAATCTCCTCTCCTCCTCACTCCTTTAACCCCAGCTGGGTGGCATAAGGTGCAGACCAGCTCACTGGTGTCTCCAAAAATCCCAGGCAAAGCCTACTAAAGTGCTCCTGAGGTGCAAACCTATGTTACTTTCCCAACTATTTCTTGGCTCAGCTGTTGATCACTTCCCGTTGTCCCCGTGCCTTGGGGAGGGAGCATCCAGCCTTTCCCCTTCCTTGGCTTTTGATGTGTTTCTTTGGAGGAGACCCACACAAGCTGTGAAGACAGAGCAATGGGTTTTTTAGACACCAATCCTGGGGCCAGGGGTTTGAGGGGAAATTCCCAGCTGCACTTTGCCTGTCCTGTGCTTTGACCAAAACCGCCCGAAAGTGCACCCAGGTCTCTGCCTGAAGCCTGGAACAATTTTGGCCCCACAGTTTGGTATTGGAGAGGGATGGATCATTCACAGCACTGCTCCACTGCCTCCCCTCTCCATTCTTCTGCAACGCTCTTTCACCCAGGGCTGTGGTAAAATGCCAAACTCAGGCACTCCTGTAGAATCACAGCATCGTTTAGGTTGGAAAAGACCTCCCAGATCATCGAGTCCAGCCATTTACCCAGCACTGCCGTGTCCACTACTGCTGCCAACCCAAGCCAGGGAGAGCCTCACATCCCAAGGTGAGCGCTGATTAAGCAGGGCAGGGTAGGAGCACAGGAAGCACTTTCCAGGGGAGGTGGCACAGGCAAATCCCAACACGTCGGGCTGAGCGTCAGGGGCTGTCGGCGGTGAGACGCGGGGCCGGGGGGCAGTGAGCTGGGATGGAGAGCAGGGTGGGGAGGTTGTGCCCCAGGGACACTGCCACCCTGGAGAGGCTGGCATGACACCCAGCTGGGCTGGAAAACCCTCACTGCTGCACCAGAGAAGCCCTGAACTTATAGAGAAACACTCAGCAGGCACTTGAGGAAGAATGGGATTTAAAATCTGTGCTGCTACGACCTTATTTACCTGGTGTTTTTGAAATACTGTGGGAGAGGTTTTCAGGCTTTGCTCTGCAGTGATGTAGAGCTAAGACCATTTAAAAGCTAATAAAGAGCAACTTGTGATCCACACAGAAACACCTTGTCTAAGAGACTCGAGTAAAAACATGCAGAAGTGTAAGGCAAACACTACAGCTGTGGCAATGAGAAGGGGAAAGATTTTCTGCTCTCTCCCCTGGAAGAGCAGGCAGGAGCCCGTTTGCTCTGCCCTAGAGGCACAGAGTAACCCTTGACCGTGACAGGAATAAGGGCCATGGGCCAACTCAGAACATGCACAGGGAGAGAAATTTGCCTGACGAGTCTCCCCCACCCCAGTCTCCATTGCCTGATCGGATCAGAGGAAATAAATCCTGGCAGAGCCAGTTTTCACAGGAGTTCATGCCCTGACCCTGCCTCAACAGGGACCGGGTCCAATACGTTTCCCTTTTATCTATTTAAATAGGATTGCTTTTCATAGTCCACTAACATGCAAAACATGCCAAGTCCTGTGCTGAATTACTGATGCCTGCTGTGTTTTAAAACCCCCAGTGAGGCTGGCTTTGCCCCAGCACTGCCTTGCTTTTGCAAAGATGCTTAGCTAGGGGCATTGTAGGAGGTTTAGCAGGCCTCAATTACAACTGACATTGGAAACTTCTATCACAGTAGCTACATCCAAAAGCACACGTGCAGTGGGGTTTAGGAATTTGCAGAATCAAAGTCTAGACGTTTGTGGTGAATGTAAAGGCTGACTTCAGCCTAACCTCTGCCAGTCTCCGCAGCTCACAAAAGACTACATCTTCCTTTAAAAAAAGGTAAGATTTAAAATCTGTTCAGCAGACCAGGCCATCTCAGCTTGAAGAAGATGCTGGATGCCCTGATTAACCTAGCCTGATGACTGGCTTCCCAAAGCAGAAAAGCCTTTATTCCCCATGTCTCAACACAAATGCAGATTCTGTTGAAGATTTATTAAAGAAAGGTGGTACTGCTCCATTGCTCACCAAGCCAAACTGCTCTCAGGATCATCTCTGTTCTCCCCTTATCCTTTAGGCTCCTGACACGTTTCTCACTGCATCAGTTCCCAGGGAAGAAGTTTTCTTTGGTGCAGCAAACCAGGGCAGCCAGTGCAGATGCAAACAAGCTCTCTGGCCACAAGTACAACCCCCAGTCTGCACCTCCCTCCCTTTCACCAGGGCAGTGCTTTCTCTGCCAAAAAGGTCCCAGCTCTAGGTCATTTCCAAAGCAAAATAATCTTTGCAGAGTTGGAAACTGAGGGGCTCAGTCCCCATCCTTGTCTCTACCAGCTTTGGGAAAAGAGAGAGCTACAGAACTGCTCCCCATGGCCGTGCCAAGGACACAGCCCCAGACACGCTTTTAGCACAGCACCCTGTGTTTCCTTCCCAAAGGCCTTCCAGGATGAGGCAGCTCTGCAGCAGCCTTGCAGCAGCTCTACAGCAGCTCTGCAGCAGCCTTGCAGCAGCCTTGCAGCAGCTCTGCAGCAGCTCTTTGCCCTAGGTTGCAGCTGGCTCGGCGTGTGCCGGCAAGCACCGCGCTACAGGTGACTCCAGCTCACGGGGCTGGCTGGGCTTTGCCAGCCAGTTTTTGGCAGGGAGGAGGCCTTGCAGATGCCACTGGACTTTATCCATTCATTTCTCCTCCTTAGTAACCAAAACAGCCACTCGAGCCAGGGTGAAGCCCGATGGTGGAGGCTGTTGTTAATGAGCTGTGCTGGCAAGCACACCCAGCGAAGAGAAAGGGCTGGGGAGTCATCGTGGCTCAGAACCAGCCTGTGCCACTGGGGAAGCTGAGGCACACCTGATCCTTCCCCTCCTCCCTCTGAGCTTCCCTCACCTCTCAATTAGTTGAGAGGTAACTCAACTCCTCCTTCCTGGAGAAGTTAAAAGAAAAAATAAACTAAAAGGCCAACTCATGTGGAGGAATACACGGGCCTCTCCCTGCTGGTAGAAGCCTTTGCCTAGAGGGGGTTCCCTTTTCCCCCCACTGCCGTGGGTGCTGGCAGCTGAAGGGCAGGGGGGGAGCAGGGCTGGCTCGGGGCCAGGCAGAGGGTGCAGCCCTCAGTGGCACAGCTAGCCAAGCTCACTCTTGGAAAGGGATTGTTCTGCTCCACGGTATTTTCAGGACCGTGCTGCCAGACTCTCTAGCCTGAAGCAAGGCAAGAAAAGGTGCTCCAGGGGAGGCTGTCACTCCTTTGACAACAACAGAGGCCCCTTCCAAGGGATTTTATGCATCTGACTCCCATTAGAACCAGAGGGACGTTGATCTCTGGGACTTGGCCAGCGCTGTGCTTGATGCCTGCAGACATTTGGAACTGCTCCTTCAAATGCCCCCTCCTCTGCTCCCTGCTGCCCCACACTGCAGCACCCTGCTCCAGCCAATGCTCCGCAGCATCCAGAAAAACGTGTAAAGTCAGGCTGCTTCCATGTAAAACTCCCAGAACTGCTCTGAGGTGTGCCACAAAGGCCCCCAGTGAGTGCCACTACTTTGTCCCCTCTGTGGGCTTGCAGGCAGGACACCTCCAGTGTCACAAGTTGCCACAAGGCAGTGGGACATCCCAGGGAAGGACCCAACCCCACTGCTCAACCCCGTCTGAGCTCTTTGAGAGTGTTATAAATACATATTGTAAAGCTGACTTGTCACAAATATTAAAATAAATACTATATATATATAATGTTAAAATGACTTTACTTTTATTTCTACTATTTAACAAAACTTAAACATAATAGTAACTAATATAATTATGCATAGACTATCTATTTCATCAAAATAACATCCAATAAACATGTAATAAAGCCCTTACTACTAATATATCAACATCTACCATGTAAAAAAGTATAAACCAAAGCCCAAACTAAAAGTAATAAAAAAAACTGAAACCACAGCCAAAAAACCACACATAGTCTAAAAAAACCCAAAAACCCCCATACTAAACAGTTCTTAAAATATAAAAATTAGTCTTTTAAAATATATAAATATGCATAATAGTCTATAAATATGCAACAAACAAATGTAATAAAAAAGTATTTTAAAAATATGTCCAAAACTAATAAGTATACTCTTAACTAAATACCAAACACCCAACCATTTAACCCTTTACTTTATCTCCTATTATCTTTTTATTAGACTTTCTAAATTTTGCCAAAAAAGCAAACCTCATTTTTCACACGAGGAGTCAACAGGAACAGGGTGAGATGGGAGGCAATAGGGGTGGGATTTTGAGCCACTCCAGCTTTTTAGAGTGGCTCTTTCCTCCCTGCTCTTACAGGGACAGCCGTGTGCCCGTGCCCCTCCCTGCACAGGCACACACACGTGCCCGCGCTCGCTCACGCAACACTCATTTCTTATTTTTACTGAAATCAGCCGCTGAAAGTGACTGAAAATCGGCCACTTGTCAAGGCAGGGAGCTCTCAGGTCACTGCAGCCACCAAACTTCCCCCCAGCACAAGCTGCTCACGGACAGGGCCATCGCTCTTTGCAGACCAAAACACGAGAATGGAGACGGCAGTAACTCACAGAATTCACAGAATGACCAGGCTGGAAAAGACCTTCAAGATAATCGAGTCCAAGCCAGCCCTAACACCTCAACTAAACCATGGCACCAAGTGCCATATCCAGTCTTTTTTCAAACACATCCAGGGATGGTGACTCCACCACCTCCCTGGGCAGACAATTCCAGTATTTTATTATTCTTTCCATGAAAAATTTTTTCCTAATATCCAACCTGTATTTTCTTGGGCTCAGCTTAGGGCTGTGTCCTCTCATTCTGTCAGTGACTGCCTGGAGAAAGAGACCAACCCCCCCCGCTGACTACAACCAGCTTTTAGGAAGTTGCAGGGAGTGATAAGGTTACCCCTGAGTCTCCTTTTCTCCAGGCTAAACAACCCCAGCTCCCCTCCACAACTCCTCTCTGCTTGTGCTTTGCTGACCTGCTTGGTCCCATAGCAGTTGGCACCTTTCCCCTTTAGCTGCTCCATCCCAGCTCCCTGAGGTCTGTCAGAGCATCCACGTGGCTAAAAGCTGCCTCAGGGTGTGTCCCTCGAGGCTGCCAAAGCTTGGGAATTAGACACATCACAGCTCTGCCACAACCCAGTAATCCACTCCTGTGGGACACTGCTGCTGTCAGAAAGAAATCAAATCCCATCTGCAAAGAGGAAAAATACAACCACTTCCTCAGCCATGTGAATTATTAAAAAAATACGGATATTGATCTAACACTGAAATCCACTATGACGGACAAAGACTCTCCAACAGTTTAAAGTTAGAAAGTGTATGTTTATTACGACTCCGGGCAGCGTGCAGGATGGCTCCCAAATACACACCCACAATTCACAGGTGATCACAGGGTCTTTTTATGTGCAGGAGTATTGAATACCCAAAACACAAATGCATATTCATAACTCTGGTACGTCCCATTCCCGCTTCGTATGGTAATTAGCCAAAAAGCAATTAAGCATGTGTAGTTTGTTCTCTGAAATGGGTCGGTGGTCTTTTTATGGGGTGGGGTCACAAAATGATGAAGTAAGATGGGTCTTCCTCGCTTTGACTTTTTAACCTTTTAGTGCTACGTGACAACTGAATCCTGTTTTTCCAGGACTGTTTGATTTATGCTTGCATTGTGTTCTTGGAGTCCATTGATTAGTCAGGATGCACATACNCACTGAAATCCACTATGACGGACAAAGACTCTCCAACAGTTCAAAGTTAGAAAGTGTATGTTTATTACGACTCCGGGCAGGGCAGCGTGGGGGATAGCTCCCAAATACACACCGCAATTCACAGATGACCCCAGGGTCTTTTTATGTACAGGAGTATTGAATACCCAAAACACAAATGCATATTCATAACTCTGGTAAGTCCCATTCCCCGCTTCGTATGGTAATTAGCCAAAAAGCCATTAAGCATGCGTAGTTTGTTCTTTGAAATGGGTCGGTGGTCTTTTTATGGGGTGGGGTCACAAAATGATGAAGTAAGATGGGTCTTCCTCGCTTTGACTTTTTAACCTTTTAGTGCTACGTGACAACTGAATCCTGTTTTTCCAGGACTGTTTGATTTATGCTTGCATTGTGTTCTTGGAGTCCATTGATTAGTCAGGATGCACATACACAGTTTGACAGGCTTCATGATTTACCAGTTCCTTAAATCTGGCTTCTGTTAACAAAGGAAAGTTAGTCTGTATTACCTCAGCAATATCTATTTTAACTAATGTCCTTAATTCTTCCAAATTAATGTTTCACATGAACACTGGTATGGCTGTTCCCAACTCAGAAAGCACAATCTGGGTAAGATTCCTCAAATTCAGTTTTGCCCCAGGATTTTTCTGTGTTAAAAGCCCAAGGAAAAATGAGATCATAATTCCTCTCTAAGCAGTTAAGAAGTTCAGTGCTCATAGGGAAAACGCCTTCCACATCCCAGTCACTTATCACAGTCACTTACCCCATTATCTATAGTATTTAAATATTTCCAGAACCCTACATTGTTCTTCAGTTACCATTTTAAAAAATATTAATAGATACGTAGGTATTGTTATACATATTCAGACACATAAATATATATGTGTGTATATATATTCACACACATTAAAAAAACCCCTTGAAAGCATTTATTTGATCAGTCTGAAGGCATCCTGCCCTTGGATTCTGCTTCCACCTCCTCTTGTGGCAGAATAAGTCATCTTTCCCTTCTTTTTAGCAGTCACACGAGACAGGATACAAACTCCCACTGATTCCCCTACAACGCTACTTGTTGACAACAGCTCCAACCTCATCCCATCCCAACAACCTAAATCCAAACCCAGCTTCAAGGACTTGGATCTAAATGGCATGTGAGGCTGCTGCTCCTGCATCACCAAAAACTATAGGAGCTGCAAGTGGCTTATTTGCTTTTGGCCTCATCTCTTTGCAGTGATTTATTGTGGTTTCTTTGTGCCAGGCTGGGTGGGGCTCTGGGTAACCTGGTCCAGTGGAAGTTGGAATTGGATGATCTTTAAGGTTCCTTCCAACCCAAACCAATCTATGACTCCTCCTCTTGTCCCTCAGCTGCCTTCTTCACCATGTTTTAATAACTGTTGCTCCTCTAAGGGTCATTCTTTGGCCCATAAAGGAGGGATTTACCAAGTATTTCTTACATCCATTGCAGACATCCACGTGCACACGCAGAGTGGGCAGTTGCAGCGATACATTGCTCTCTATCAAGCCCCTTCCTGCCCTTCTGCTGTTTTCCCAAGCTCTGTTTGTTTCCCCAGGTTTACTCTAAGCCCCTGAATATATCCCAGATTAACAAAATTCACTGGAGTCCAAGATGCAAAGGGGCAAAAACTTCCAGCCAAATGGATGAAGGCTCCCAGCAAAGTCAGGTTTACATATCACAGCTAAAAATATCCCCTTGCCCCCATTCTACACGTGGTGAGTGCCAGGGGCTCTGTGCCAAGCCCTGGCCACTCCTCACCAGCCACGCTGTCGTGCCAGAGGATTATGGCTTCCTCGAAGGCCTCCTGAGAGGCTTCAATTATCTTCCTTGATCAGATATCAAAGCTCCTGTGCCAGCAGCGAGTGAGGAGCAGAGAAGATTTGCTGCTGAACGAGGCACTGGGTGTCCTGCAGGGAGAGTGAGCCCCCAGCACCTCAGCTCTACGCAAAGTTTAATTTTTTGAGAGGTCTGTTTTGGGAGAGGCACAGCCCAGCTCTTGAGAGATGCTGGGGCTTTGGGGGCAGCTCTGCTGCTCCCCAGCTCCGTGAGAGTTGAGTGAAATGGAAGAGGGAGATCATTGGTGCTGCTGGAGAAACGTGTCAGAAGGCCAGGCTCGGCCTCAGTTTTGGGGTTTGGCTCCCCCCTCCCAGTGCTTTTCACGCCTTAATGACACAGGTTATTACCTGGCCAGGGTGTTGTGACCCACCTGTAAATGGATCAATCCCTGAGGGTCCAGCCCTTGCAGATTGGTTTAGAATAATTTCAGCGAGACTGCTCTTCAGAGGTGTTTTGTAAAGCAAAAGGTTTAATAAATGAAAAATATCAAAATAACAAATGTTACAGAAAACAAATGAGAAGCCGCGCACAGGTGTCCGAGAAAACCTCTGACACCCTGCTAGGAACACTCCAAAAAGCCTCTTCCTTCCTTTGTGCTCCTTCCTAAATACTGAATAGTTTTAGGAGGGACAATTTGGCTTGCTGCCAACAGGGAGAGGTAGAGGATTTGAAGAACAGCAAAAAGGTTCAATAGCTGCTTCTCTCTTGGCACTGAGCCAATCACTGCCAGAAGGATCTCGAAGTTTCTGGGTTCTTTATCTTATAAGAAATGCAAGGGGTGAGTCTTAAACTTTTCTCTATATGAAAAAACACTTGCTGAGTGTGGAAAATGCATTCCTACACCCTAAAGCTCTTCCTGAACAACCAATCCAATCCTCCAGCTTTGCCCCAAAGGAATTTGGCCGACAGCAGGGAGGTTAAGATGTCAGTACAAGCACATCTGATGCCAGCAGAGTTTGGCTGCAGATCCGAGTTGTGACACGATTAATACCTAATGAGGATATAAATATTATATTGTGACACAGGTAAGATCACCAGGTTTCCATGGAATATGTTGCTGTTGAGGAGCCAAGAAATAATCCTTTAACCATGGATTAAATTTAGTGCTATTTGACATCCCATCCTTCAACCAAGCCATTAAGAGAACCCGGGACAGGAAGATTTCCTCACCAGAAATACATCTGGGTGAGGTATTTTCTAGTATAGAGGCAAATAAGAAGTTTTGAGGCTCTCCAAGGAATGGCTGCTCCAATCTAGTGCCTGCTTTGTGCCTAGGCTATGTTAAATGCTCATCTCTTGTCTCCAAAAAGGTCATTAAGCTGCAAACGCATCTGTCCTGTCCTTCTTTCAACTCAGTCTTAGCCACAAACTTCACCCACCAGACTTTAAGCCAGAAGCCCACATTTGGTGTCCCTTGAAGGGGTATTGTCACTGCAGTGACCCAGCTGTACCTCCCAGGCTGTGCCTGCAGTGCCCACACATGCCACGGGTCCATCCAGCCTGCCCTTCCTTTCCTCCCGGTGCCAGCTGCCACTGGAAAGGTGCTCAAGCCTCTCTTCATCTCCTGCCGCTCTTCAAAGGGCCCTGCCCTTCTAGTCCTGGTGAATTCCTGCATCCAGAGCTGAAAGGTGAATCCTCAGTGACTCACAGGGCAGAGGGGGGAGGGAGGAAAATGAACACAAAGGACAGCCCATGTATTTCAGCCCTCTCCAGAGGGGATCTTCTCTGTATCCTGCAGGGCTGCAGGGTGATCTCCAGAGGCTGGGGGTGTCTGCTTCCCTGGAGAGGCTGTTTCAGTGGGAGTACAGCTGCCAACATCCTCTGTAACTCAGCCTGTTACCCTGCACAGTCACTACAGGTTTTTTCTTTCTGACACCTACAATGGAGGTCCCCAGGTATCCACCTCTCACTTCCTCCTATCTTAGCTGAGCTATTAGGAATCTCTCTCTCTAGCAGCAGGAAAATGGGGACAGATGCAGCAAACTTAGGAATTCAGTGAGAAGAAAGCCAACTCCTGCAAAAGAAATGTGGAGGAAGAACATCAAGAAGAGAGCTGGAAATGAAAAGCACATTGTGGAATCATGCAGCGTCCCTGTAACAAAATCAGTTATACAACTACTTGTGAGGGCACCTATTTGCATTATTCATAGGGTATTAATTACACAACTCTTAATTTTTCCTTTTGAGACTTTGCCATTACAGCTCAACAGCTGCAGCAGGTAACCCAGCAGCACTTTTCTGCCTCCAACACAGCCTATTCAGTTTTCCCCTCCTGCCTAATTATGACAATTACTTTCTTATCCTCCTCTTTTATTTCCCTGGGCTCCCATTGTTTGAACCAGCCATTACAACTTTAATGTTCCTGCACCAAAAGTGGTTCTCTGCAGACCCACCCCAAGACAGCACCATGATATCACCTGGTGTCAGGTAACAGCTGAAATCAGCCCTCCACCAGGTGTTTTTCTGGCAGCTCCTGACAAAAACGAGGCTGTGAGTTGGTTTTGTTTTCCTCTGACTGCTGCATCTCTCCCTGGCCTCCTCCTACCATCCATTCCTGCTCGGAACATGCTGGGTGAACAGGGATGTGTGGTTTCAGAGGCTGCTCCAGAAGTGACAGGGATCCCAGGGAAGGGCTCAGCCCACTGCCTCAGCCCAGCATTCCAGCTCCTTGGAGCTGAAATCCATGGCACCAAGAGTCTCAGCATCACCAAGGGCTCAGAGTCATCCCACAGCAGCACCAGGCAGCAGTGCAGGGTCTCCTCCCACACATCCCAGCTCAGGGGCTGCACTCTGACCACAGCAGGTAACATTCTTACCAATTAATTACTGAGAGCACCAACAGAGGACCAAAAGAACACATTTGCAAGGGCTAGAAATAGGTGAGCAACTCAGAGACTATTAAACCAGGGCGAATAGGGCTACTCAGCAGCACCCAATCACAGTTGTTCACGTTGTTCATTGAATATAAATTTTCAGAGCCACGTGGAATGCAGCACACCCAGCTATGGGTGTCCCTGCAAGTGTGCCAAAGCCCCCCCAGCAACCAGTGGAGAGAAAATGAGGGAAACTCAGTGTATTTGTTCATCTCACCTTTCTCACTCATGGGGCTGCACCCCTGGGTGAGCTGAGTGCCCTGCACTGACCAGAGAGGGAGAGCAGACAACCCAGGTGAGCCCAGGAGAACTGGGCTGGCCAAAGGAAGGAAGGGACACCAAAAACCCACCAGGCTGCCTCCACTTGGTTGCTAAACAGCCACAGGAATGCCTTCAGCAGTGAGAAGCTCCTGGGACACACCTCAGGGAGCTACAAGAGGGGTTTGGTGTAGGAGATGGAGAACTGGGCTCATGCCTGAGTTTAGAGGGAGGCAGAAGAGTGCAGGAGTAGCAGAGCCAAGGATCTCCTCTGATGGGTCCTTCTGGGGCAGGTGCTGCTTGGGAAGAGATTGCTGGCAAAGCTGATTGTCCAACAGTTTGGGTTGAGCTTCCGGGACTCCTGGGCTAATACTGGGGTTGGGTTATGCCTGTGGACACAAACCCAGAAGAACCAAATAGCTGAGCCCAACATTCTGCTTTTAGCAGGGACTGAAGACCTCCAGTAAGTGCTGCTGTCTCTGGGGGTAATCCACGCTGAGCTAACAGTTCTTCTTTAGCCTCCTGTGTTAGGGTTCTGCCTTCACAGAAGATAACCTGTGAAACTGAGGCACGGAGGAAGTTTCTGGAAGGTTGGAATACTGGCTGAGGATTCCTGGGTGTCAGGAAGGCTCAGAGCTGGAGGCATATGTCAGCTGGTTTTTGGAGTGTGTTGGGTTTGCATGGCAGCATTTTGGGGGTTGGGGGTGGGCTATAGGGCAGCTATGAGAAGCTGCTAGAAGCTTCCCTTGTGATCAAAAGAAATAATGCTACCTAGAAGATGATTGCAAGCCAATGGGAGCAAGTAACTTTTTCTAGGAACACTCAACATCCATTTGTCCTAAACAAAGGTGTCTGGTTCAGCACTCCTGGCACCAGTGATCAGCCAAGTCTGACACTCACTTCTCCTCACAATGAGGAAAACAACTTTCCTGAGACCTAACACCCATCTTGCCCCTTGTCTTAGGCCTAGACCACAACCCCATCTGCTTTTACGCTCTAGTTTTGTGCTCACAGGTGCAAACCAAAATGCCTGTTCAGTATACAGACTATATAGATACATATATATACACAATGAGTTGAATCTGGCCCAGAATTATCAACACTGGATTACACCAGGAGGCACTGGCCCGTTTTAGCCTTACAGTAAAATCTGATCTGCCTTCTGAGCCAATCAAAGACTATTTGCCTCCACATTAATCAGCCCTTATCTTAGCCAGACAGGCCCTGCAGATGCTCGTGTTGTATCAAACTCTTCAGCTTCTGCTCTCAACACTAATCCAGTGATGTTGAACTAATCTCAGTGATTGTTGAGCTGAACCTAAGTGAATTATGACCCTTTTGCCCCAGGTGACGCTGACTCTTCAGTTTTACAGGGCTACAAGAACCGAACAGAAATTACAGCTTTGTGAGCAGCCTGAGCCCTAATGATGGGGTGATATCCTTGCTTACAGGCCCTGAGTTGGCACAAAATGAGGATCCTTCACACCACAGGGTAGCCATCCTATTTTTACACGTCCATCAGGACACAGTAGGACAGGACATAAAGCCCAAGAGGAGTTCAGCCCATGACAAACCAACCCCTGACCGTCCTGCTTTCTGCCACGTTTATTTTTTTTTTCCAAAACACGCCTGAACAAATCACAGATCACTGTTTTCCCTCAGGATGACACCCCCACTTTTGCTTGTTTGGCCTTGCAGGCACACAGACAATTGATCCGTGCAGCTCTTTAGTCCTTTAGTTTTCCCCATGGTCCCTCAGACACAGGAGCCTCAACCCCCACCCATGTGGCACCAGTGCTAACCTAAGCCCAAAGGCAGTGGAAACGCCCCAGAAAGCTCAGGGCTTCATTCAGCAGGAGCTGAGGAGTTTCCTGTTTTACCATGAGGTAAATCCAGCAGCCTGGGATGAGAGCCTGCTCAGCGTCCTGGAGGGATTAGTGTTTTCCATAAGGATGAGCTCCCAGAGGTGCTGTGCTAAGATAAGGGCTGAGATTAGGAACAGCAGGGTTGGTGGAGCCCAAGCGATCCACAGAGTACATAAGCAGGAGCAGGGCTGGCATTAAAACGAGCCAATGAGTTTTGGGCTATTTTGGGATGAGGCAGGGACTCCCACATTTGTGTCTACGGGCACACACTTAACACTGGGCTTGGCAGAGCCTGTTTTCCTGCTGTAATTGGCCCAGTGGGAAGGCAGGGTGGGAGCTGGTCCGGGTTATTTAGCCCTCCTCACCATCACTGTCTGGCCAAACTCACCATCAGCTCCACCCAGGGGACCTCCCCAGCCCCTTTTTCGGGCCACACCGACTCCACTTTGCCCAGTGCCACCAAACCTCCAGCATCTGGTGTCTCCTAATCAGCCCTTGGCAAACAGCAGCCTTCTGTTGCATATCAAAGGAGGAGGACCCGGCAGGATTAGGGATCAAAACAATGCATGGGAGACCTCAGCCTGCTTCTGAATCATTCAGGGCTGGGAGGCTGGGATTAAAGACGGTGCCACTGGAAACCAACAGCTCCTGCCTTTTTCTTTTTTTTTTTTCTGGGGCTGGGATGCTACTCCATGGCATGGTAGTTTTTAAATACGGGGTTGGCACTTTATCCCAAAAGTCTACGCCAAACGATAAATCCTGGAGATTTGCATAAACGCTGGTGTCAGTCTGGATGGCTTCTGTGTGACTGTGGGGCATGTGTGGATCTCCTGGATATACAATAGCAGGAGCAAATAACTTAATAGGTCTGTTGTGAGTAAAGCCTGCATCAAAGGCTGGAGTTGAAGTCCTGATTAAGAAAACCCAGGGATGAAAAGCTAAGCTGATTTACACATTTTGCAACACCTCCCAAGGTAGAATGAGGGCTGCTGGTAATAGCAGCAAGCGTCTCTTGGTTTGTCTCGGGGCACAAATTGTTCTCCAGACAAACACAGGCAAGCCTAGAACCGGGCTTAATATTAGGGAAGGAGACAACTGAAGACCTCTTTATTGTTGTTTTCACTTTAGCTTAGAGCATTAGAGTGGCTGCTGTCCTGGCAAGAGATTATCAGCGTGCTCAGCCCTCGCTGCCTGGCTGGTGCCTTGGGTTGGTCAGGGTGCTGCAGTCAGTGCTCAGACAGTGGCACCTTTTTGCTCAGGCCCAGGAGGTCCATGGGGATCAGGTTAACACCAGAGCCACCTGCCCTCACCAGCACCACCTTTGCTCCTCAGTCCTGCCATGAGAAACCATCTCAGAACCAGCCCCAGTGCTCTCATGGCACCAGCCCAGGCAGGCTCTGTGTCCCTTGCTCCTGCTCCCTTGTTATCCTGTGCTGTTCTGCAGCACAGATGTGTCCTGACACCCACTGGACAAGGTATAGCCAGGGAATTTATCCAAATCATCAGGGGAATTGCTTGGGAGATACAAATTCCAGAGATCACATCCTGCTATCCCCCCATGCCCCACTCCCCCAATATCAGATGTTGGCTTAGATCACCTGTCTGAATTATTCTAATCCCAATTAATTCACTTTAAAAATGTACTTTTTTTTAAAGTTACTAATTGAAGATTTGTCTTCTTTTTAGGGTCATTGTTACCTATTAGAGCTGGAGAACCTCTGTTGACTCTGAACAATTGCCTTTCTATTCCAGCTGGCATTACTGAAAGGGCTATTGAACACAAACATATGAACTTCGGTTTATAAAATTTACATTTTATTACAATAATCTTTCACATGAGAGGGACCTCTGCCTCTTTTATGTACCCCTGTCCACCTTCATGTGCAAATGTATTGCTCATGAATTTTAATGCATATTGCAAATGCTCACTGGAGTGAGAACAGTCTTTTTTCACTGGCCACAAACACAATATGACAGCACTAACATTTTTTTCCACCCTGTTCTTTTTTTTTTTTTGATCCTGCCTTCTTATTTAATAATAAACCAGGCTGTGAACACACTGACTCATCTCTTGTTTTCTCAAAATAGCGAGAAGTTTTATTTATTTTTTTTAATCAGTAACTATACCTGAGAGAAAGGAATGCCTCATAAGATAAAGGCATTTAATTAGTTTGTTTGCTGTTAAGAAAAATATGTAGGTGGATGTGGGCGAAATGCCAAGCCAAAGTGGTCTGGCTTTGCTGACAGTTCAGCAAAAGAAAAAGATTAGACGTCATGGAAAAAATTACTCCCTGAACAGGAAAAGCTGGACATGGCACATATTTCTCTTCTTGCTCCAGCTTTGTAACAGTAAAAGGAACCTCTAGCAGTAGCTAACAGAACACAGCCAGTGTGCAAGAGGGCTGCAAGACAACAAAGCTGGCTGAATCACAGGGCTCTGGTAATTACATGAGATTTCTTTCAAATCTCTTGTTCTTCATCAGTATTATTATTAATATTATTGTCACAAGAGCTGCATCCCTGGTCTCCCCAGACTGCAGGAAAGCCAACACGTCAGCACAGCTCAGGGCACTGTGAACCTTTGGCTTCACTGTGCACGTTTCAGAGCAGACCCAGACATCAGGATACTTCCATTTATAACTCAGAGCACACTACAAAGCGGAATAACCTTTTGGAACCAGGTTAGCAAACAAACAGCACCGTATCAATCACCCTAATCTTGATTTTCGTGCCGTTCACATTCCTGCGGACGCGAAACACTTGAGGTACAGCGTGCTGGAATCCCAAAACACAAACAGATCCAGAGGGCCCATAACGTAGCACAAGTCTGTTTAGAGTTTGGCCATTCTTGCTGAAGGCCAAATTTGCCCCTAGACATCCTCTGTGCCCTGTTGACACCTGGTCTGCTGCTGCCAAGGAACTGCCCCCCACACTTGAGTTTGTGCCACATCTGAAGTGGGGTTGTGCCTGTCTGTACCAAACTCCTTTCCAGGGACTGCAGGGTATTCCAGGCAAAGCTTTCCAGCTGGCTGCTGCATCAGGAAAGTCTACCAGCACGTTTTGTATGCAGTATCTCGATGCCAGTCATCCTTTACCCTTCAGACTTTTGTCCCAGATAACAGCCAACCAGCTCCGTACCTTTCCTGAAATCCACGAGTCTTATCGTGGTGACCCGGCTTTTATGATCACTCAGTTCACTCCCACCTTTGGATTGTTCAATCCTTTTCTGTTGACCAGGAAGGATCCTGAAATAGCCAGTCCATTATTAGCTGCCTCCCATTTCTGAGATGAGTTGTCTCTCCCATGTTGGAGGAAGCTGGCCACACAACTCCTTCTCCTGTTGACCTTTTCCTCTTGACATTTGGGAGAGTGAGATGTCTGTTCACCACATGGTCTCACCTCCACACAATCATGATAGGGATTTTTATTTTTTTTTAAATCACCACGCATCCCTTTCCATACTGTAGGGGTTTGTTACAGACCCTCATACCATATTACCTCTGTTTTCCCTTTTATAATTGAAGGATTTGTGTGCTTGACTTGTAAGGAACTTTGTGAGAGTTTTTTCACAGCCACTCAGCCCAGGAGTGCGTAAAGGGCACATTTTTACATGTGTCCAGGAGAAATTGAACCCAGTGGGAGGAATCTGGTTTTGTAAAGCAAGACTGACACTTCCAGCAGCTGTTAGTGATGGCACAGGGATCCACTGGACACAAGAGCAGGGATATATGAACAGGTAACAGGAATTGACATCAGGTCAAACACCATGAACAACGAGCAGATTGGGGATGAAAAGCAATCAGGAGGTGAATGATCCGCTCCCCAGCCAGCAGAGAGAAACCTGCCTGTCACCCTCTCTTCTCCCACAGGATCCTGCCTTGCATACACTAATCCCACTCCAACTTCCCTTTGCCCCGTGCCCCAGCAAGGCTTCCAACCCTCCTGACGCAACCCTGATTTCTCTGGGAGAGGGATGGGAACCCTACCTGAACAGGCAGCTTCTGGCTCAGCACTTCTGGCTGCTGAGGCAGTAACACCGAGGGCAGTGCCCACACCAGAGGCTAAAAGGGTGGGACAGTGCCTGGGAAGTCACAGCTCGGGCACCAGTGGCAGCTTTGTCCCTCAGCACGGCACCAGCAAATCTTCCACGCTCCCAGGCAGGGTTTGCAACTGGTTATTTCACCCTGCACTGCCATTGCATCAGTGTCTGACACCTTAAACCTCAGCTGGTTACTCTTCCTTTCAGGCACGGCAAGAGTAGAGATGGAGGGGGGGGAGAAAAGAACAAGATGAGCCCTGAATTTTCTCCTCCAGGAGAAATTATAAATTAAATCCTGGTTAATAAATTTGCTTTACCCAATCTGGCTGCCTAGAATGAGGCTAAAGGCAACAAGTTCTGCCTCACTGCATCCATGTGGCTTGGCCAGCTGCTGACACAACTATCATTTTGCAACACCTTGCCTGTACACACACCAGCGTGGGCCTCCCTCCTCTCCTGCCATGACCCTCCTCAAAATCATGAGCTTCTCCCTCCACTGCAGCCACACGTGCTGTTTTCCACCAGGGAATATCCCTGTGCATGCACAGCTCTCATTGCACGGGGCTAGGGCTGAGCTGTTTCCTTGCTTGGTGGAATTTAAAGGTGACTCTTGAGCGCAGAGGTGTGAAACCTCCACCCTGGTGGCAAATTCCCCAGCGTGGTGCCCTGAAAAGTCCCACCCCTGGTCCTCATCCTCTCCACTGATCTTTGTCCAGTCTCTTTTTCCACTCTTTTGTCCCAAAGGATGCTCCTGCTCTCCCATTTGCTCACTCCTAGAATCATAGAATGGTTTGGGTTGGAAGGGACAAAAGATCATCCAGTTCCATCCCTCTGCAGGGACACCTTCCACTGTTCCAGGTTGCTCAGAGCCTCATCCAACCTGGCCTTGGACACTTCCAGGGATGGGGAAGTGTTCCACAGCCTCTATGGGCCATTTATTCTAGTGCCTCACCATCCTCACAGGGAAGAATTTCTTCCTAATTTCTAACCTAAATCTGACCTCCTTCAGTTTAAAGCCAGTCCCCTTTGTCCTGTCACTACACTCCCTTGTGACAACTCCTTCTCCAGATCTCTCACAGCCCCTTTAGGTACTGGAAGGTGCTCTAAGGTCTCCCTGGAGCCTTCTCTTTTCCAGGCTAAACAACCCCAACACTCTCAGCCTGTCTTCACAGGAAAGGTTCAGCTCCAGCCCTGTGATCACCTTCGTGGCCTCCCCTGGGCTCGTTCCCACAGCTCAGCATCCTGTGGGTGCAGAGCTCCACGCTGGTGCCATGTGGGGGCTGTGCCATCCCTGGGGGCTTCAGGCTCAGCAGGATGAAGGATTCTCCCGGTGCTGTGGGGCAGGAAAGGGCACAGATCCCACTGGCTGCAGCCAGGTCTGGGTGATAAGGAAATCCAGACTGGTGTGTGCCTCTGCAAGAGACACTTGTGCCTGGGAACCCTGTGTGGCCCCAGGTGAGGAAAAGGTTTCTCACTCCTCTTCAGCTGAACAAAAGCCTTTCCCCTCCACTTTATTCTCTGCGCTTTCCATACTCAGGCCAGCTTGATCTCCACTGCACCCACAGAGAGCATTTAGCCTTGTTATTAAGCCTTTGTAGGCTGCAGCAGACACACAGCACATTAGGTGAAAAATACAGGAATTAATGTAATTGTTTTTGAACAGGGCACAGTCTCCAGCATCAATTAAATACTTAAAGGAATGCATGGGAGATAATGGTAGGAGCATAAAAATGGCACCAGGCAAAAGAACGTGTATTTCTGGTTAAGGGAAAAAAAGCCATCAGGAGAGGAAGCCTGAAAGAGTCCTCACCATGTGAAACACCTCCAAAATAATTAATGAATCTTTTCTCATGAAAATAATGTAATATATAGAGATGTGAGGACTTAAAAACCCCTTAACATTCCTTATTTTCATTCATTTGGCAGGTTTTGGTGCACATGGCAAATCATATATTTACCTTGAGAAACCCTTAGGTAGACAAATTGGCTGATCAGATGTTGGAAGTGAACAGAGTGAAAGGAAAATAATCAAAAAGTGTGAGGAAGCATAAAAAGAACATGTTTCTTTCTGCTAGCACGCAGTAGGATATATTAAAAGTGCCAATTAAAAATGGAACAAGAAGAAGAACTTTGTTTGCCTGAAATGAATATAAATTCTGAGCAAATTACAGGTTTTGCCTTTGAAATAACCATCCCAAACCCACTGTAGAAATATAACCCCAGCTCCTCACATCATCCTCAATACTTCTACTCTTCCTCACCCTCAATGGTGTGGAGGTGAATAGGGAATTTCCTGGCCACAAGAAATGTGGGAAGTGTCTTAAAGGTATGAGGAAGCTCCACGGGAATTGCAATACTGAGGGAAAGAGAAATGAGAAGGAAGCGAGAAGACTGGAAAATACACCCCGAGAGAGAGAAACCAGACAAAGTGACAACAAAAGGGTGCTGGGGAATGGGAAGCAGCTTAAGCTGTGAGCAATGATGACCATTTCCAATGCCTGGCATTTCCAGTCAGGCTCAGCTTTCGCTCCAGTGCGTGTCTCCCCAGCTGGAAACTGAGTGAGTAAAAAACCAGCACATTTCCTGTACAGCTCACTCAGGACCAGCACAGGTTACTTATCACCAGGGCTTTTATTTAGACACCAAGTAATAAGCTTGTCATGTAAGAGGGTCAAAGGCACTACTTGAAACACAAGTATTGATCTCCAGATCTCCCCTCCCTAAAACTGTACAGTTAAATATTGACATACAGAAGAAGCAACTGAAAAGGAGCTGGATCTGGGACATTTTTCATTCCTGAAGTTGCACACAATTCTTTTCATCCCTTATATCACTTTCTCACTGTCATTGAAGTAAACCTTTTTTTTTTTTTTAAAGGCCAGCTTGATTTTTCCTGCCTGTTCTCATGCATGGAAAATGATAAAAAGCTTCTTCCCACCTCTGCTCACCGACAGGGCAGAACAACCAGGCTCCTCTGCACAGCAAGAGCCCGAGTTCAGAGAAGGAAAAATAAAAGAAAGGCAGAACTATTACGAGGACACAGCATAATGGCACTTGGAGAAGGTTATTTATTTCCCAGTTGTGCAGAATGAGGCCAGTTTGGGCTCCAAGCTCCCTGAAGAAGGGTCAGTTTGAGGGACCTGAATTCACAGAGCAAAGTATGGAAGAGAGAGAAGGGTAAAAGGGGAAGGGGCATCCTGAGCCACGACTGAACCACATCAGAGTCCCCACTACCAACAGCAGGACCAGAAAAGCTTTAATTCTGACACAGAGATTGGTTTCCCCTCCCTTTGGGGCTGGAATGGCCCAGTGGGGAGCCCTGGTGTCTCTGTGTGCACTCACAGCCAAGGAAATGTGCAGGTCCCTCACCGAGGGCAGCTTTATCAGCAAGGCAGCCATGAGAAAATGATAAAGGCCAATATAATTACACCTGCTTGTCTCATGGCTGGGTAAATACTGTGGGACTCATGCTCAGCTGTGCTGAGTCCCATAAAATCCATCTGAAGCCACCTTGCTTCCGGCAAGGATTCAGGGAACTGAAACACTGGGCACCCCTGTGTTGAATAAAGGTGATCGAAACATCCGAGGGAAGAGTTTTCTACTAAAACAACAGCCAAAAACTAATTTTAAACAGAATCAAATGTTTTTCAGAGCTGATTTGATCTAAGTGTTATCAAGAAAGCAAGAAACCAATTTTTCATATTCACAAACTCAGTGAGATAATTGTTTTGATAGGGTGGTTTTTAAACTATGGTTTAGGTTTTAGGGTTTTTTTAAAACTATGGTCTCTCTATTAAAATCTGTATGAAAGTAGAGTATAAGACACCTGTAGTATAAAAACGGAAGGTTTCTGGAAAATTTTCATTAGGAATAATTGAGTTTTGTTTTGCAAGAAATGCAGGCTTTTTTTTATTCCCACACAGCATTTAAATGTCAACGCTGGACTTCAGAACAGAAGTACTAATTTCGTAGCAGCCCCACCACTAAAAACATGCTTCCCCTAATTAGAGTTTTGTGGTGACTCTGTAATAAAGACAGGAACGAGATAAAGATACTTTTCCTCAAAGAGAGAGGGAAAATTCTGTAATCCATACATGCTTGGAAAAGAATTAAAGTGACTACATATTTCCACAATGATATATTCCTCAGACTGGGAAAAAAAAAATCGAAAAACCACACAGAAGAGTCATGCAGCACATACCAAACCCAAGTAACTTCTCACTTTCCCACAGAGAAAATTGGCCATTGGGCATTTTCATCTCTGCATCACCAACTTATTACATCCCAACCACTCACAGGATAAACTCCAGCTAATTAGATCACAGTCTCCCAGGTTTTTAATCCTTGGATATAATTTAACTTTACACCAAAAGATCCTTGACACTGACAGCTTAATTTGGTGTCGCTGATCACTCCACTGCCACTTTAATCAGATGGGCTGCAGTGTCAGAGACCCACTGAATTACACCTGTGGGGTAATCAGGGGTGTGTAAGACTGAGCTTTATATTAATAAAGGCTGATATCACCATGATGCACTCCTGAGGCAGATAGGAGATGCTGAAATGAGTGCAGTAATAAGGAACCCCACCCTTTCCATATATACCTGTTAATAGCTGGTTTCCCTTAATAAGACTCTCCCAAAGGACAGGCCTTTTCCTTCCCAGCAGCCACACTTAATCCCCACACCAGCAGAAAGCAGAAAGGGAGACATTTCCTCCCAGGGCATTGCATCTCCATCTTTTCCAGTGGGATGTTCTCTGCCCACGACCAGGGGTGGGAAGGAATTGATCTTTAAGGTCCCTTCCAAGCCATTGGGAATTCTGTGATTTTATGGTTCATCAAGAAAAATATAAAGGGAAAACCACTACTGAGCACAAGAAAATGAAGTCAAAGTGGGAACTGTCCTGTCTGTGGATGAGTCCTGCTAACTGGCCCAGAAGTTCCACCTTGCAGCCTCCTTTTTTTCTGTAAATTAAATCCTTTTTCCTTTGCTGTTGCCACAGAGCTGGACATTTTCTCTGAAGCCCTCCCTATAACTTCCTTTCCTTCTCGCCGTGCTGGCTTGCATTTGGGCTAATTGGGGACAGATCACCAGGCAGGTGAACACAGCTGTGTGTCATATCTCTGTCTGTGTCCAAGATAAAGCTGGGTGGGGCCCTGGGAGGAAAGGAGAGCAGAGGGGAGCTGGCCTGGGGCAGGTGTGACAGACCCAGCAGGAAAACCCAGAACTCAGGAGAGGGGCTGGAGCAGCTCCTTGCCCAGGACAGTGGATGGGGAGCAGCAGGAGGATGATGAGAGCCCCTGGTATTTAAGTTAGGAATGCAATCCATTCCTGCAGGAGATGGCACAGGAAGGGGAAAAGGATTCAGGGAACTGAAAATCCCTGAAATAGAAGGATGGGGACACTGTGACACAGTTTAATGTCTAGCAGGGCTTGTTACACTGACTTTAAGGGCTACCCAAGCTACTAACAGGACTGCAGCCACCCCAAAAAATCCACCTCCTACTTCTCAATAAAAGCACACTCACCCTCTCCTGCCCTGTGGAGATCAAAACCTTTGGTCCAGATCCTGAAAGATGACCCAGAATAAGGGAACCAGGCCAAGCCAAGGACCTCCAGGGTAAAGACAGGCCCTGAAGGTGGGCTTGGAGGAGTAACACTGATTCAGGGAGAAGTGTGAAGGGTCTGACATGTCCAGGATTTGGACCAAAAATACCGTGGCTCTACCATTACAGATCTTGAGAGAAGACAGGAGGAATCCCCAGTGCATACAAACCCCAAAAATGTACAGATGGAGCAAAACATGCCTCTGCCTCAGGACCCTGTGAGGCTCAGGGGGCACAGGGATAGAGCAGGGCTGTCAGCAGGGGCCCAGGCACCAGCAGTCCTCCCTCAGCACCCTGCAGTGGGGAAAAGAGCAGCTCAGCTTTTGGGGAAGAGTGGAGGAAGGGCCCGGGGAAGGTGATCAATGGACTGTGATCCCTCCCACAGGCAGCATTGCCTAATCCCCGTGGCAATTTCATTTCAGTTGGCAGAGGGATGGAGGGGCTGGCGGGAGGACAATGGGCAGAAGCCCACGAGGCTGTGCCCTCTCCCAGAGGATGGGTGATGTCCAGGTGTGGTGCCAAGCCTTGCCTTGAGTCAGCAGAGCCCTGAGATCACAGAGTGCCTGGAGCTCCTCACATGGGAAGCAAGGTGGCAGCTGGGGGCAGTCACAGGAGGGACAGATCCCAGGTGATTACTCTGACCTTACTCAGTGGGAATTTTTGCCTGAACAACAACTGAGTAATCATTTTGCCTGTTGGCACACACATGACACACCATTGCGTTTTATATGGGAGTTGTCTAGATTTCTAATTAGTTTGCACTTGTCCTGGTTGTATTTTGACAAAACAGCACTAGACAAGTCTATTTTCTTCTTCCCCCTCCTGTGTTTAATGACACCTATGATGCACCTGGGAAACATCTGGGGGGGTCCAGCTCCCTGCTACAGCCAGAGCAGAGCTTTGAGGTGCAAACTCACTGCAGGTTTGGGGTGTGCTCCAGGGATGGTGGCAGGGAAAGTCCACTCTGGTGGACTACAGGATGGACAGGGAGTTTTCCACCAGGTACAGGCAGTGTTGTTCATGGCTGGGTTTCATCCACCACCTCCTGTCCTGTAAGGTGCCGTGACGGCAGAGTGCAAAGGTGTGACCTTGTGCTGCCATTGCTGAAGGCTGTGGGGCAGCTGGGGCTCATGGGGCAAGGAAAAGCCTTGAACACCCTCTGCCCCCCTGATTTCAGCTCTGCCCACGAGCAGACATTCACCATCCAGGGCACAGGTCATGGAGCACCTCTCTGTCCAGCTCTCAGGACTCTCCAGCACTGCCCATGGACTGAGAGACACCCCATCCTGTTTGTGGTTTAATGCTTCTCCACAATCAGAGTGCTTGGGAAGAAATCCCAAAGCAGCAGCGTCTCCAGTTTGGCTCTGTTCCAAAATTCCAAGGCTGCCTGACCTCCTCCCCACCGCACACCCTGACACGGTCCTGACCCTTGATGACTCTTCTCCCCAGCCCAAATTCCTGGCCAAAGTGCTCCAGCTCCTCTGAGCACACACTTATCTTGTTATATAACACCCTCTAAGTGCTGCAGACTGTTTCAGCATCATCACAACATTGTTTCTGAAGGTGAAAAATAAAACCCCAGCACCTTCCCAGACCTCTGCCACCAAAGGTAATTGCAGAATTCATTCCAGCTGAGGCTGAAAGGAGAAACAAGGCAAGTTTTACAAGAGGGTTCTTATTTGCTTGAATTGATAGAGCTGCCCCCTTGCAGACACCTGCAATTTTATTTGTGAACCCAAAGCAAGACATGTGTGTGTAATTACACAGCAACGTGCTTTTAGCTGTGGATTTAATAGTAAGGCACGGGAAAGAAAAACACCACACGTGTCCAAGTAAATATTGTCCTTATGAAACATAATGATAACAGCCCAAATCAGAGACCAGGGTGCAAAGCCACACTGCCAAGAGCCCCAAAAGTCACATCTCTGTACCGTGGAGGGGTTCACATCCCTCCCCCACAGCCTCCCTGAAGCTGAAGGGAGTGCAAAGAGCAGCCAAGCCCTGTTCGGCCTTAAACCTTCACCTGTTGCAACAAATGTGTTGTTATAGGAGATATACTGCCAGCATTTGGCACCTTTAAAATCTATTTTGATCCGCAGATAAGATCGGTTTGCTAAAACAAGCACAGAGATTGCAAAGGGCTCGTTACCAGCTTAAAGGAGAGCAGCCCCAGCAAAGCTTTGCAGGGCATGGGTCGAGCGGGCAATGCCAAGTTTAATAGCTGCAATTCAGGATGCTGCAGCCTGCTAAAGGTGTTTGCAACCCAGGCCATTGCACTGCAGGGCCAGCCACCAGCAAGGCTGTAGAGCAGATCAGGGCTGAGCTCAGGCTGGTTCAGACCTCTTACGGGAAATGCTTTGGCACCAGAAGGGCCAGAGCACAGGTGCAGTCTCTGCCACCGAAGGCAAAACTGCTGCTGCCAAAAGTCACACTGACCTTAAACCACCACAGGTATTTCTGGTGCAAATGAGTTTTTTAACCTCGTTTAACTGGCGCAATTAGAAGTGTGTTCCTCAAATAAGGAAATTGGGTAAGAACCCAAAAGCAGACTGGCACACAGCACCTGACCGGTTCCTTTCCAAAACACGAAGAAATTCAGATTTCAAAACTGACCAAATGAGTTGACAAAAGGCTCCTGCTCATTTTGAACAGTGGCCACATTTGCTATCCAGCTCTAGTGTAGACGACTACAGACTCACCAGATTTTATTTTTTATTTTGCCCATTGCCATTGGTCCTACAGAGCTTGCTCTGTAATCTGGCATTTTACTGAATAAGCATGTTAACGTATAAAACTTTCCTTAACTGGCAAGGAAGTTCACGCCAAATCTATTTCTGCAGTTACCACACAGGATAACTCATTGCAAGAGGATATATATATATATAAATCCTTGCACACATAAAGCCTTAAGAAAAAACCCCATTACTCACTGGAACTTTGTCATTGTGTGACTGCTTTGCAGGCTGCATACAGGAGGCAACGAGTGTACGTGCAGAGTTACACAAAAATAATCTCTGCCATTTTAATCATTTTCATATGCAAGCATGAGTTTCCTGACAAAAATACTTTTGAATGAAAAATTACTCTGACCTCAGGACTGAATTTTTTTTTTTTTCGTGTGCAGTTTCAGGTTTTTCTGGGCAGCTTCACTCACACCACCTTTCCAAAATCACTCACACAGGACAGGAGTGTCCTTTTTGTTTCCTAGTGAGGTGGATTTCTTAGAACATTTACATTTTTATGGTACATTTTCTACTCATCCAATCTATATAATATTTCCTCAGCGGAGATGCTTTTCAACATGGAAGTTTGATCCTGAAAGAAGAAAGGATGTGATATGCCCTAATTCCAGTTCTAACTGGACACCTGAAAGTCCAGCAGCAGCAACTAACATGCTCTAATGTGAATAATTTATAGACTTTTTTTTTTTTAAAGATAGTTTTATAGGTGGCATAAACACATATAGACTTTTCAACTGACAGGAATCCCAGGTTTCATTTGCCTGTAAATATCTCCTTATCTGTAGAGATACAGAATATCACCTGTCCTAAGTGCTGACCTCTGTACATTTTTCAAGATATGCATGTGCTGACAGTAAACTTGTGTTTATATGAAAGGGTCCCTTTGTTCCACACCTTTATACAACCCAGTACTGTTGATAATCAAACACTAAGATTAGGGGAAAAAAAAAAAAAGCCTAAGAGTCTCTCCTCCCCTCAAAAAAACCCAAGTACTTTAAGTGTGGATGAGTAGTTGGGGAAGTAGGAAGACAACGTGTCAACAGTCAAGTTACCATCCCAAAACATTCAAGTTTAGGGCAGAAAAACAGATGAGGCAATACTAGTTCTTTTGAGGGCAATTAGTTCTTGAAATTCAGGTGAGACACTTGTCAGTCAATGGATCTGCTTAGTGCAAGTCATCTCCCTCTCCTGAAAAAAATTCAGCATGAAGAAGAAAAAAAAAAAGATAGTAGAATGTAATGAAAGCATGACCCCTAAACTCACTCCCCTTCCTTTTCTAGTTGAAAAGTGCCCTCCTACAGATGTTTTTTTGGAGCTTGCTTTGTGTGTATATATATATATATTTCTCATTGGTGCTTAGCACTGAAGTAAATCATTTCTTCGGGGAGAAGTTTAGGAAACAAAGGGGAGGAGGAGTGGCTTGTTTGGAAACATAATGACACAGCCGGACACACTGAATGTCAACAGAGATTTCAATGCACTTGCACAAGACAATATTGTGGGAGAGGTCTGCGGGGTAACTGGGTGAAATACTTCTTGTATCAATAATGTCTCATCATTACAATGCAAACTGTCCTTGCTGGGCTCTGCCTTGTGGCATTGGGACAGACACTCATCACCAAGTCACCCTTGGTTAGGAGAAACAAGAGATCATTTCTTTCAGCATCCCATGAGTGACCTGTCTACAAATACCTGAATTCTCAGCCCCAGCACACAGCTGGCACGACAGCCTTGGAGAGGATTGCTTCATTCGTGAAGAAAAATCTGTCTATTAATTAGATTCCTGTGTTGAAAGATGTTGAAAGCTTTTAGAATCACATTTCATGAAAGTTACCAAAGGTTCTCTCTGACAGACTTTGTGTGTGTGCACTTCCCTACCTTCAAAAAAAAAAAAAAGTTTTTGAAATAATTGTCCTGTTCTCCCAAGAAACCTGGTGTTTGGAAAATCATTTGTTTAGTGAAGGTATTTCAAATAATACCATGAAAAACAAAGAAAGCCTCAGGAAGAAAGCACAGATCATTTTTTTGATTGTGGACTGGCATCTCCTCCCAGATCTCACCAGCCCTGGCAGGGCGATGCTGCCCTGCTCTGCCCCTTGTGCTCCATGCCCTGCTCCCAGGCAGGAGTTCATGGCAAGGCTCAGCTCCATGGGTGGAAGCTCCTGCTCTCCTTCCTTCCTCCTCCTCCTCCCTCCTCCCACACCACGGCAGGGAGCCAGGCTGAGGACACTGGGGTGTGCAGGGAGAGGGCAACCAGGGTTTGAGCAGTCACCCCTTCTCTGCTTGCTTAATGCACACCCGGTCTGTTCTCTGCATCAGAAGCCTGATGGCCACATCCAGCTTCTCCTATTTAAGCATCACCTCCATTTTTGTGGACCTGATCTTGCTGCTGACTCAGGTGAGTCGATTCAGGTGTGCCATTCACTTAAATAAATCAGTTTAATTGTATATTAAAATATCCTCAATGTACTTCGGCTTCTTGTTCATGCTGCCCACTTGGTATAACTACACCTGTAACTGGACTTATTTTTTGTTCTGGAATCCACCTGGCATGCAAGCAATCCCAAGCTTTATGAAAACATAGATGGCTGTTTTTCTGTATCTAGTTCCATGGATATTAAGGCTTAAAGGGCCAACTAAATATCAGTCTCAGCAAAAGGAAAGCTCCACAAAGACCAGGACGTGCCTGTGCAGAAAGAGCAGAGCATGTGGTTTGCAAGCCTGGTTTGCTCCGGGTGGAAACCCAGACATGAAGTGCCCGTTGAGGGTTGTTTTGCTTTTCCCGGTTTTTTAGTGGACAATTCTGCAGCTCTTGTTTGCCACAGGGGAGCCCTGCCAAAATGAAAAGAACCCAGCAGAGACAGTCCCACACGCCCAAGCTTGCAGAGGTCTCCAAACAATGACTCGGCAGCCAGACCTCTCCTGGCCACCGGGCAGCAGCCTGAGCACGGCAGTGATGACAGGGCAGCGTCAACACCGGCCCTCCGACACTTGATCTTTCCTGTGGGTGTGAGGATCATAAACTCTGCAGGCAGGGAAATGCAACAAAAGGGGAAGGAAAGACCCCCAGAGTGGAAATGAGAGGGAGAGAGAGAAGGAGGCAGCAGAGTCAGACAAGTCAGCAACCTGAAGGGCTGGCCTGTGAAGGAGCCATTCAAAAATCCCACTAATTAAAGGCCAGAAAAAAAATTACATCCTTGCTGCCCTCCATGCTTCTTGATAACAAGGTTTCTTCTACCAGATGAAGCCCTGACCTTAGAGGTAGCTATTCCTATAAAGGAGCTACAAATAAAAATTAAAAAAAATAACAAAAACTGCTGCCTGTGAGGCCAGAGAGGACACCTGGGCTGAGATCCCTCCCACCCTGAAGTGCCAGCACTGTCAGTGATGGGGAGCAGCCACAGCACACCTGGTCTGCCCTAAAATAGCTGCCACGTCTTCCCAAAAAGTGCCTTGGACACAGCAGATCTCCTGGAGGCAGGTGATGTGCCAGCCTACCCCGCCAGGGGAATTATTCGTGAGCAAATTCCCCTCAGCAGGAATGGTGGCTGAGCTTCCTGCTCCAACCCGATGCTTGCCGGGGCTTTCAAAACACCCAGATCCGCGATAAATGATTTATCTTTCCCTAGCACAGGTCGGCTCCCCTCCCACCTCACAATACCCCAAGGGCACAATTAAAGCCCTTCTGGATAACAGGAACACTCCCTGGAGTGCTAATCATGTCGGAGAGATTGCTGGAGCATTTAGAAACCTAAAGCTTATCTTCTGTCCCATACAAAAGAGGATCTGCTCCTGCAGACATCCTAATCCGCAGGATTCTATTTAAATTTCAGGTGATTCCCAGTGTCACGCTGGAGAGTAAGGAAAGGCTGATTAGAAGTTGGGTGAATCAATATGTGCAGAATGGCCTAGAGAAGCAGGAGCATTCATCTTGGCAGTAATAAAACTGGGAAAGCCGTGGGTGGATGACTAAAAGGAACAAAGGGCTGCTTAGCAGCGTTGAGCTGAAGGTAAAAAGGCCAGGAAGAAAAAGCACTCATAAAACTTTATGACTAAGATCAGAATGAGATGAGAAATACATTTGGAGAAGTGTTGGATCAGGAAACATGTCACTCAAACCCAGGGTGAGTCACTCCTGCCCTGCCTCCTGCCTTTCGGGGCACCGGGTCTGCCTTGCTCAAAGGGTCAAGTTCCCCTCTTGGATGTCCCCATGGAGGGGCTGGTTTCCTTCAGGGAATTCGTGGCACTGCTCAAGGCAGCTCCAACCTCTCATTTCAGAGAGAGATAAGCACCAAGGCGCCAGAGCCACCCGCTGGCTGTTCCAGAGCTCTATTAGGAACATCAGCATTAGGGCAAAGGAGGGGGGAAAATCACCCAGAGGAGGTTCCAGAGCCACAGATGTGCCCTGAAGGACTCAAAACAGGGAGAAAGAGCAGCAGCCCTCGGGAAGAGAGGCTGAGCATTCAGCCAAGCTGGAAATGGGGTGACCTGGGGCCAGTGTTGCAGCACTTTGTCAGGGCCTGTGTTTGTTCTGCCCTTGCTTTATTTGCCCCAGAGCTAACTGGGGAACTTTCTTCTCTCCAGTTATCAATTTGCAAGTCCCACGAGTGCTTAGCTCGCTTAATAATCTGGGTTTTTTGCTACTGTGTATTATGAACTTGCAGTCTCCCCTCATTAAAAACAATTTTCTTGTGGAAATATAGGATCGTTTCAATGTTTTGAAACAGCAACATGTGAGGTCCCACGGAGAGCTAATGTTCAGGCTTATTAAAAAGATTACTGAAACATTCAAATTAAAAAGATTACTGAAACATTTAAATAAGATTGTTTTCTATTATGTTTCAGAAGCAGAATTCAGTATTAAAAACAAATATAGCACTGGGACAGATACCTAAGGGTGCCTGGGTTTGTGCCTTCTAATGGTTTTGCCTTCCCTCTCATCCCCCTTAAAATCTAAAATCCAACCACCTTTGGCAGCGATGTGCAGTAGACCATAAACAACACTGAGCACAGATTTGTAATTACAAGTTTGGTCATGAGGTCACTGTGCCCCTCACAGAGCTTCAGCCCAGATTTTGATTACTTTTAAAGATTATTTACAAATCTCATTAGGAATACTAGTGCAAAAATTCCAAAACTACACAGAAAAAACAACAGTGGGATTTTTAGGTTTGGTGGGGTTTTTTTTAATTTAGTGCAGCTACATTTGGGTTGCATACACTGAACCCACCGTCCTTGTCAGCATGCTAATTTTCTGCCTGGAAGGCTTCAAACACTTGTTCTACAGAGATTTTGAACGTCTGCTGTGCAAAAAGGCAACCCAAAAGACAAGGAATGAGATTAAATGGGGCTCACTGAAGTCAGGTAGAGGTGCACTTGGAGTCTTCTGCACCCTTCCCACCACCTCCAGCAAAGCAAAAGGAGAGATCTGAGGCAGTAGTGCTTGGAGTATTCCTAACCCCACAGCAAAAAATGCACCAAAAAACTCAGAAAAAACCTCTTCTGATCGCCAGGGTGACCTTCACCGACTCGAGAGGTTTGCAAGTTCAGGTAAAATCTGCCTGCCTGCACACACACTTGGGTATTTCCACGCTTCTGCTGATAAATAACAAGGTCCTAAATCGTCCAAATTGGATGCCTGACCCTGTTCTAAGTGTGGGTGTCAAGGAACACGCACTGAAAAGTCTCGTTGCAGCACGGAAACACCGGTGGGCGCCTCACTGGTGACACGGGTGTGTGCCGGGGGTCAGGACCGACCTTCAGCGCTGTTTTGCGGGCATGAGGAGGAGGAGGAGGAGCAGGAGCAGGAAACCCGAACCTTCCCAAACCTCACCGGGCTGCTCCGGCTTTGTCTCCCCACCTCCGGCTCTCCTGCGAGTAACTCCGACAGGCGGGGGACATCTAGTGGGGTTTTGCTCAAGTGCCGCCACCGCAAAAACTCTTTATCACAAAACGTTTCGTTAAAAAATTATCATTATCACACAGGTATTATGTATTTTTTAAAATTTAGTTGCTGATGCTACGGGGGGGAGAAAAAGAAAAAAGGGAAAAGAAGAAAAAAGCGGGGAAAAAAGGCGAAAAAAGAAAAAAAAGAGGAAGAGAGAGGAAGAGAAAAAAGAAAAGAGAAAAAAGAAAAAAANATCCTTGGCATTAACAAGCTCCTCAGCATTACTGGCTAGAAGGGCTCTGTGGCCAGCACAGCTCCAAACTACAGGACTGCAACCAACCATTTAAACTGGAGACAGGCAGAACTTTTCATTTTTATCCCCTTGTAATGACTAGAACATTATCCTGTCAGCAGAAAAACAAATACTTGCCTAAAAACTTATTATTGACTCAGCAATACATTATTGGTGCAGTTAGCAGGGTATTTACAGTGGGCACTGTAAAAAATCAGTACACAATTTCTACTTTAATAAACAGGAGTAACAACATGAAGACACTGTAGGATGTCGCCTGATCATTGACAGATTTTTTTTTTGGGGGGTGGGGTAAAACACTTCTGTCCTCTGGATTTCTCTAAGCTGAGCACTTTTGTTTTGGATTCCTGCAGCTGCATGAGAAGGTTTTATTAAAAAGAGCCAAAGCAAAGTGCTTTGTGTCACTTTAGGATTCTCAGTCCATCTTCTGCTTTAGTCCTAAACTTTTATTAGACCAGAACTGTGGGAAAGTTATTTCCTGTTTTTATCTCTCCCAGAGTATTGATTTGGAGCAGGATCTGAAACCATAAGACACGGAGCAGGTAAAGTAACAACTTTATCCACTTCATTGCAGATTTAGCTAAAAGAGAAACACAAAGACATCCCCAGACAGCCCCTCTTCTGTAGCTGCAGTACAGAATGTGCTGAGCACCCACACGGTTCTTTCATGTCTCCAGGTAGATCTTGCAATGATTGATAACTCAGCCTGTGCTCCAGCCTGCTCCTTAATTGCCTTAAATACCTGTTTCATCATATTCCCTCTGCTGCCTTCCCAAATTTGAGAGGCAGACAAAGCCAGGGGAAGGATGTTTGATGGCTTCAAAGTAAAACAGAGTCAAAGAGAGAGACAGGAGAACCTCTTCCCACCCCTCCCAATCAAAGCTAAACATACTTTAAGAGGGGATTGACTGGGGAGGGCCATTTCTCCTGCTCTCTCTGATGGGAATACAAAGCCAACAACTTCCCAAAAAAGCAGCACACGCCTGAAGCAGGTCAGAGGATGTGGGGAGGGGAAGATGAGTGGAGAAACACCACCAATACAGTCTAAACTCAGAAAGAAATTCAGTTTTTCCTACTAGGAAGACACCAATGTGAAACTGGCAGCAGAACCACTGCTTAGTCTCCCTCTGGGTGGGGTCACCAAAATGGGGAGGACAATTCACTGATACAAGGGCACAGTTAATTTTTTTTATTGTGTGAAATAAAACTGCCTCCAATTCAGGTTTAATCCCTGAGTGAAGAGTGGGTCCCAGAGCACACAGGGCTCTCACACCTCAGCCCTGTGGCCAAAAAGCAGGGTCGTGTCCCTGACCACCAGGCAAGCTGGAGATAAGGATGCTGCTCCTCGGGGGAGGTGAGGATGACGCATTTCCCATCACCTGGGTGCCAGGTCAGCCTTTCTGAGGGAGATTTCCCTCCTGCCCACACTGTGCTCCGTGCTCCTCCTGAATGAGCTTCCATGATCAGATAAGAGCTGCACAGAGGCTCCACTGTTCCCCCAGTCCTGCAATTCTTACCGAGGGGTTTGGGTTACACCGAGTGTGCAGTTCATGCTAGGACACTCTCTGGCCATCCCTCCAGAATGACAGGCCATGAAATTCAGAGCTTGGAGAGAAAAGCAGAGGTAGGATGAGCTGTCAGAGCATGAATTAATACCTCTCCACATGAATTAATACCTCTGTGCGGTTTTCCTCTGACCACACGTGCCTGTTCATGGCATGCTGCTGTGCTCAAGGAGGAGTCACAGCAGTGAGGTATCACCAGTGTCACCCTCAGCTGTGTGACAGGAAAGCTCCCCTGTAATCACATCCCGATGAAAAAAAACCAGAGATCTGCTGGGGTATCTCCTTCCCAGTGCTCTCCAAGCCTTTGTTCAGTGCCAAAACACCACTGACAAACTTGTACCTCCTTCCTCGTTGAAGGCCAGGACTATTCCAGGCTCTTGGTGTTGGGGGTCAGGGTCCTTCAGGGAATGTGAGCAAGCCTTGCCCAGTTCCTTGTTCTGAGCAAGTCGTGAACCATCATTTAAAGCCTCCTGACAGATAAACAGGCAGTCACCATCTCTGCTTGTGCCCCGAGCCTTGGGGATCCTCCCCAGGCCTCCCCTTGGCACAGGGCAGAGGCTGTGCAGAGAAGTTCCTGCATTTCAAACATTTGTCAGGGCACAGAAAGATTATCAAGAGAGAAGGAGCTGGAGGATTATCCTATCCAAGGCCATGAATACAAGGCAGACTCAATGGCTGAAGAAGATTCGAGTTTTCCCGTGCTTGCTGTGCGCAGAGTGACTGATAATCTCCCCTCTGCATCCTCTGGCCACTCATCATTCCGTGGCATTTCGTCATCAGTAAAATATCTCCTGCCAGGCTGTTTTCTCCTCTTTTACAATGCTTCCCCTACCTGGCTTCAAAACTTAAAAGAGTTGCCAGTTCTTATGATTTTATCACAGTAGTCCCATGTTGTTTCAGGTTTTTTTAAACTCAAATATAAGACAAGCTGTTATGCAGGAATCTCAGGTTTCATTTAACAGCAATAATAATAATTAAATATTTCCACATATCAGAAATGCTAAAAAATATTCTGAAGATTAACGATGTAGCACAAGACACAGAAAACCAAACTTTTTAAAAAAGAGAATGAGATTGTTTATATCCCAAACTTCCTCCCCCCCAGATAAAATTATTTTCCCCCTACCTCCAGGGAATAAAAGAGCTTGAGTCAGTGTTGACTGACTAGGATTACTAATGCTGAATTTTACTGTTAATTTCACAAATAAAACCTGATTAGTTTAACAAGGTCGAATCTCCTCAAATACAAGGAGAAGGGATGACTCTAAAACTTGTTTATTGTTTCAATCCCTGTGACAAATGCCTCAGATTAATTGAAAATTAATTCTGCCTTGTTTTTGCTATTGTTTGCACAGCACTAGGAGAACATCAGACACTTTACAAACGCTGGAGGCTGACTTAAATAACTGAAATATGAACACATGACCTTTATATGAGGGCTGGAAGCCGAGAAGTCTTTAATTATGATCTCTGACTGATCCCAGGCTGTATCTTTTGCTAAGCTGAATAGCATTAGGGGTACAAAAACTTGCTTTGTGCAGCTCTGGCACCAGAGGAAGGCAGGCAGGTCCAGGCCCACAATAGTTTTCCTGTTCCTCCAGGACAGCCGGTGTCTTCACCAGCAAAATGCTGAAATGCCATCAATTCCTCGCGTGTGTCCCTCACACAAATGCATCATCACTCAGATTACCTCACCCCGGGGACTCTTTCAAAGAGTTGGATTTACTGCAGCCCCACAGGGGCACCACGAACCTCCAGGTGAGGGCAAACCATTGTACAAGGCACCACAAAGACAGGACCGTCCAGAAAGGACCCAACACTCACAGCCTCAAACTCTGGCAGAGAGATCCCAAAGTGAGGAGTGGACAAACAGGTGCAGAGAGCAAATTCACACACTGGTCTAGACACAGTGACCACTGAAGAGTTTGGAATTCTATTTATTCCTGTATTTAGTTACTAAGAGGTGCATTTGCAAACTACAACAAGTCTCGAACCCCTTCAGCTCTGCCATTCACCATTTCAGGGTGTAATATTCAGAGAAGAAAACACAAACTGCTCGGGACACAACATCAGGCTCTCAAAGTGAGGCTCAGTCAAAGCAATTCTCATCCAGGAGATGCCTGAATAAGGCACAATTACAACCTCAGCGTGGTATTTACTGAGGATGAAGCATTTACAACATTCCATTTGCCAGTTATGCACTAACACTTGAATAACAGGCTTTTAATGATAAAGGAATGTGGGAAGCACGTGAAATCCACCATTCCCAGGATATCTTTGGCAACTTTGCCTTTAAGCTCCTCCAGTCTACATAGAGGGAGAAAGTGAAAGACAAATTCCTGAATTCATGAGTCTGGACCCCACTGGGGTGATCTGAGGGCACCTATGGCTCTCAATTCCCGTTAATTAACGAGTCTGGAGGCAAAGTGCCCCATATCCACCTGCTTTCCTCTGGCTGCACCCCCCCCCCCCNGCAAAATCACAGCAGCCACGCCCGGATCCCTCAAATCCAGCAATTTCCTTTTATTAAAGCAAAAGTCAACCTTTTCATCCCCCACCTTGTTCTGAAAGGCGCCCACGGGCAGGTTCACGGTGAAAGGACAGAAAGGAAAACCAAGCAAACAAAAAGGAGAATAACACTGAGCTGCTTTCATTCTCACCTGCTGTCTCACGGAATAATCTTCCCAGGTGAGGCCTCTCCTGGCACAGAGAAGCTGCAATAATTGTATCTCTTAGCCCGAAATGTACATCACCTTTTAAGAAAGCAGCAACACACACACACAATCAGAAACAGCAAAAGAGAAACTCCCTACAGCCTCTTCACTTTATATAGATTCTGAGAGCACTGAAAGGGAAACATAAACCACCTGGGGAAATGTTTAAAAATCACAGCTGCAGGAAACCTCCTCGCATGGTTGACCTGCAAAGGTCTGACTCTGCAGAAAAACAAAAGTGGTTTCAGCTGTGTTTTAAGGCAAGCCACAAGCTTGAACAGGGGTTGTTGCTGCCTGGCAATTTTTTGGGGGGGTTTTTGTTGTTTTTTTCTGTGGCAAATAGGATGGGCCTTTTGCAGTAGAGGAACAAGTCCAAACATCTTTCAGGATTTGTCCAAATCAGCACGTGGCNGATTTGTCCAAATCAGCACATGGCAACACAGTGTGTGTCCCCTCCACACTCACTGCTCCAGTGCTCAATCTCTCTTGATACAATTAATGAGACAATTAATTACAATTAATTAGATCACAATTAATAAAGCCAAAGGAGCAGCTGGGAATTTTCTGTGGCAAGTGACTGAGATGGGGTGGCACTGCAGCCTCCCTGCTGCTTCCTGACAAATTGAGGGGATGCCCCATCCCTGGAAGTGTCCAAGGCCAGGCTGGATGGATCTCTGAGGGATAGTGGAAGGTGTCCCTGCTCATGGCAGGTAGGGGTTGGAATTGGATGATCTTTAAGGTCCCTTCCAACCCAAACCATTCCATGTTTGCTTGTTTCTCTCATAATGGTTCATCAAACGTCACTTGGAGAAAGTTTGGGGTGTTTTGCCTTGCTGAAGCCAGGCAGGTGACTGCTGCCTGCTCCCCATTTAACACCTGAGAAAAAGAAACCAAATAAGAATGAGGTCAAGCCTTGTGGAACAAAACTCAAATCCGAATTTTTAGCACCACTGAAGCCCCTCCAGGCCCCCATCAGCTGCCATCTATGCCTCTGTAGCTCTTTGCTGTGTGACCTGGAGCCTTTGGTCATGCAGGGGTCCCCTGCCAGTTCCAGACATCTCAGCAGCTTCTTGCTGGGTCAGGATGAGCTTTTGCAGATAAGCTGATCCAGAAGGTCAGTGAGGTGGGAAATGCCAGCCGGGTTGTGCTTGATAAAGTATTTGGTTCTGTAACCTCTCAGTGCTGGTAGGACAAATCACTCCCTTGTGTGAGAAGTCAAAGCCCTGCTATGGCTCCAAGCAATGGTTTAAATTCTCTCTTCCAGCTCTGCTCCAGAGGGAGCTGTTTCACTCTCTTGTTGTATTCTTCCTTCTCTGCTCTGCTTCACAGCCACCCTTTATGCTTCTGCATCCTTCCCCAAATCCTGTCTCCTTTAGAGCATCCTCCTTTCAACTCACCTGCTGCTCCTCCACACCTTGCTTCGCTGGGAAGTCTCATGTCTTTCAGGCAAAATTTTGGTTTTTGCTCCTCTATTTGCCTCTGTCATCTCTGTTGCTTCAAGCCCCTCAGAGCCCAGCTCTCATCCTCTCCCACTCACTCTGCAGAGCCTGTGGAACTAAAATGTTTGGTTCTGAGGTGAAGGATGCTCCACAGTTCAGGGCATTTGGGAGGTGCCTCAGTCAGACGAGGGCAGTGTCACAAAGCAGGTCGGTTCCCAGAGTGGCACCTCCCCGCTCCTCCTCCCTGTGCAACTCCTGGTTGGTGTTCTGAAATTACCTAGGCTGGAAGTAAATAAGCTAAAAAAGAAAAAGGAAGAGGAAATCAGTGCCAACTCATCTCAGAGTTTACATCAAGGCCACACTGACACATCTGCAGAGGAGGCAGCAGATGCTGTGACCAGCCAAGGACAAGGAGCATTTCTGAGGCAGAACTTCTCTGCCGAAGGCAACAAGTTCCTGCAGCCCAAGATTTGTGTGTTTGTTTGTTTTTAGGCCTGAAATTTGAAATTGGATTGATCTGGCACCTACTGCAAATTAGAATTTCTTTGTGTGTACATCACTCTTTTATTTGAATCTCTAGGCCCTTCCTCTAAGTCCTTCCAAATTGGTTGCCACAAGTCCTTGGAGCAGTAATTTCTTTCATTGAATAGGCAAGTGACAAAGATGACAATTCCTGTCTCAGTGTAGTGCTGGAAGCCAATCTCTAGCACATGATAAATTTAACATATTTAGTGAACTTCCTTGGGGAAGAGAGGGAGCTGGTCAAATCTAACAGAGCAATCTTTTCCAACATAGAAGTTGTGCATATTCAGGATATTTAACTTTTTCATGAGAATTGCCATACAGATCTCAGGATCGTTGGGTTGAAAGGTGGAATTCTCTTTCCTAAAACTCAACCCCATTCCCTGAAAATGCCAGACAAACTGAACCAGTACTGAGCCAGAAGGAAAACACAAAACCAGCCACAGAAACACCAAGAGCTGAAGTGGTTTTATTTGAACACATACCACCCCCATTTTTCTGGCTGAAGACCCTTCCCTTTGTTCAGATCTGGAGCAATCCCCAGTGGGGATGCAGAGGGCAGCAGTGTGGAGGCAGGGGAGGAAGAGGAGAAATGTAAATCGCCCATTAACCCTCTTTTGGGAGGGGGAGGGAAGGGGCTGTGTAGGTTGAAGCAGGAAACAGGATTTATCACCTCAGCTAAAATTCCATTAACCATTAACTCAGGAGAGAATCCAGGCTATAGGGGCTCTCCAGAGTCACAAAAAGAGGGAAAACATGGGCCCCAACACAGTTATCCTCTAAAGGACATGGGTATGGCTCCACACAGAGCTGGGCAGAACTGAGAAAATGAATGGCATTTTGAAAATTTTTAGCTTTTTTCTTCCCCTAATATTCCTATGTTATTATATATTTATGGTTAGTATTTGCAGCTATTTTTATAGCTGGCCTGCAGTTTGAGATAACACGTTTTACTCATGCTTCAGAGATTGTGAACTAGGCTATTTGTTCTCCCAGTTGTGACCAGAAGATTGAGCAACACAGAAGGAGAGGAAGAAAAATGGAGCAGCTCCAAACCCAGTCCAAACACACGTGACAAAATACATTGAGATACCTCCAAGCTTTTTTCTTACCCATTCTCCCACGCACCAATTTAGATTAAAATATGGGGGAGAGCAACACTTGATGGATTTCCAGTCTTGAGGGCAGAGAGCAGAGCTGCCTGTACAACATTTCTGGATGAGAGGTGCTGACAGGAGTCCTGCTGACCAATAACTGTTTGTTGGTGCCCTGGCCACGTTGGAGAGATGCAAACACCACAGCACTGCTGTGTGTAACACACGCTGTCAGGCCAAGTGTAGCCAAATTTTTTTCAATCCTTATCTTTCCCTTTTATATATATTTTTTTTCCTAGAAGGCCCCTACAAATTTCCTTATTTGTATAAAAGATAATCTGCCTTTCACACCTTGGTGTCTGGATCCTGTTTATTGTGCTTATTCTCGCAAAGCCAGGCAGGTGACTGCTGCCTGCTCCCCATTTAACACCTGAGAGAAGGAAACCAAATAAGAATGAGGTCAAGCCTTGTGGAACAAAATTCAAATCTGAATTTTTAGCACCACTGAAGCCCCTCCAGGCCCCCATCAGCTGCCATCTATGCCTCTGTAGCTCTTTGCTGTGTGACCAGGAGCCCTTGGTCATGCAGGGATCCCCTGCCAGTTCCAGACATCCCAGCAGCTTCTTGCTGGGCCAGGATGAGCTTTTGCAGATAAGCTGATCCAGAAGGTCAGTGAGGTGGGAAATGGACAAAGGCTTCAGCCCACCTGTTGTGTGACTTGTGGCCATAACTTGAATGTGGATTTTCCCTGGGCCAGGATGCTGGTTACTCCACAGGTATAGACAGTGCTCATCCTCTTATCAGTGACCTTGATGCCTTGGGGAGGCTGACCTGAAACAGAGACTGGACAGAGCTGGAGAATAAAGTAGGGATTTATTGAAAGGCCTCCAGGATCCACCCTGGGCAGGACAGGAGCCCAACCAAGATCCAGGGTGGACCAAGAATAGTCACAAAAAATGGCTGGCTGGTCACAAGGTCTCACATTTTTATAAGTTTTGGTCCATTTGCATATTGGGGTTTAATTGTCCAATTACAGCTTCAGGTTGTGAGGTCCCATCCTTCTTGTTCCTCCCGTCTGTCTACCCTTCTTTGTGCTTTTGGGCCTGAAATTTGTCCTTGGTCTCCATCAGGAAAAAGATTTGTTTTGTCAACCTACTCTGTGAAGAGAACTTACTAACACTTATTATGAGACTCAGAACTGCACCCCTAGGCAGCAGAGAATCTGCAAATATGAAAACTTAAGCTTAATAAATAAATTGTTAAACTTAACAAATATGAAAACTAAAGCTTAAGGCATCAACCTTCCTTAGGACATCTTTCTCCTCATATCCCATGTTTCTTTCCTATACATTCCTGTAGAATCTCGAAGATTCCAGCTGTGGCCACCTTCCATCCTGCTTTCCTGTGAAAATGAAGCACTGAGGAGGAGAGGAAGCTTAGGCCACAGCTTACACCTTACATGGGAGCACCTTGGCACCCCCACCCACTCCTAGAGGTGTCTCCAAACACACAATCCCACGTTTTCCAGTGGAATTTGCACAGTCCACCCGCACACATGACCTCCTAGTAACGACTTCGCTTTGTTTGAAATGTGCATTAAATTTGTTACCTGTAACTTGAACTGCTTGAGAGCCCCAAAACCCAGCACGTGATGGGCACAGTTGACTGGCAACGTGCCTGAGAGGAACAGAGTTGTTGTGCAAGTAATAATTATAAGATTATTAAATAAAAGCCCTTTTGGTAGCAAAGCAGCCCAACGGAAATGTCACTGTTCAAACTTTTGATTTATTCCTATGACGAGGCACAAAAGGGCACCTTCAACTCAGTTTTATGTTTAACTGTTAATATCCTTTATCATGTTATGGTAGTTCCTCAGGTGACCAGACAGATATGAAAAACATGTTCCCTTCCTTATGGCTGATGGTGAAATATTGTTCCCTATCAACAGCTCACAATCAAAATTACTGTGTTGAATGTATCTGATAATATGCAAAATTATTTTATTATAATGAGGTTTTTTTGCTGAACTTTTGGCCTAAGCTGGGCTGCCAGGTGCTTTGCCTTCTTAATTAAATTAATTTGGACAGAAAACTGGTCAGAAAGAAAAGCTCTGGAGAGATTATATACTAAAACAAGAAAGATCTGCTTAGGTCCTAAAAATAAAATAAACATCGAGAAAGGGATTTGCTATTCTCCCTGAAACTCAGATTAGGTTTTGCTCCTATCACCTTCCACAGATATGTCCTTGCACCAAGCTCTGCGAAGAGCTCCTGTCCAGGCCTTTGGTGCTTTCTCTTGTTTTATAATTTATGCTCACTTGCATCCATTAATTCTTGGGTTGTTCTGCGCAGGGTCAGGAGTTGGACTCCATGAACTTTGTGGGTCCTTTCCAACTCAGAATATTCTGTGATTCTGTGGAAGGCAGGTCACTGAGTATTGTCCATGGCCCATGGGAGGGTCAGCCAGCCCTGGCTGCTCAGGGCTTGTGAAACTGAGTTTTCAGAATCTCTACCCCACAACCTCTCTGGGTCCCAGTCTGACCAGACTCATGATGGTATTTCCTTTTTCTGGTGTCTACTCAGAGATTCCAGTGTTCCAACCTGTGCCCACTGCCTCCTGTCCTGTCGCCCTGCCCTTCTGAGAAGAGCCTGGCTCCATCCTCTGCAGCCTCCCGTGGGCCCAGGCAGTGATAAATTCCTCTGTGCTGAGAATTTAAATTCTCTTCTGCAGTTTGAACAGTCCCAGCTCACCCTGACTCTTCTTGTACATCCTGTGCTCTTGCCCGTTGACCATTTTGGTGGCTCTGTGCTGGACTTTCCCCTGGAAGTCCATATCGTGTACTGGGAGCCCCAAACTGGACACACGGCCTCGCTAGTGCTGAGCCATTTGCCATGGTCCTTCTAAACTGCAACCCAGTGCACTCACAGCTTCCAAAAGTGGGAACTTTTATTGCTCTCTGTCCTGCTGTCTTGGTCATTAATAAAGCCTTAAATCACTCCTGGTGTGAGTATTGATCCCCCAGGCTGGTGACTGGTCACTGCTGGACTTTGCCTCACTGATGGTTTACAAACAATGCTCTGAGCCCAGCAGTGCAGCCAGTGCTCCACCCACCTTATCACCCATTTATCCAGCCCATATCTCCCTGGTTTGGCAGTAAAGATATCGAAGGAAACACTGTGAAAGGCCTTGCTGGAGTTTGGGAATACAATGTCCACTTCTCTCCCTTTGTACACAGAGCTTCTCATGCCATCACTGAAAGTGTCAGGGCTGGAAGGGCACAATCACCTCTGGCTACATCCACCTTCCCTCTTCCAAATCAACTTCTTCTCCTTCCTGTGTCTGGAAAGGACTTCCCAAGAGGATTTCTTGTGTGACATCCCCAGGGACTGAGCTGGGGCTGGCCATCCTCTGGCTCCCCAGGTGCTCCTTGTCCTTTATTTGGCTTTTTTCAGCCATCAGGAACCTCGCTGTGATGACTGACAGAGTGTGGCCTTGCAGGGACAGAAGCCACTTCCCCAGCTCCATAGATGCCTCCCATGGAATCGTCTATGGCTAATTAACCCAAGCTCTCACTAATTCTGTGTCCTCTGCACGTGGTTTTGCTCCCACAGGCTCTGCCCAAAGGCTCAGGCAGCTGAAGGGCCAGAGAACCAACCTGAGCAGTGACAAACCAGGCAAAAAATGGCACTGAGCACCTCAGCCTGTTTTTTATTAGGCACAGGGTCCCAAGCCCCAGGCCAACATCTTCCTCAGCCTTCATTTCACTGCAAAATGTACTTAAAGGAAGAGCTCTTCTCCCTCACATCCTTTGCTAGATTCATCTCCACCTGAGCTTTGGTTTTGCCAACCAAATCCCTGCATGCTCTGGAATGCCTTGGGGCACCAACCAGGTGGCCTGTCCCTGCTTTCTCCTTCCGTGTTCTCCCTTGTTTTTCTGGTCTCTCTTTGAATTAAGATCACCCTACTAAGAATTAGAGCTTTAAACTATTTTACAGAAGCACCCCACTGCAAAATCACAATAAACCCTTTTCATCCCGAGTTCCAGCAGAAGTAATGTTTTCTGGGTTTTTTTCCCCATTCCATTTCTGATTACCTCCCATCTTAATTTAATTCTATTATTTTGAATTCATGTCTTCATTTTCTCTAAGCCTCCTAATATTGTTACCTCTCCCCTCAATGTTTTGCTCCAAATAAATCCTTGTATAATTGCATTGCCTTTAATTGGTTACCCCTGGGGTTCATTTCATCTGGTTTCCAACAATATGAATTTATTTATCTGCAAACATCAGTATTAATAAACATAAATTTTTAAAAGCTTGTGGTGCTATCCAATCTGACAAGTCTTTACCAGCTGTTTGCTTACTATATAATTATTATTCTTCAGTGTAGTTACTTGTGTAACATTTGCATTTTGGCCTTGAAATTTTAGAGTTTCTGAATGTTACTGAATGCAGCTTTTAGGGAAGGCAGGGAGATAAAGTCCAATCTCCTCCTCCCAAAATCTGACTTCCCTATTTTCTCACATACACACACACCCATAAAATAAAACAAAATCTCTCCTTCCACTATGGCCTACAGTTATTATTCTGACGCTCGTGATTCATTCAGTTTACTCCTGCAGCAGCATGCACATGTATTTGAAATGTAAATGTATTAATCTCATAAAAACTATTGCTTGATAATTTAAGGACTTGTGGCCAAACAAAGGATCTACAATAATAGGAGTGGTAATAGGCACTGTACTTTATGCATACAGCTTCATTTTCAAAGAACCATAAATAGTGTATGCAACAACAAAAGGAAAACTGAATAATGAGTAAGTTCACACCTCTTGCTGTCATTTTGATCATTAATTTTTATTTGCTATCAGGAGTTAGGTGGAGGCAAATCCACATACTGTCATCCTTTCAATTTTCTTTGTGGTATTAAATGTATTATGTGTATTTATGCAGAAAAGCTCTTTCACTAAATGGTATTGAGCAATTAGAATAGCAAAAACTTTTACACTAAACCAACATACTTTTTTTTTCCTTCAGAAATCTGGATCTATGTGTCTGCTTCAGTATCTATCCAGGATTTAAACCTACAAGGATTTTGTCCTCTCTACAGCCCTTTTTTATATTCAGTAAAACAACAGACTTAATTTCTTTCCAAATAGCTTTCCAGTTTCAGTTTTTCAAACCTTTTGCACCTTAGGTAAATCTTAGCACTGGTAAGTCAAACAAACAAGAAATAAATTTTAGTGAGAAAAAATTGAGAAAATCCCACAGAATTTACTTGAATATTTAGAAATGAACTAAATGATGTTTAAAAGTTTACATTTGCCAATTATCTTATTGGGTTTTGAATTAAATTTGACTTTCTTAAGTCCCTTTTCTGAGAGGTGAATCAACCTTAAGGATTTTGACCAGAAAACAGAAGAGAGAAAGGAAAAGATACGTGAAGCTGAAGCTCTTAACTTTGTAAATTACATTCCACTTTCTAGCACTTAAGACACTTTTCTGAGAGTACTTAAATCTTATAAATAGCCTGATTTTTTTGTTGTTGTTATGGCTTTAGTTAAGTCGTGTCTGCCCCAGCTCATTAGTCACAGAATCATCGAGGCTGGGAGATACCAGTCCTGGGAGATTTTTCCAGTCCCACTGCCAGCCCAGAGAGATCTGGAAAAGTTTGGGAAGTGGGGCCACAAGAACCTCATGAGGTTGAACAAGGCCAAGAGCTGCACCTGGGATGGGGCATTTGCAGGATCATGGAATCACAGTACCATCGAGGTTGGAAGGCACTTTCAAGACCATCCAGTCCCAACATTGACCCCATAATTACCCCTAAAACACGTCCCAGAGTGCCACATCCTCATGAACATTTCAGCAGCCATTCACCGTGTCCTCGACAGGGATTTTGTTCTGAGTACCTTGGATTTCTGCATATGTTCAACCTCTGAAAGGCAGTGCCCACCAGTCTGGAGTACAGCCCTTATCCCAAGCTCTGCATAACCTGTGCCAGCAAGATCCCACCAGGCCAAGAAGGTCCCCCGGTTCCAGTCAGAGGAATGTCTGGGACCTTATCTATGCAGTGAAACAATTCCTGAGACTGGGAAGCAGAGGTCTCTGCAGGCTCACGTGATTGCCCCCAGCATTCCCCACCTGTGGGTTTATTATCTCCTTTTCTTCTGTTACAGCTGGGATTAAATGCTGCAGTTTTTGTGTTCAGGACTCAGATGTTTATCAATTCTTATCTATGTTACAGTCTCACAAGTTGTGAGTTCTAGCTAACAAAATGAAAAGTGGCTCTGTCTCTATCTCGTTCCAAAGACCTCTTTCCAAGGTCTTTTAAGGATAAACTGTCCAATTATGAAATGACACCTAAATTATTTTTATTTTTAACTCAATAACCAACCACCCGTGACCCGCAATGCGGATTTTTTCTACCCAGTTACAAGATACCACCCAGACCCATGAAGAAAAAGGTGAAAAAGAAAAACTTAGCCTATACCCTAAAACCTCCACCTTGCTTTACATATATTACTATATTCTAAACCCTTAAACTCTTTAAGTTTTTCACCCTGTGATATTACACACTTCTATTCAAACGCCACACCCATAATCCCAGTGCTATCACTCAATTTTGGAAGCCTTTTCCAAGGCCTCAGGTGGAATGAAGTGTTTTCTTGGGGGTCAGTGCCTGTCAGCACAGAAAGCCTAAAATTCTCAGTGCCCAGGGTTCCAACACCCACCCAGCACAGAGGGGCTGTCCCAGGGCAGAATTTTCAGTTCTCAAAGCCAACAGCCCAGGCCATGTCACAGGTATTAACTGTACTTCAGCTGTGTTGCAATCAAGGGCAAAAAATGCGCCTTTGCAATCCTAAACTTGTGCTTTTAGGCAAGATGTTCCACCAGATTAACTGCTGGAGGAAAGGGTCAGTTCTAAACTATGCATGCTTGTCCTCACTGAGCTATGTAAGGTCAGCCTTTGCTGATAAGGATGAAGATACACTGTATTCCTTTAAAAATGGGGTGTCTTTTGAAGAAATAAACCAGATTTCAAAGGAACTGGCTGCTGCCATTTATTTTTCAGTGCATTTATTGCTGCCATTTCAGTCTATGAGAAGGTGAGTGCTCACTGCAGTCATACAGCTGATCATGTGAATAATTTCTAAGATTTCATATTAAAATATTGTTATATAATGACAAAAATGGACTTGGCAGATGTTCACAACACAATGCAAGTGGAGAGGGTTCTGAAACCCCCTCCCCTTATGGACATCACACTCAGAGAGAAGGTTTCCCCTTTCTCTTTTGTTGACAGGTGAGGTGTTTTTTCCTGGAATTACGTTTTTAGAGGGGCCAGAAAGGAGCAATGGTCTCGTAAATTTAAGATCTGGAAAACATGTCAGGAAGAGAAAGAGGTGGGACAAAAGAGGAGGAGACTGGACAGTTCCATGCTGGTTTTGTTGGAAAAGCAGAAGGTGGATGTGGGTCACGCAGACACAGAAATGAGGGAGATGCTGGGGTCAGCAAGGAGCTCATCTCCACATTCAGGCAACTCCTGCCAGCACCCCACAACCTCTGCTAACATGACCAAAGCAGCTCCTTCCTAAGGGATGAATGACACTAAAAACCCCAAAGAGATGCAGCCACCAGTGGTACCACGTTCTCCCGGCATCTCACACCCTGGACAAAATTGTCTGAGGAAAACCTGTACAAGAGGGTGTCCTGCAATCTGATGTTTAGCAGAAAAGGTAAGAAAAAAGTGCACAAAAGAGCTCACACTAGCCTCAGACTCGCTAAACCAGCTAAAAACCCAAAACCCAAGCAAAAAGCCCCAGCCAAAACCAAGAAAAACAAATTGATCACAAGACACAAAGTAACTGCTTTTCTGTTTGTTTCTCACGTAGCTTTACTGAAACAAGTTTTTCAAGTCGTCTTGAGGCAGCCTGTTTTATGCAATACCCCATTAAATGTTTTTCATCTTGTTTTTCCCTTAGTTGCTGCACTGCCAGTATGAAAAGCCTGTTGCAATTCCTGCCCCTTCGATGCTGATAGAGGCAGGCTGCCTCCCCAGGAGCATTTCTGCCCATCAGTCAGTCTCTGGAAAATGTGGAAGATTTTTTGTAGCCAACTCTTTATGTCTTCCATCTCTCAAACCATCCTGCAGGAGCCTGTTCCCTAATTTCACTCTTGTCTGTTGTTTTGAGCTCCTAATTTCACTGCTGTACGTTGCTTTGAGGTCAGGTGGTCTGGGACAAAACTAAACAGGGGGTACATTTGATGCAGAAGGTGCCAGAGTCAGCAGGGCTCTTCCCAGAAAAAAAAAGATTTAATTCTTCCCACCAGGATATTGGAAGTGTTTTCTTGTTTTTTTTTTCCCAGTGGGATCCTCCATGGAGTCTGTCACTGCAGCTGTGAAATGCAGCATGACATGAGATGAACCATCCGTGAATGTCCATGGGGAAAAAGAGGGATTTACCTGCCTCTTTACCCTGAGGAACTGGGCTTTAAACCAGACAACTCATTCAAAAAAAAAAATAGGTTGTGCTTGAGTGTTCCCTGCAGGGGATCTCGGATTTAGCTGTGGGTCTCTACACACTGAACAGCACCGGTGAGGAGAAGAATACCAGACAATCTCTTCATTAAAACAAGGATCATAATGTACCTGAGCTTTCCCAGGTATTTCAGTAACCTCTTAAGCCAGGCCTGTGTAAATGTCAAAGTGGCACAAGGTATTGGCATTCCTGAAGAACATGGAAAAGCAAGCCCAAGGATGAAGGAGGATGCCAGCTCCACGCTTGTTCTCAGACTGAACACAGCTCTTAATTTCTGGATATACTTCTTAAAAAGCTTCAGGGGCTTTACAGCCTGTGTCTCAGAGCTTTCCTGGGGGCAGTCATAAAAAACATTGGCAAAGGTTTCACATGAGTACAGTGAGTGCTCTGTGTGCACCAGGAAGGAGAACCAGCTCCTTCTTGATTTGGCGTGGATTTATGGTCCTGAATAGCTGGTCTGTTTTCTTTTTCCAGGCAAGGTTTCAATAGGGCACATCAGATATTTGGCAGAGTTCTTTAATGCTCTTAAATTATCTTTGATGCTCTTTGATGTTCTCCAAGTCTTGGGAGGAATGGGTTAACAAGCAGAAGGCTGGAGGAGGGTTGTAAAGCAGCCCAAGTGACCTTGCAGCTGGAATAAGCCTTGATAAGGCTGTGCAAACAGCAGGGCCAGAGATCCCCTGGCATGGGCATGAGTTTAACAATGTCGGTGTCTCCTCTCGTGTGCCTCTGCTTCAGGGATCCCCTGGTTAGAGAGGCAATGGAAATCAGTTTATTATTGGTGTTTTAGTCATGAATTTGTGGTTGTTGGTGGTTGTTCTGGCTGCCTGCCTGTGCTGACTCACACACACACCCTTGAGCTGACAGGACCCACTCGAGGGTAGGGGAAACCTCCCGATTTCAGGTTTAACATCCACCCCACTCTGAGCCCTTCCATGGGTTAAAACAGGCTTTTTACAGATCTACCAGGCCTCCCCACCAGCCTTTGAACACACCTGGATCCTCTTGGGTGCAAACTTCTATTGCAGGTCTATTTTTGTTAATGACAAACACTCCTGGGGGGGAATCCCATCAAAGCCTGTGCCATTTCCCAGCATAAGCAGCAGCAGTAATGCCATTGCTACACACTTGATGCCTTGGAAGGCTGACCTGAAACAGAGACTGGACAGAGCTGGAGAATAAAGTAGATATTTATTGAAAAGCCTTTGAGGATACACCTTGGGCAGGACAAGAGCCTGACCAAAGCTGCACCCAGGGTGGACTAAGAATAGTCACAAAAAATGGCTGACTGATCACAAGGTCTTACATTTTTATAAGTTTTGGTCTATTTGCATATTGGGGTTTAATTGTCCCGTTACAGCTTCAGGCTGTGAGGTCTCATCCTTCTTGTTCCTCCTTTCACACCGTTGTTTGTGCTTTTGGGCCTGAAATTTGTCCTTGGTCTGCAGAAGGAAAAGGATTTGTTTTGTCAACCTACTCTGTGAAGAGAGCTGACTGACACTGAATATGAGACTCAGAACTGCACCCCTAGGCAGCAGAGAATCTGCAAATATGAAAACTAAAATTAAGACGTCACACTGCACCCCTCAAACGCCTTTCAGGATATATTTTATAGCTCAGTCAAAACACCCTGCTGGCCCAGAAGTTGTGGGTGGCAGCCAATCTCCCCGGGTGGCTCAGCCAGGAGGCTTTTGTGTGTTCCATGCAGAACCCAGGAGGGAAAAATCAAGCTTCTGATCCATAACCCCACTAGACAATAGTCTCAATGGAAGGCAATTTGCAACAGCTCCCAGGGGACAGAAATAGTGGTCTGAGAACAGTGTGTGCTGTGAGGACTGGAGTGTTATGCATAACTAAAAGTGCATTTCGAGCGCTGGGCTGGAACATTGTTCCTTCCAGGGACTTGCAAGGGATGCCTACATTTAGGAGGTAGCTCCAGACAACCTGGAGAGGATAACCTAAAAAAAGCATCAATGTTCTTGTGGACACTTGACCAGAGAGAAAAAACCACAAGAGAGAACCTCGAAAGCATCGGAGTGAAATCAGGGTGCCTCAAAGTATTTTATTTTTGTCCCTACAGGCCCACGCCTTACACAGCTGCTCCTCTGCTCTGCAGTTTGATGCTCTCTAACCACTTCTCTCTGAAGCTGAGCCAGCCCCTTCTTTTTGTATCACAGCAACCCTCTTCCCGAAAGCCACACCAAAAAATTGCCTTCTTGCAGGTTTTAAACCAATCTGTGTCCAAGCAGGTGTCTAAACTCCTGCTGTTAAGGAAGACTCAATCTTTCAGGCACCTCTGGGATGGAGGTTACCCTTTTAGCCTTTTATTTTGTTCACTTTCATTTTATTCAGGCGATGGGAGAGCAATTGGGACATCTCTGAACAAGACAGCAGTTTTATGGGTTTAACCCCACTACTCTCATTTTTTAGTTTTAGCTTCGGGTGTATTTTGTGCACAACAGCATCCACAAGAGCAGACACAATCTCAGGGCTGTTTCACAGGACTGCGCTGGGTCACTGCATGTCCCCAGGGCAGGAGGATTGTCCTTTTCCCACAAGATAAGCAGGCTAAAATCAGCTGGCTGAAATAATTTCTGCTGGTCCGCCTTCCTCCTGCAGAAGGGAGCGCCTGAGGAAGCTGTCAAGGGATTCCTGCTGCTCCTCCTGGGAGCCCTTTGAGGATGACGGCGCTGAATCCACGCGGAAACACCGGCTCCAGGCTTCCCTGTTCACATGCAAATGAATGAAATCCCACCACAGTCAAAGCCCGCTGTTCTTGCCCCATCAGAGCCCGATGTCCCACCTAGGTAAGAGCCAAGGCTGCAGCTTTTGCAGCCCCGTCACACGGTGCTGCAATTTTTGCATTAGTTGAAGGGATCTCCCTCATTGCGGGCTGGTTGCATCTGAATTACACAAAATTTCCCTACTCTGGGTGCTGAGGATGCGGGAGACCCAGTGGCCTCCTTTAAGCCCTTTCATAAGTGACTAACTCTGAGTGTTTGAAGGTCAAGCAGGCTGTGCCGATGAAACGACTCCCGGGCATCTGGGCTAATTTGTCACCTTTGGCATCTCTAAGACACAAATTCCAAGTATTCTCAGATAGGGATCAAGCAGGTTGCTGAAGTACAGACGCTCTCCTGAATCGTTAGCTCCAACTCTGCCTTTCTGAGGCAAGCAATGGGATGCTAAAGTCTGGCTATTTTGTGAATTCTTTGCCTTTAGGTCTTCTGACAGTTCCCAACACTAAAGGGTAACTTCCTCTTTGATCTCTGCAAGAATACGCTGAAAATCCTATTTTTTTCGTCTGGAATCCCACAGTCCTTATTTTAAGTGTAGTCCACTATTAAAAGACCATGTATTGACTAGGCTTTTCCAACAAATCTGATCGGTATCAAGACACACGAACCTTATAGGATAACTTTAAGAGGGTTATTTATTTTGTATTTAAAAGCTGTAGCAAAAATTCTAAATATTAAAAAATAATAATAAAAACCCCAAATACTAAATATTAAAACCTACCCAAATGCTGCTAACACCTATGACATGCACTGTGGTGAGGTGCCCATCCTGCTGCTCTTTGAGGGATTATCCAACCCACACCCTGGGTATTATTATTTTCCAAAGTCTGGACTTCAGTGTTTATCAGCTGGCACTCCTGATAAGCCAGTCTCCCTTGGGAATAAGCTCAGGGAAGGGCAGGACACACAAGCACCGAGCTCTTGCATCACTCCTGAGCAGGAATCTGAAGTTATAAACTCTCTCTGCCACTTCAGCCAGTTCAAGAAGAGGTGAACTCTTTGCTTTCGTACAACAGGCACCTTGCAGCTGTGTTCAAAGGTGTGGAAATCCTCTTTATCCAGCTGCAGAAGTTCAGTAGAACTAAATTCACAGGGAACAGGGGCAGAGGATTGTTTTCTCTTGATGATACAACAAGGGCAGAGAAAAATAAAACACGGTGAAGATTTCCTTACTGCATAGTTGGCATTAATGTACGCATCTACATAAGAACAAGTAGAAATTACAAAAATTACAGAGCCATAAATAATGGGACAAAATGAAGGAAAATGGAAATAAATAAATTAATATATTAAAAATAAATATTAAATTTAATAAAATTAATTTTTTTAAAAAATGTACCTTCCTCAAAAGGGGAGGATGATCTTGAAGTAAGCTTTAAAAAATAGCACAGGGAATGGAAATACAACTGGTCCTCAACAAATACAACTCGTTATGTATTAGGCAGCATGTAGCAGCAAAAAAAGGTGGCAAAATAAAATAAAATAAAATAAAATAAAATCCCTGACTACAGACACATGTTCATGAAATTAACTATCAGTTGGTCAGCTTCAGTTACCTGACTTTTGTTGATGCCATCCTTTCTTTATTTTTTCCTTCAAAACCTGCCCCATCCTTTATGTTTTCCTTCAAAACCTGCCCACACAGGCAGCAAGATAATCAGTAATTTGCAACCTGACCAATTGGTGATAGTGGTAAAATGTTAAGATCTAAAGCACAGGCTTTGTCAGCTTTGGGTATTTGTGGAAACACTCATTTCTTAAGGCCATTTTCCACCGTGCCCATGCACTCTGGTCAAGTGGTGTTTACTGCACCTGCACTTTGATCAGTTTTATGTACAGCAGCAGTGCAGATGCCAGCCCTAGCTGGTATTTATGAGATTATTGCTGTTGTCCACACAGAAATATTTAAGAAAACAGGCCCATCACCAGCAGAAACTCGTATCAGCCAGCTTGTACTCCTTTTCCCAGGATGGGTTCAAATTTCCTTCTGAAAATTACTCACCTGGTGCTTGTACAGGAGTCTGATGGCCAATGTCCAACCAACCCCAGAGAAAACAAACACTTCCAGCGAACTGCTTCCAGCTTCATATGAAGCTTTGATATCCTTCAGCGTGGTTGGGTTTTGATAACGAAAGAGATCTATGGACTAAAAATCTGGTAATCAACTTGGTTAACATAGCACGGGGATTTCCTCTTGGAAAATTGACTTGCTTAATTACAAAATGTTGACAATTATGTTAAGGTTGAATTAAAGCATCAATCTCACACCTTTTAGAGGAAAAGTGTAATGCCACAGCTGTTGTTGTTGACCGGAAAGGATCTGTTCCCTTGTGCCACCATCTCTAAAGATAATAAGTATTTTGGTTTTATTTGTGCCTTCAAACACAAGGCTTCTTTCCACAGGCAGCAGGCAAGCAAACAAATTCTTTCTTAAGGAATTCAAGCAGCCACTGAACCAGAATAAAGAGAGAGTCAGACCTAAATTAAGGCTGGTGAAGTAAGACATATTTCAGTCATTAACGAGGAAAATGCAGCAAGAGTGACGAGTGTGTGACACCCTACAACAAGTTAATCATTTTTATACCAAGACATGGAAGAGTGGTGACTGTGATTCAGAAATAATGTCAGAAATCATCATTCCTCCTCCAACTGAAGTTATATTCACAGGGTTTCATTGAGCCACTTCAGTTAAAATTAAAGAGAAAGTGAAATAATTGAACATATTTGAACCAAAGTGTAAAATCCTGCCTTAGTCACAGACAAAGTTGTTTTTCAAAAGTTATGGGCAACACATTTGGCTGCTTGCATGGGAAGCACAGCTCCCTGAAAACTGCATGTGCAAGCAGCACTTCCTCATAACCACTATTAAATAGATTTTGTCCTAAGTGAATTACTGCCTTGCTGAAGAATATAAACAGGTGAAACTGAGCTGCATTTTTTTCCTCCTTTATAACCTGCCTGATCCAATGAGCTGGATCAGCTCTTTGTTGGTGACCAATCAGTGATTTCCAGTTTTCTGACTCCATCTGCTCCATTTATCACGGAATTAAAACAATGTCCAATTGTTGATAAAAATCAAGTGCTTTTATACCCGATGCAGGAACAGTCCATAAAAGCTCATGTAACTGCAGGTAAATATAAAGAGGACACTTTATTGTTAACCTTGCCAATCAACAAGTCTCCAAGCACTTTTACAAATATTTGGTTAAATGTGAATATAGCTGTTCTCCTCCTGATATTGAATACCATTAATTCCCTTTTGCAGAGCAGGAAGTGCAGGCAGATAGGAACAAATTCGCTGGAGTTAGACAGCAAATCTGGAGCTGAACTAGTATGGAAAAAAACCCAACACCCTTCCTTTATTATCCAGACAAACAAAGGGCAATTCTTCTTGGATGGGATTTATCTCTGGTTATCTCATGCAGGTATTCAGAAAATGCAGCTGTTCAAGAGGCCTTGTCCCTTTTTTTTTTTAATCTACCTAGCATAGAATTATAAATAAATGAAAAACACTGGTCTTCATGGAGTTATAGAAAATAGGGTGGTTTTTTTTTAATATGAGATGGCACGATTAACAGTCAACATTTAAAAAACTTATTATGATTAAATGATCAGTTGAGAAAATCTGGCTCCATTAAAACAATATTAATTTTGTCCAAGATTACATCCAAAACATAACTTTTGGTTTCTAATTCAGGAAAAAAAAAATCTTAATTTACGATTATTTTTGTGCTTTGTTTCTTTTTATTTTACTAATCCATATCTTTCTGTATGCTTCAGGAAGACTAAATGTATTCGATTCTAATTTATACTGAATCACAGCTCTTTCACTGGTTGTTTGAAGCCAGTCACATCAGAACTGAGTAGTTTTTCTTTTGCAAATAAAAAAATTTAAATGTTATGTTAAAACGCATTTTTGACATTTCTTTTTGTGGGAACGGTGAGACCGTTCTGCATCGAAACTCGAATTTACTGATGCATTGTAGTTGCTTCAGACCAGGCTGGCATATGAGTAACTAAAACCTGGCTTAATTGGCTGAGCAGTTTGGATTTATTGCTGCTTTGTGCTACAAGTGCAAGACAAAGCTGAACTATCAGATCAGTGGAAAAGAAAAAAACTCTCAAGTGTGAGGAAAAAAAAAAATCATACAATAAATGAAAGTTGTTATTCGATTTCTGTGCCACAAGAGTAGGGTTATTTTAATGTGGATAAGAGGTCAAATTTGTAGGTCAAATTCTCTTCTGATATGGGGAAATGCAGCTGTATTTACATGATACACCCAGAAAAATCCAACAAAGAGCAAGGATTTGAATTTTTATTCTGTCCTGTTATACAATTACAAAGGAGAAACCCATTGAAACAACAGGCACCTGAACTAAAGTGAAGGTCACTTATTATTCCTGTCTTCCCTCTGACAGACAGCAAAGAATTTAATTTTGCAACTCTGAAACTTTGCCTTTATACCAGAAAACTGAATGGGGAGGAAAAAAGAAAAAAAAATTGACAACTAAAAAGAGTCTGGGCAATATTATGTGTTTCCATTTGTGTGGGGGCTTTGAACTCTTAAAATATTTCCTTAAAGGCAGGGAGAGAAATGAGAATGTTCACAAGGACACACCTTTCTAATCTGCAGGCCCAGGAGACCCTCTCCTGCTTCCCAGATAACAGGGTAATTGCTTTAAGGAGTTGTGGTTTTTCAGCATATCTCGTTAATACCCTAACAAAGGACCACCTTCAGCTTCATTCAACAGCTCCAATAATAATAATAATAATAATAATAATAATAACAACAATAATAATAATAATAATAATAATAATAATAATAATAATGTATTTGAAGATGTCTGCCCATTTATCTTGATTTTCAACTCTACCTTCAGCAGGTAAATTTATGTGTGTGTACTCATGGTAATGCCAACCAGATGGAAATGTACTTCCAAAGTCAACATTCACTCAGTTTAAGCTTAGTTATTAAATGACTAATTATGTTCCCAGGTTTGGTGTAGTTTTATGGGTGAGTGGGTGCCTGTAGTTTCTGCCAACCACAGAGATCTTTTATGGTAACAAGGGAAGAAAAAAATTCCGAGAAGTCACCAATTGAATATTGGTGGGTTTTTTTACCCCATTGTGGGCTTTAGCACCGAAATTCCCTGGAGATGGCTCTAATTGCAGTTCTGTTGCAATGGTAAATGGAAGTTTTGTGCTTTAATCCCAAAGTGTCAAGGGCAAGCTCACCCTGAGTGTTTGGAGTAAGTACTCGGATGTTTGGATTTAGGGAGACTTTATCTCCCACGGCTCCGGGGTTTTGATTAGACACCTGAAACACAGGCAGAAATCAGGATACGAGGGAGCATATGGTGAGTTGGGCATTAACCGAGTGGGAAATGAACCGTGTTGACAAAGTGCCCGCAGAAACAAAGGGAGTTATGACAAATGACCTCATTGTGGTCCTGGGAAACAGAGGGACAGGCGTGATGGTTCTTGTACCGATCTCTTCTCTCTCCTGACCGGTGAAACATCACGGAGCTGAGCTGGGAGGTTTAGGTTGGATTTTAGGGCAAGGTTCTTCTTCCCCCAGAGGGTGCTGGGCACTGCCCAGGCTCCCCAGGGAATGGGCACGGCCCCGAGGCTGCCAGAGCTCCAGGAGTCTTTGGACGGTGCTGCCAGGGACAGAGTGGGATTTTTGGGGTGTCTGGGCAGGGCCAGGAGCTGGACTCGATGATCCTGATGGGTCTCTTCCAACTCAGAATATTCTATGGTTCTATAAATGGGTGGGCAGAGCTACCTCACAGAACAGGGCTGAGGAGGTGCCAGAGGAAGCCAAAGGTATCCCAGGGTAGGATGCACAAAGTAAGTGATGCCAGACACCTGAAAGAGCAGTTTCTTCATCAGTTTATTTATTTGTTCAGATGCTTAGCACCAGTCTGTGAGGAACCAAAAGAACACATCCAAATGTTGTTTTGCTGCAGAAACACAGAGGAGGAAGTTTGCTAAGCATTTAACTTATTAATAACTTTTATTATTGCATACCGTTGTGCTTATTAATATTTAAGTGCGATAAAGGTGTTCAGAGCAATTGCTGGGTCGTGCTGAAGGTCCCTACGCCCTTAATGCTGGGCAGTAACCTCAGGGCTGCCCAGCAAGAGCACATCCTTCTCCAGCAGACACTGCCTGCTCCTCCCAAACCACGCAGCCACTGGGAAAAACCGAACCCTGCCCTGATCTCTCCTTTAGAGGTTGTTTATAACCCATTAATAAAACCAGTGCTCCGCATCCCGCTCCGCCACAGCGCGACTTAAAAACGCAATTACACGCTCCCGGAGATAATTTCGGATGAGATAACAGGGCCAGGAGCTCAGCCTTCACCGGGGAGGACGAGCTGAACAGACCAGGCAGCTTCTGCTGCCAAGAGGAGGCAATGACCCCCTCCCCAGCGCTGCCTCTCCTGTTCCTCTGACCTTTGTCAGCAAGCTGAGTTAACCTGGGGGAATATTAACCCGGGCTGGGGAACAAAAGGAAAAAAAAAAAAAAAGCTTTTACTACTTTAGAGCCCTTTAGTGAGACAGATACCAGCCAGGAGGGAGGGAATAACTGGGGGAAAGAAGGTGGGAATGCGCTGTTCGCTGACCAGCTCGGCTCTCTCTGAGAAGAAAAGGTGTTAACGGGGGTAATCAGCGAGCTGCTGGCGAACGCCCAGATCTTCAAGGCTGTAACTAAGAGAGCTCCATTCATTTGAACCCGGCTGCCCTGGATCTCTCCCTCCTGCAGCTCTGGTGTTGTTTCCTAGAGCACAAAGCAGCGCCGGGTCCTCGTAAAGGGTTTAAACTCCTCTGGCAGAGCAGCTCGGAGTATTTTTTTTACCTCCTGCCCAGTTCTTGTGACACCCGAATTGATGTCATACCTTAAAGGTGGCTTCATACAGACTGACAGGAACCTGCGTATGTTTTTAAAAATCTCTCTCCTTATCCGTGGACATCGTGCAAGACGTTTGGCCAAATCCAAACTTAGCTCCAGGATATTCTAAACTCAAAAGAAATATAGTTTTGAATTATAAGTTATTAGGTTATGTCTTGAGAGAGGAATGAGACACTCTCAGTACAGGAGCACATAACCTCCAAACGACTTTCACAGAAAGGAATATGCGAATTTCCAAAGCAATTAAGTGTGCAGCTCCTCTAGTAGAACTGAACAGGTCTTGGGGGATATTTTTCTTGTGGCCATGATTCCAAGGAACAATTTGAGGGGCTATTTCCTTCCGTTTTGGTAAGGAAACTTAACAGGGAAATTTTATGACTAGGCACCCTGCTTCAAACCTAAAACATCTCTAAGGTCTGAAGGCCACCTCTTGCTGTTAATTAAAGACGAGGACATGCCACACAGGTGGGCATGTTAGAGAACCACGGAAGGTGACTGTTCCGGTTTTTTGGTTGTGTCTGGGATGATTTTACCTTTTGCTTCTGATGAAATTTGATTTTCCTGCAACTGAATCCCTACTGGAAAATGACTGAATCTCACTGATTCCTTTTGGGAGCTCAGGAGCAGAAGTACCCCCCAAAATGATGCAGCTTAAAAACCTAAGCAAAAGTTTAAAGATATTTTAGAAAATACCCCTCATGTTTTTGTACTAAGGGGTCTGCAGATTCATAGTTCTCTCTGAACAAACACACGGACCTGGAAAAATACTGAAGGTATGATCTTGGTGCTCTTGATATAATTCCTTGATATGCATTTGGAAATATAAACAAACCCCAGACACTTGCATGCCAAACTTGTGTACTTTGCCTTATCTGCAGTCCCCCTACAGAGATGTTAAGCATAGCATGCAGCAATATCGGAGCTGTTATTGACAGTGAGTGGAATTTCTTCATCTGAGAACTTACTTTTCCAGTACTTACTATTGAAGTTTTGAGATGTGAGTGGATTTTATTTTTTTCCCCCTGTGAAGCTCAGCTTTGGCAGAGAAAAAACCCTCCCTCACTGAAGGTCTGCCTTACAGGTGGCACCAACAAATCACCAGAGTGTTGTGAGTAACGCGACCATTGAGGTGGCAGTAATTTTCCAGAGCACCCCGTTATTAAATGACCCTAAAAAAAAAGGTCCAAAGAAAACGGAAGTCGTTTTTCCCCGGCCGGTATTTTACCAGCAACCTTTATCAGGCGCTGACCTGCCCTGTTCAGGGAAGTGTTGTGAGTCCTTATTTGCCTGCAACACCCTGAAACGGAGGCCAACAAGGACCCAGGGGCGAGTTCAAAAAACAGCAGGCTGGGCTGGAGCAGCGAAATTCAAACCTTGGGATTTTACACGGGGAGGGGGCACAGACACCGCCTGCCCCTCGCCGGGCTCCCTTCGCTTTTCTCTGGAGCGTTGGCTCCGCAAACATCCGCGGGAGGAGGAGGGCTGGGGGCACGGGGAAGGGAAGGGAAGGGAAGGGAAGGNGGGAAGGGAAGGGAAGGGAAGAGCCGTCCGTGTCCATCCGGGCCCGGTGGGCTGCGGTGGCTCGGGGCGAGCGAGGCGGGCGCGGGCAGCGCCGGGTCCCGCCCGCCGCGGGAGGAAGGGGCCGGGCGGGATCCACCTGCGGGTACCTGCCCCGCACCGAGACTCCTCCCCGCCCGCTCCCGGCTCCCTCCGCCGCTTTCCATCCCCTGCCGAGCCCCAGGTAAGCGCTGCTCTCCCCTTGGCCTCGGGAATCGCAGGGTGGGAATCGCCGTCCCGGCCGCCGCGAGCTGCGCCGGCTGCGTTTGGCTTTTCCCTGAGAAACTCGGGGAGGATGAGGAGGGACCGCGGCGGTGTCTGGGAACCCCCGTCCCGCGGCGGGAGGAGGCGCCGGGGGATTGAAAACCGAGAGAGGACGTGGCTCTCGCCCCCTTCCCCCCTACTTTCCCCGGTGTCCCCTGTCCGCAGCCGGATTCTCTCCGGCGGGAGATGCAGCGCAATAAAGCTGCGCTTTCCCGCGGGCAGGTGTGTAAAGGGAAAACGGGAGCTAAAGGAGGAGGTAGATGGGGAATGCCGGGACAGCCAGGATAGCCGGGAGACGAAGGTGCAGGGAGAAGGTGGATGAGGAAGGCAGGATAGTCGGGAGCCAAAGGCGCAGGAAGGAGGTGGATGGGGAAATCAGGATAGCCGAGGGCCAAAGGTGCAGGGAGGAGGTGGATGGGGAAGCCGGGATAGTCGGGAGCCAAAGGCGCACGGAGGAAGGAGGTGGATGGGATAGTCGGGAGCCAAAGGAAGGAGGTGGATGGGCGCTGTGGATTCAGTGATAAACGCGGTCCCAGGAGGTGCGCAGGGCTCAGCCAGCGCCGGCCCGCACCGCTCCAGGTGGAGCTTGTCCATCTCTTGCCCAGGCGATGAAGGGTAAAAGATTGGGTAATTGCCTCAAGGTCACCGAGCGAGCAGAGAGAGTAAAGCAGAACGACGTTTAGTTCTGGGGCGTCTTCAGGGTGTATTAATGGATTGGGTTTTAGCAAAAGCGCTAATTTCGGGTGAAAGTCGGCACAGCTCGTCGAGTGATTTTGGAAAAGCAACTTTTAGAAGAGCCGCACCTTCGAAGCTTCTGTGCCAAAGCTTCTTCGCATGCTGAAGTCAATCCAGTCCACACCTTCTCGCAGGTGGCTTTATGTTAATTGCTTACCTGGGTATCGAATCTCAACCTGAACTTTCTGGGTGGGTGGGTGTCTGTGGATATAAGGGAGCATTGTCACACTGAGCCTTTGTCCTAAGTGGCCCTGTTTATCCTGAGTTATGTGTCACTAACGTCCCCAGTGCTTTGGAAAGAGCCAAAGGAAGCAGATTGGGTTATTCACATCACCCGGGGCAATATTAGGTGTGGAAAGAGGTGGACTGTTGTGCATGGCATAGATCAATGAACTGGGAAAATGGCAAGTCCTGGCTTTTTCCTACAGGTGTAGACGTAAAGCCAAAAGACAGGTGGGCCAAGATAAATGTTGATGTCAAAGTAGGACTTCACGTGCCTTTTTGTCTTTCTTCCTTTCATTCTTAAACTGTTAAAATTTATTCTGGTTCGTAGTCAACCTAGAGCAAATCTATCACGGCAGCCTAGCCTGAAACTGGAAAAAGCTGGAACTACGTTCCTGTATGTTGATGGTAAAAACAAAGCATTATTTTGGGATGCTGGTCAAAATATTTGTCTTGGAGTTGCCAGTCCTGAAGATGTGGGCTTTTCCTCCTGTGCCAGTCCAGGGCTGGTCCACGCTGAGTGGTGGCTCAGTGGTGGCTGTGCTCTGCAGCAGTGCTTTGGTGTGGATCCTGAAACCTGTTTCTGGCAATATGAGCCTCCCCGTGGAGTCAATTCAAACCTCCTGCCAGCAGGATTTGCTTTTCACTCTTATCTGTCACAGACCTCTTAGAAGTAGTTTGCAGCTCCTCAGGACTTGTAGGTCACAGGTTAAAAAAATCGCTGACCTGGACAACCAAATAAGTCTGGTTTGTTTTCCTGCAGTGAGGGTACCTAGTTCTACCTTACTCATATCACATTAATTTGCTGCTCAAATAAGGTGAACGAGAGTTCTGGAGAGGTTTGTTTCCTTGCCAGTGACTTTCAGTGGCGTAGACAGACGCTTGAGTTTGACCAGAAGGTAATAATCAAATATGAAGATGATTAGCAAACGTCTCTGCCAAAAAGTTATTTGCTTATGCCTTGAAAGAAGGGCAAGGGCAGAACTTGGGATGTAGTGCAGGGGAAGTAAGAATCCCAAGGCCAAGCTGGCTGTTGCTGCATTCTCCAGCCCCTCCTGTGACCTGGTCTTGGGTGCTGTGGTTTGCAGTTGTTGCCAACAATGGGTCCATCTCCTACCATGCCTCTGGTTCTTCTGGGCTCTTGGTGCTTTCTGTTTCAGAAATAGCTGGTTTTGTAGGGTCTTGTGCCACTCACCACCTGCTCAGTGCAATGAGAAAAAAGTGCATTTCAGCCTCCTTCCTCACCTCACTGTTCCTAAGAAAGCACATGATCTACTCGTGACAAGGCTGTTGGAAGCCATTGTCTGTTTCCAGACAGATAATAATAATAATAATAATAGACAATTGTAGTATGAGTATGGCACCCTATAACTTTTTAAAATATGACTGCTATGCTCAGAGATTTTTAGTCCCTCCATTTTTATTTTTTTTTGCATGTGGAAGTAGAATTAATCTTGGTGTCCTGGCCTGGGGAATACTGTTGTGGACTGCACTGAGCCACTGCCGATAGTGCTTATCAAGAGGCACTGGTTTTTAACACCTCTTGATAAGTAGTTGTACAGTATAATGGCATTTTAGGAGCTAATCTAGAACAGCTTCCAAACTATTTCTTAGGAGCTGTGAGAAGGATGAGGTTTTGTTTGTGGCAACCTTTCTGGTAAATATTTGCATAGTCTCGAGTTCTCTGAAATACATGTGATGTTACTGCACAGGCACGCTGAGTAGAGCTGACCTCTGCTGAGGTTTGTGGAAAGGCCAGGACACTGCAGGACCCTGCAGGACCCTGATTTTGATGACTTTGAGACATTCAGTCAATTTGTCTTTGATCCCTGCCAGAGGATAAATGGAGTCAATTAAAATCAATTTTTTAAATCATCACAATAAAAATAGTCAGTGCCACTTCCTGAAGAAGTGTCAAGGAAATCTTGCTAATGGGATGAAAAATCTTATTTGGTTCTTTTTCTTTTTCATTCATAACTGGACTTTTTTTATCCTTTCTATACTTCACTTGCAAGTCATGATAATTTTTATTGCTGATTGTTGAACAGGAATCTTGACCACGTTTCTTTCCTCTTGTCCAGGTGACAAGGCAGGAACTGTCCTGTGAAACTGCTCTGTGAAAAGACCATGAAAACGAATCTGGAATCTCCTCTTTGCTTGTTTTCCTATTTTGTTTTGTTTTGTTTTATTTCCTCACTAACCTTTCCTCCACACCATCATGTGATGGTTATATTGTGTTCACGTTATGTTGGTAACTTCTACGTGGCCATAAAAAGGTTGGAAACTAAAAAAAAAAATGGAAGCATATTTCCTTTCTAGCGTCATCAATGCCATAAAGTGTTGGCTTGCCCTTCCTTAGGGTTGATCTTTGCACTGAAATTATTCCTTTGCAATCTTTATGAGTTCTGTTGGTTTGCTCATTTGCTTGATACAGGGAATTTTTTGGATGTGATGCAGTGTGTTAGGTTCATGTAGAATGTTTGGATGCTTTTATGCTTCCTCCTTTCAGAAGATGAATTTGACTTCATTTGTTTTTTGACTTTTGCTCTGTCCTCTTACGTCTTTCTTGTTCACATGTGGTTGCTTTTATGTAGGTCTAACTGTGAAGAACTAGTTTGGGTTTTTTTAATTCTGGGGTTTCTTTTTCAGTTGCTGATAACCATCACAGAGCTGAGCAAACAGCTGATGTTCCTGTTTCAGGAAATAGCACAGACCATGTATTGGAGAATATGTAAATGCAGGGAGGAAGCTGTTGCCAATAGGACTCTTTGGCCAGTTGAGTTCACAGTGTTGATTTAGGATATCTGGAGGTTATTCCATCCTATTGACTTGGGCATGGAAACAGCCTATAGGGATCTCTGCGTAAAAGCTTGTGGAAATCTATTAACAATTACAACATGGTGTGTGCTGAGGAAGTCCTGTTATTTCTTGCATGGAGAGCCAGGGTAAAAGGCAGCGGCTCTGGTGTCATTACAAAATCCTGCTTAGACCTTTAGGGTTTCTTTGCCTTTCATTCTGTCTCTTGCCTTTTTGGGATGTTGGTTTCTGGCCAGAAAAGCACACAGGAGCTGTGAGGGGGCCATGAGCTGATGCTGCTGTAATGAGGCAAAACCAGGGTCTCATTTTTGCCTGAAATTCACCAAAATTCAGTGAGGAGTTTAGGAGGACGTGGTGGTGAGGACCATGTACAGCTGAGCAGCAAAACTCTGTGCTTGGTGTTTCCTGCCCAGGGCACAGAGGGACTGTCACTGCGGTAGGGATGAGGAGAAGCCTTCGGAGGGCTGAAAGTGTGGAATGTCCATTTTTGGTTAAATGGGATGTTGTCAAATGAAGTACAGACCAACTCTGCCGCAACTTCTATTTAAAGACCTGATTTGCAGAAATCTGTAGAAAAACTAATTAAAAAAACCCCAAAACCCTATTTGATTTAATTTGTTTTGAATTATTCTAATATTTTCATTTTTTTGTATTGTCATTTGGCTGCATTCCTTTTTTGTTTTCATTTTTGACAAATTTACTGGAAACAGTGATGCATTTCTTGATTCTTAATGACCCATGACATAACATTAACAATCCTGAGAAGCTCAAATACTTCAAGTAGAAGCTGCCAGCTGTGAGGCAACACATTTTGCTTTATTCATCAGAGAACTGTGTCAGTGGTGGCTTTTTACTCTTTATCTCTCCTGTCATTAGTAACAGTGGCTTTATTCCTGTACTTTGAGTTGTTGTAGTGGTTTCACTACAATAGAAAAAAAAAGAAAAACACACTCAGTTTTGGACCCTCTGTGTTGCTGAAGATCTAAATGCGGCTTCTGCTCCATCTGTACTGGAGTTTTTGAAATTTAAGAGCTTGACTGCATAGGACTGATGAGACCATTTCATTATTTGAGAGTACTTTTTCCAGAGCTGGAAGGTGTTAGCAAGCCAACCCTCAAACCTCTGGTACCCTGTGACACCTTGAAGCCTCCTCTGGTTTTGGTTCGCTTATCCCGAGTTTTGGCACCATTTATGTGGTGGTTTCACGTTCCCCGAATTTTGTTTGCCAACCTGGAGATAGGATTTTGGGAGAAAAAGGCAAAACAGGTCCCAACTTAAGAGAAACCAATTTTATTAACACACACTAAGAGAACCAAAGGAAAAGGAAAAAAACCCCCCACAAATGAATTTCTAAACCAACCCTTTCTCCCACCACAAACTGTTCATTTTCTACAAACAATGTAATGGGGCAAAACTCAGAATTCCAGGTCAGTACCACTTATAAAACAGTCTTTGAGAGGGAGAAGTCTCTCCTGTTGTTTGGTAACTTTCCACAAGGGAAGGAGTCTGCGTGTGGCTTCCAACTCACACAAATGCAGCCCGCCCAGGAGATTCTGCAGTTGTGGCACCTCCCATATTCACGTAGCCTTTCTCATGACTACATGTGGGCTGTAGACTCACATATATATTGGGATGGTATTTTTAAAGATAAAGAACTTCAAAGGCAAAGAATTCTTCAACTCAAGGAACAGAGATGTCTTCTAACTTGGCACAGGGGGCTTCTACTCATCTCTCTCTGTTCCAGCCTCTCATGGGATCACAAGATCACAGCTACTAATTCAATATTCACTCAGTCTATCACAGATATCTTTGCTCAAATCCACAGACCATCTCCCCAATTCATATTGTCCACGATTTAAAGGATTACTCTAGCATATTAGTGTCTGTTACCATAACCCATAGGAGATTTTCAGCTTAGAACCAAGGCACCTTGTCATCTCTTCTACCTAAAAAGTCACTCTTCCTTTACTGACTTTGAGATCTCCATATTGTCCCTTTACACGTCTCCAGTTTGGCCTTTTCTCTCACCTCCGAGAAGGGTCAGAGTTAAAGAAAGTTTCAATTTGTGTCAGGAAGGAGTCAGAGCTTGCCCAGGCCTGTGGTGTTCAGGTGATCTCTGCCTCAAAAAAGGTTTCAAAGCCGTGCCAGTGGGGAGGGAGGGGGGCAAGCTGATGGATGCCTTCACTTTAACCCTCATCAATATGAAGGTGTGAGGATCTGAAGGCGTGAGGCGCTCACAGCTGCTCTTCAGGGCCCAGTGTGGGATGGGGGAGAGATCCCATCCTCCCCTCAGGTCAGGGGTGCCGGCAGCCAGAGGGGCCGGGGCATGGTCCTGTCACAGCCGGCCTCAGATCCCCACTGCACCCCGGACACCCGGCCGGCCCTGCCGAACTGCAATCCTCCTCCTCCTCCCCCTGTCATGAACTGCAAGCCTCCTCCTCCTCCCCCCTATCATGAACTGCAATCCTCCTCCTCCTGTCAGGAGCTGGGGGAGAGAGGGGACACTGCCAGCCCAGGCAGCTCCCCCACAGGCAGCGGCCCTCCTGGAGGCCTGGCCGGGCCTGGCCCCGGGGGCCCAGACCTGAACCTCTGATTTAAGAAGCGATGCTAACTCCTTGCCAGCTGGAAGAGGAAAAAAGGGCCGAGTCACTTGGGATCTCTGATTTAAGTCTGGGTTCTCCAGAGGAGTGGACAACACTCCTATTGGTCAGCCAAGCCCATCCCCAGCCTCACATCTGCACTAAATCACCAGAGGTGGGGGGCTCCATTCCCGGTTCCCTTGCCTGGGACCTCCAGCTGCCTTTAAAGGACTTCTGAAGTTTGGGTTTTTTTCAGATTCAGCCAGTAAAGTGCTACAATAGCTCAGCAGACATCAGGAGGAACGAGGGGAGTGAGAGGGAAGGACATTTGTACATTTCCACTGAACTCTTCTGCATCATCAGAGTGGGTTTAGGACACTTTTAAATGGTCCATATAAATTTGTCTGATGTGTGAGGTGAGTTAGAGGCCAAAGTATTGGACTGAGATAAGGCAGACCAGTCCCTTCTAGCTCTCTAGTTGTTGGGATGGAGAGTGTTTGACAGGTCAGTTTGGTTCTCCATGACCCAGCTTCCTTATCTGAGAAGTTGTTGCAGTTCCCTTGATGTGTCTGTGAAACGTTTTGAAGTGTGGGAGTGATGTGTGCTTAGGAAAACCAGATTATATCATTATTGGATGCTACAGATTGATTTTTACCTTAAACATTTGCAGAACCAATGAGAGCTCAGTGGTGTTGGATTCATGTAGTCTTAAAAGACTGGAAAATGTATACATGTAATACCATGGAAGTCTGTATTTACCTGTGAGTTCCTGTATTTTATAACAGGGAAACTGTTACCAATCAGAAGCTGGATTGGAAATAGATTACCAAGAACTAAATTGGGAGTGATTGTGGAAAACCAGCTAAACAAGAGAGATATTTTTTCCTCAGTTCATTTGCAGGAAAAAAAAAAGAAAGAAACCACTCACAGAAACTCCCAAAAAAGAGTGAGGAACACTCTTCCCTGTTAATTTGCAAAGCCTTTCAAATGGTAATGTAAAAAAAAAATTAGGGATTTTTTTGGTCATGGTCCCTGTTGTCTTACCTCAGAATCACCACTTCTCCCTGGTATAGCTAATCTTCCTAACCCTTTTATTCCTTCTTCTTTTCAGAGGACAAGGAGCAGAAATATCCTCCTGTGATTTATTTGTCCCCAAGTCTGGGCAGAGCTGCACTTCCCAACTGCTGTGAAGAGCTGGGCAAAGATGGATGGGACATAAAGCCAAGCACAAGTCCTGGAGCCTTAGTCACCAGTCTGATGGACTTTCAGTAAGTAGGAGTGAGACTCATTTCTCACCTGTCTGCCACACAAATAAGTTCAGTGGTGCATTATTTACTCCTGTTTGCTGATAAGCAAATACCAGCCTCAGCCTTCCTGAAGTGTCACAAAGAATTGGCACGCTTGAAGTGCCCAGCAGCTGCTGGAATCTGCTTCAGTGACGTTTGCAGTTCAGTTTTGGGTGAAATGATGCCTTGATAGAGGCAAAAATAATCTATTACTTTGGGCTGAATTACATTGTGTCTTTACACAGCTGCAACGTGCAGGGTTTTGCTCTGCGAGGTGGCGAAAGGTATTTCTCAGTGCAGGACTGAGGCACTTTCTAGGCTTTTTTTCCTTGTGGGGCAACATGAGAGGACTCAGCAGATAGCAGCATTTATTAGAATGGCTGCTTATGGAGGTGTATGACTGCCTATTTTAGATCTGCACCAGCAAACACTTTTTTGTGTTTTGTATGTCTGTGGCAATCGGTGGTTTTGCTCAACGTTAACGTTTAACTTTAAAATAAACTGCTGCATGCTTGAAACTTTGGATGCAGAACCTCTCTTTTTCACCCTGTTTGCCAAACTTTCACATTGCTGTGGCACAGATCCCCTGCAACTCTTCTCTCCCTGTTTTTGGTGTGGTGACTACAACACACAGCCAAGAAAACAAGTGTTTGGAACACTTAAGAGTGAAAAAAATTGCAGCCTGTGGGGGCTGCAAGTTGTGCTGCCATCATGAATTGGTTGAGTTTGTATTTCCTGATGCTTTGCTGGTTTCTGTGTCATAAACCTCACCTGAGTAAGTGCTGAGAGAGGCAGGAGGACCTGAACATGGGACTGACACCATGTGGGTGGCTGCCAGGATATTCTTTGACTCTGCTTCTGCCAGTGAGAGTGAGCACTGACTTGACCTTCTCAGTTTGAGCTGCCCTCGTGCTAATGAATAGTTGCCACTGTATAATCCTCAGGCTTGCACTGAGAGGCTGCTGAGATCTGATTTCATGCTGCACCTTGATTTGTACCCTCTCTTCAAATACTTCCTCTTGGTTTGGGGTGGTTTTTTTTCTGTGTATGTGGTTTTTGGGTCGGTTTTTTTTAAAATTTTTTTTAAAATTTATTTATTTAAAGTTTGTTTTATTTCTTCTCTCTGCAAATCTGGCCTTTTTCCAAAGGGAAAGCCAGACAAAGCCTCCAGTGGTGATTGTTTTCTTTTTTTTTTGTTTATTTGTATAGGTTCACACTTGACTCCTTGACACTTGGATTGTTTCTGTACTGTTGACAAAGGAAAAATGACCTCCACTCTAGTAAGTAAACAAAATATTCACAATGCTCCTCTCTGATTTTTTTTCTCTTAGTCTGGTTTTATTTCTTTACATGTAACAGCCCATTGAGTGACGTCCTGATTAACAGGTCTTTTAAAACATGGACTATTTGCTGTGTTTCCTTTTTGGCAAAAAGGGGAGAAGATGCTGTGAGGCAGGTGTAAGAGGCTTGAACTAACCAACATTTCAAGTGCTTGGATACTTTCAGGGGAGATTTATGCTTTAAGCACACGCTTTTTCATTTATTTAAGCTTGTTTTGATGGGATAGGTTAGAATGGCTTCCAACTAGTTCTTAAAGCTCTTCCAGGATAAATATTCCACGACCTATTGCAGGCCAGTGTGTGTCACAAATAGCTGAGGTGTACCTGGTGCTGTCACAGCACGAAATGAGGCAGTAAGCATTTATCCTGGCCCTGCACAAAGGCTGTTAGTTGTCAGCATTTCTTTCTGTGCTGCTGCTGCCCACAGCTGTCCTGGCTGTTTATTTCCACCCCGTCACACGTCCCAGGGCAAACATTTGTGCAAACAGCTTGGGAGGGCTGGGCTCAAGAACCCTCCTTAGGTTGCTATGGATCAGCAAAAACTGATCTTGCCAGAGGTTTTCCAGCCTCTCTGTGTGTTATTTTTATCATTCAAACCGTGAGGTTTTAGGCATGCTCTGTGAATCTCTCTGTGTAAGCTGCCGTCCCTAGTAAGCGTTCTGCGTGCGCGGGGCGTGTTTTACGGAGCAGGGCTCTGGAATTCTGCCTTTCCCTCACTTTCTCCTGTTTTTTCCTTCCTCCCCATGCCGCCCCTCAGGGTCCACCACCGCCATACTATGAGAACAGGGGCTTCCAGCCAGAGCCCATCTACGCTGCCAGGCCGGGAGCAGGTGCTAACCCCTACCCACAGCTCTTCTCCGCCGGCGCTCCCTCCGTGCCAAGCTACGTCCCCAGGGTGGCCACCCACCAGTCCACCCGGCCACCAGCACACCCACCCAGGAGAACGTGTGCAGCCAGTGAGTTTTGGGGGGGATTTCTCCCCCGTTTTGGTCCTGAGATCTGCCCAAGTGAGATAACAAAGGGAAGGGACCTTCCCTTCCAAGCCGTGAGTTGGAGGAGATGATCCATCTACCTCCTTGTGGATGAAGAAGGGACAGCTGGCTGAGGTGCTGGTGCAGCTCGGTGCTTTTGGGGGAAGGATGGTGGAATGGAGAAAAGTCTGACTAAAACTGACTGATTTTAATGTCAAATAAGTAGTGCTGGTGGGAGGAAATTACTTAACTTGTGAACCTAATTTCTCTTTTCCTCCTTGCTTTCCTTTCAGGTCTAAGGAAAACCATAATAATAATATTATCTATATTAATAGTCATCTGTTGTGCAATTGCTGCTTTCTTCATCTGGTATTTTGGTAAGGTTTTTTTTTCCCCTCTCTTTTTTTTTTTTGAGAAAAGATGTATTAAGCTTTTCAAGTTAGAAATATCCATTCTCATTTTATGCTTTATGGTGAATCAAGGACAGAAAAGTCTTTGTTCCTTTTCTCCTAAGAGATGAACTAATGTTGCTTCTTAATGGCTCAATTTTGCTGTTTTTCGTTTGGGTTTTTTTGATGACTTTTTTTTTTCTTTCTTTTTAATGCTGCTCTTACTTTCCAAATTCGAGCTTCTCTTCAGTGAAGGGAGGGAATTGCAGTAACTGCAATAGTGTAAACGGTCAAGAAGTGTTTTGTTTTGCTAAAATGGGATCTCCCTTGGAGCAGAAGTCATTGACATCCATTGATTTGTTTCTGTGGGGCTTTTGTGTAAACGTTGCATGAGCCCAGCCTGTCTCAGCACTCTTAAGTTGTTCCATGGATATTTGCCTTGGAAATCATCCCCAGCTGGGGTGGCTGAGCTCTGAAGCAGGGCTGGACCAATTCTGTTCAGCTCAGATGAAGTTTGCCTTGTGCTGTCTTAATTTCCCTTTCAATGAAAGCTGCTTTGCTAAAAAAGCAGGAAACTAAAAATTTGTTGGTTTTAGGAGCCTCTCCATTCTGTTTTGCTCAGGAAAAGAGGAAGAGAGATCTAGTGGAAGATGCCCCTGCTCGATGCATTGGGGCCGGACTAAAATGATTTTTAAAGATCTCTTCCAAACTATTCTATGATTTTAAGGGATTTCATTTAGAACTATTAGGAAAACACTTTGTGTTTTTAGGGGCGGTTTTTTTGACTCATTTTGATTTAAGCAGGGTGAGTGAAATCCTGTTTTAAATAAGATCAAAAGTACGAAATTGAGCCACTCACTCTCCTCCTCCTTTTCTTCAGCGTGTTAATGCTGTGCCAGTGCTGACTCCTTTCTTACAACTTAATGGTGCCTGATTATTCAGGGGAGGCCAGTGGCCAAAATCCAGTCAGCTGCATCAGAGACTTGACCTGACAAGCAATGCAAAGCACAGAGCAATCCATCTTCTGCCATGGCAGGAGGGGTTGGAGGGGCTTCCCTCCCACCTCTGGGTTTAAGAGCCGCTTCCAATGTTTTGCTCCATCAAAGTGGGAAACCCTTTGAGAGCTGGGCTGGTGTACAGCCTCGTGGCTGTGTTTGTCTCTCCCTGCAGTGGAGAACCACTGTCTCAGCTCCCTGATCGAGTGTGGATCCTCAGGGGTGTGCATGTCCCCCTCCCAGTGGTGTGACGGAGTGAGCGACTGCCCCAACGGGGAGGACGAGACCCGCTGTGGTGAGTGACAGCATCCAGGGGCTGGGGGCAAAATCCTGCATCACCTGCAGGAGCCTGGCAGCAGATTGCCTTGTCCAGAGCTTGCCTAAGTTGCAACAAGGCTTTTTTAACCTCAGGTCTATCTCTAAAATGCTGTAGGATGTGTTTTGTATATAGATGTTCGGTTTGTTTCCAGCCCGATTGAAAAGCTGAAATAAAATGCTTGGCTCAGGGGTTTGAGCTGCCTCGACTTTGAGTCAGTTTTTAAAATATCACCTTTCAATTTGGGTGGGGTTTGTGCAGAACTGAATCTAGCATTGTCTCTGGGTGGAACAGTCAGTGGTGACTTCTCAGTGAGCTCCAGATGATGACATAAACCTAGTGGTCTTCAGTCAGGCTTGTCGTTTTCCATGTATTTTGCATTCCTCCTTCTCCCCTTAGTTCTTCAACTACTTTACAACTCATTTGTGGAAGAAAGCCTGGCCTAATCATTGCTTGGCACTGAAAAGATGCCAAGGGAAGCTTTAGTGCAGGGCTGAAGGTAGAAGGTGGCGACGTTGATTTGTCTGTTCCAGAGGTTTGGCATCTTGTGCCAGTGCCACGCTGGAAAACTCCAGCTGTGCTTTAAATTCCCTGTGTAAACTTTAATTCAGCACATTCTCATGCAGGGTTAGCATTTGCTGGCAGCTGTTCCACTCCATTTGGTTGAATAATGGGTTCTTGGAGAAACCTGTTTCAATCAGTTCTTTTGCTTGAACTATTTTTTTATTAAATTCTTGTGCAAGCAAATACATAATGGGACATGGAATGTCAGAGCTAATTGCTCCTGGTTACATTCTTGCTCTACAAAGAGCTTCTCTGAAGAAATCTGGTGTGTTAAGAGATAATATAAAGTGTTTTTCAATAGATCATATTGTATTTATACACAGTAAATGATATATTAAGAAATATATGGTGGCATAGAGAAAAGATCAGAAAATTTTCATTATTGCAATCTTTCTCAGTGGTAGAATATAAAAAAGAATTTTGACCATAAAAGCTGAAATGAAAGTATGAATCCTATCTTGTACATTTGCATTTTAAAACTGGTGGTTCTTGTAAATTGCCTTACATGAAAAGAAGTCATTGCCATATTTCTGTCTACTGGATATTTAGAATATTCAGAATTTGAGTAGAAGAGAGCATTAAATTAACATCAGTCTGTACATGAAGTGGATATTATGAGTAATTACTTCCAAGCAGGGAAAGCAGTAATAATAGCATGTGGTGTTCTTAGTTTCTTTTTTTTTTCTTTTTTTTTTTTCCCCTTTTTCCCTTTCTTCCTTTTCTGGCAGTTAGACTTTTTGGACCAAATTTTATCCTGCAAGTTTATTCACCTGTCAGCAAATCCTGGTATCCTGTTTGCCAAGACGACTGGAATGATGATCATGGGAAGACTGCATGCAATGACATGGGCTACAGCGTGTAAGTCCAACCTCTGTCAGAGGTTAAAAAGAAAAGGTTAAAATTTTCCTCAGAAAGGAGGGAAAATTCCCACAGAAATTTCCCACAGAAAGGTTAAAATTTCCCTCTTGCCATTTTTAATGTGTCTGAGGCTCTGCTGTGAAAATGTACTGGCAGAGGCATCTCTTCATCTTGCCCTGTTACACGAGGTGCATGCATATCAGATAAAAATATTATTTTAACCTTGTGACTGGTGGGAAGTGGAACTTGACAAATGTTTAAAGAATCTGAGACTCTGGCTGGGCTGCACCACCAGGGTTCAGCGTTGAGGGGAAAACAAAAAATAAATATTTCTAATGCTGTCATGTCAGAGGTTCTAGCTTGGCACAACTCGTTGTTATCACTTGTTTGAACACTGAAACCACTGCTGGGTTTCATAGTGGGCTTTGTGTTTTGCAGAGACACGTATTTCTACAGTCGTGGGGTAGCCCCTGAAGTCAGCTTTAAGAGCTACATGAAGCTGAACACAAGTGCTGGGAATATAGACTTGTACAAAAAGCTGTACATCAGGTATCTTTGTTTAATAAGAGCCTCTCTCCTTTCATGCAGGGTCTCTCTAGATGCTGCAAGAGGTGCAGCTTCTGCCTGCAGCATAATGCAAGCAACATCTTTCAGTGGGGATGGTTGGAGGGAAAGAGACTTTGGTTTAAATCTGATTTCAGCAACTGTTCTTCCCTCTTTTTAAAAACACAGCTGTCATTTTTCCATCCTCCCTGTCCTCTCCTAAAAGAACAAATGTCCCATCCTCTGTGCTGTCTAGAAGATTGCCATGCCAAAGGTATTTTTCAAAGGCTCTCTGACCGTCAGCAGGAGTTTGTGTATAGTGACAAGAGCTACAAGCTACAACACATTCACAGCAGCTGGTACAGCCTTTCTTCCAGTCACATGAACACAGACCATGCAAAAATGGATCTTGACTGTGGAAAGAATAATTTTTATTACCATTAAACAGCTCTGAAGTATCCAGTTTCAAAACCTGTACCCTGCTGTGCCTGCAAACTTCCTGCAGCTCCCTTGTTGAGTTCTTCTGCGATGACTTCCTAAATCAGCTCGACTTTCTCTCAAGCTGTTCTTCATCTTGCTTCTCAGTAGGCTTACAGACCTTTTGTGCTCATGTCTGCAGTGTCCCACGGGACAGTTTTGGGGAATGCAAGGCATGGTGGAGGCCAGATGCTGGCAGGTAGGGTAGTTGGAGAAAGTGAAGACAGGAGGAAACCCTCCACAGGAAGATGAGACTGAAAGCAGGGCACGTAGATGGAAAGGGGAGAAAGCAGCTGGAGAGTGGACTTTGCTCATCATTTCCTTCACTGAGTGCCTAAGATCCTGTTTGTTTTTTTTATTTCTCCTGCAGTAGTTCGTGTGCCTCAGGAAGCGTGGTTTCTCTGCGATGCATAGGTAACTCACTGGCTTTTTCAAACTTCTGCTTCTTCATGCTTTGAAATGCTCTGGCTGACAAGTCCTTTTGGATCTGTGGCACTAATTGGTGTTTTTGCATGGACAAATGATTTAACTCTGGTTCCCAAATAATGCAGTTTTAGGAGCAGGGTGGGAGAGGAGACAAGGAAGACAGTGGATCCCCCGCTGCTTTTGTCTTTGCTGCCACTGGTTCCTTTAAATGGCTTGTGGTGAAGGCTCCACATTCATCCCCCAGCAGCTGTGATGGGATGTCTGTGGCACATTTGCTCTCCAAGACTCAGCAATTGGGTGGGCAGTGCCTTCTTGATGGTTATCCCTGTCCTGAGGAGTCTCCTGGCTGTTGGCTGCCTTGTTGCACAGCATGGAGGTGTCTGAGTCACCAGAGATTCCTGAAAGGTGTAAAGAGTTTATGGTGAACCACGGGCAGCAGCTGCCAGGTGGGGTCTGCAATTTAATGGGGGTCTGGACAATGGCAGGTTTGGGATTTGGGGGCAGGGCTTTGAGCTTGGTTTGGAATGACAGGTGTCTGCCAGGGAAAAGCTGGAGCTTCCCTTGGAATGGAGAATGTAAACCCCCTCTCTCTGAATTATTATAATTTTGAAATTAAGGGGTTCTCAGGCAAAGATATGGGAATAGGAATAACATTTCTTTAGTAAGAATATTAGAGATATAGTAGTACCAAAAAAAAAAGCAAACTAAGAAAGAAAAACACTGACAGAGTCAGAGTACAACCTGACACCCTGTTGGTCAGGGTTTTGGTAGCAGTCCAATCAAATCCTCCTGGAGTGACAGATGTGGTTCTGTTGGAGCAGAGATGATCCTGTAGAAGGGTGTAGTTTTCTCTGAAGGTCCAATGGTGAGATGGGTCCAGTCTTCCTCTGGAAGTCCAGTGCAAACAGGCTGTGCTGGTGTTCTAAATCTCAGGTTTTATCCAGGTAGGAATGCTGGGCTCCTCCCAATGGGATGATGTAATTGTATCAGCCATGCAGTGAGCCTCGATGGCCCATGAACAGCAGATATCCCCTGGAGGGAGGATGGGTCCTGGAAGAGATAAAGAACACTGCCCCACCTGTTTTTAACAGCTGGGCCATTAACAGAATACACACCCCCCCTCCCCCTGGAGTTATGAGGAATGGGATAAAGAAAAAACACTTCCCCAACCGATTTCAACAGATGAAAATAGAATAGATACTTTTGGTTACATTGTGCATTGCAACCCAAGACACATGGTGCGTGCACCCCTCTGCCAGGGAAGCCTGGGGTGCAGCATCCATCTCCCAGCTCACTCTGTGATGTGTGTGACTGACCTTTCCAGAGTGTGGCCTGCCCAGCAAGAGCGTGAGCATAATGAACAGGATCGTGGGTGGCAGTGGGGCCGTGCTGGGGCAGTGGCCCTGGCAGGTCAGCCTGCATGTGCAGGGCACCCACGTCTGCGGGGGCTCCATCATCACCCACCACTGGATTGTCACAGCAGCACACTGTGTGGAAGGGTGAGTCCCTCTCTCCGTGGCTGTTTGCCTTTCTTCAAGCTGGGATGTATGAATTTATTCAATTCTCCCAACTTTCTCCTTTAAAACTGGATTCCTCCACCCCACCTGGCTTGGTGCAGCATTTTGTCTGTATGGTAAATCTGGAGTGTTAAGGGAAGGTTGGTTCTGGAGGAGGCTGGCTGCAGCCCCTCTGTCTGCCTTCTACAGGAAGCCTTATTTTATGTTTTGTCTTATTTACAAAATGAAATGGGTGATGTTGAGCACAGATACTCACCCAATTTAAGATGTAAACTCAAGGCACCAAATTTAATGCCAGCCAGTACAAATGTTTTCATGAAGATGTTGAATTACACTGTGAGAAAACCCAAGGGAAACTCCCCCTCTCCCCCCAAATTCTCAAATATCACACTGCTGTAGATATGATCAATTTAAAGATGCCTGTGCCATTTATTTCTTCATATCTTCTTGCCACAGGGTAGTAAAGTCCAAGTCAGTATTAAAAACAGATTTATATCTATCCAAGGAGCACTTTATGTAGCCATCAACAAGAAAAATAGCTGGTGCTTTGTGCATTTTTAACCTATAAAAGAGAATTGAGGGTTCTGTGGTAGCCTCAGAAAGGGCAGAATTTGTTGAAAAGGTGGCTGCTTCTGTTGGAGGGAAAACCCACAAAGCAAAAACATTTTAATGGTTGGTTGGCTGGATCACAATTTGAGGCTAAGGCAAGGAAGAATATTTGCCCTTAACCTTGAGAAAGGAATGCAAGTGTTGATTTCTACCTGGAGATCTTATCCCTCCTTTGCTGTCTGGATTTGAGCTTTGTAGTACTGAAAAGCTTTGGGAATGGCAACCAAGCTGCAGCTGGCACAGACCTGGTTTTCAGCCTGATCTGGGTTTTTTTTTTGGAGCTGGGATGACTTGCAGGCTGCCTTGGTGCTTCTCGTGGAGGGAGTTTTAACACTTGTGGCAAGTTTTCTGTTAAGCTTTTGCAAATTGTGCTGGAGCACAAGAGCCTACTCAAATAACATCTAGCAAGCATGCTCAACATTAAAAAACCCCAACAAGACACAAAACTAGCCTAAAAAAATCCTTTCATTTTCAAGATAGTGAAATTCTTTCACTAGATCATGTTTTTACTAATTCTGGCTTCTGCTGATACCACTGACATGTGAGACTTCAGAAATACCTGCCTGATCCCTCAGTCATGGAAATCAAAAGGCTTCAGTGTTGCAGTCTCAGACTTAATTCGTTGTGCTGAGTGATTAAGGGAATGGCCAGGGATACTAAAACCACTGCAAAGATTTTTTTGATATATTTTTGAAACTAGAGCCAAGCTTTCCTCAAGTTACATGTCTGGCAATTTGTTTTGTCTTATTCTCCAGAAATGGTAGTAAAATGCATTTGCATCTTTGGTCACACAAACATTTGACTACAGTTGATGGAGACATTTTTTTTGAAGGTCCTAATCTCTGTCTTGTCACCACAGAAGAAAACCTTCAGACCTTTTCATTGTTCTGTAGGAGACTTTCTGACCCACACAGCTGGAGGGTTTATGCTGGCATTCTGAACCAGGATGAGATGCACTTTGGAAGTGGATACAGAGTGCAACGGATAATTTCCCATCCGGATTATGACTCAGACTCTAAAGACAATGATGTTGCCCTTATGAAGCTGGAGAAACCACTGAGTTTTACTGGTAGGTATTCTGCTCTTCTTAAAGGGAAAAATCCACTGGCAGTGAGCACTTTAGTTTTAAAACTTCTGAATTTCATCAAGTAATCCTTGTAGATATTAATTGGAAGAACACAGAATGACCCTAGAGATATGGTATAGAGACAGAGGGCACAGCCTCTGATTTCCTAAGCAGGATTTACTTAAATCTGTTACAAGGATAGGGGGTTTGGGTTCATCTCAATAATAAACTTTTACCTCAGAATGCTCTGTGGTGCTTCAGTTTAGCCACTGCTGTATGTGCAGGCAGGTGCAGTGGTGGAGCAGCTGATTTAATCCCTAAACTCAAGTCAGGTCAAATGATGGTCAAAAAACCCTTCAGAACTCAACATTACAAGAAACTCCTTTCATAAAAGCAGATGTAGATTGTTTGTAAGTAATTGGTACAAAATAGAGAACAAGCCCTTATTTAAACTTGAAGTGCTTTTAGTGTACTGGCCCTTTGTGTTTCAGTGCATCAGTTTAAAGCTACCAGGAGTAATCTGAAAGGGATTTTCTGCTGCTGAGAGCAGGGAGATAGTCTGTTTTCCAGGTTTTTGTGTTGCATACTTCTTATATCTATCAGTACTGAATCCTGCTTGTTCCGTGGTTATTTTCAGCAGAGTTTTGCAACGAGAATGCAGAGCTGTAGTTTTCAGATTTTTTTCCTTGTCTTCTACTGCTCAGAAGAGCTGGTGTTAATTCTATTTAATCTGATCAATTAAGGTAGAATCATAAACTGCTTGTTCCTCACTTTGAGGTGAAGATTAAGTAGATTCCAGGTGAAGATGAGGTGCCCCTCAGGGAAAGGGCAGCTGGTAAACTTTCTGCTGCTTTCTGCCTTGCCTGCCTGCAAGGAATGTAAAGCACAGAGGGAATGCATGGTGTGTAAGTGGTGGCCATTTACATTTATTTTGAGTTCTGTTTGAACCTCTGTGATTCTGTTTGTTTTGCAGAAAGTGTGAGGCCAGTTTGTCTGCCCAATCCAGGAATGATGTTCCAGCCTGACCAGCAGTGCTGGATATCAGGATGGGGAGCAGAGTACCAAGGAGGTAAAAAGTGCTTCTGGAATATTTTGATTTTTTACATAAACTAGTCCTCTTCATCCTATGAATATTGCTGCATGGGCAGCTGGGGCAGTTTGAATTGGATCTGTTCATACACTATTTTTTCACCCGTTTTACAGCCCCCAATATTTACCCAGGGCATTCTGTCTCAAAGCAAGCTGTGATGTGTTACATTCAGCAGACTGCAAAGGACCCTCAAATCAGTACTGGGGGCCAGAAATTCCCATCCAGGAGATCATTCTGTGCCCCTGCTGGCAGGGCCACCTCTCCTGCAGCAAGGGTTGCTGTGTGCCAAACGTGTCCTGTGGATTGGGAAAGGGCAGGAGCTGCTCCATTCCACCACCTCAGGGTGAAACAGTGATGCAAGTCAATTTGCAAGACTGCAAAAAGGAAAGGGAGGAAAGGTTTGGGGTTTTTTTTGGTATAAGAAAGGTACTGGGGGAGGTTCTCTTGACCTCTTGTAGACTTCTCACATCTTACATTTCCATCTCGCTGCTTCTAGGAAGTTTATTGCATTTTGGCTGCTGGGAATTTTTTTTTTTTTAATAATAGCAAAGTAATGTGCTGCTTATTCTGATTTTGTCTTTGCATGTTTGTGCCTATTTCAATTCCAGGTAAAACATCAAATAACTTGAATTTCGTTGCGGTGCCCTTAATAGAACGTTCGAAGTGTAATGCTGTTTATATCTACAATGGCATGATCCTGCCTACAATGATCTGTGCTGGAAACCTAGCAGGGGGAATTGACTCCTGTCAGGTAATTACTCCTAATTAATAGCTGATAATGATCTGATTACTTTTGTGGCCTTGCTAGTAGGCCTTTAACTCTCTCTCTCTCTTACAAATAAATCCTATTCCCTCTCAAAAATCAAAAATTTGCATTACATCTGCTTGGATTTCTGGTTCCTTTGGTGGTGCATCCCTTTAAAGAGGAGAGCTTTTGTTTCACCACCTGAATGGCTGCCAGTGCTGAGTTCTCACTAAATTCCCAAGGAGGGTGAGGCTCCATTTTAATGCTTCAAGGATGGTTTGTTACCTGGTACTCGAAAGTGATCAAATGCTCCTCATGACCACAGCGTTATTATCATTATTACATTATTAATCACAGCATTGTGCTTGTGAACAAGAAAGCCAATAATGCCAATCTTACTCAGAGGGCTCTGGGCAAATTATTTTCATTCCTATTAGATGCAGATATCATTGAACACCAAAATTGCCATCATATCTTGTTTCAGTGACTCCCTAAGTGGCAGGTAGGTTTATATTGAAGCTAAAGCTGTGTTCTTGGAGTGAGACAGGTCGTGTTTTTCCTGGTGGCTGTGTCACTAACGAGTTTGTGTCCCGTGCAGGGTGACAGTGGAGGTCCTCTGGTGACTCACCACCACTCTGTGTGGTGGCTGGTTGGAGACACCAGCTGGGGCACTGGCTGTGCCACTCCCAACAAACCTGGAGTGTACGGGAATATGACTGTGTTTACAGACTGGATTTATAGAAATATGCAGGTAAAATATTCAGATTAAAATGGTTTTTTTTCATAAACGTTAAGGCCTCACATCCTAAAATGTGGTTTTACTTAAAAAAAGTTAATTAATAAATGTGACTTGCATGATAACTAATCTGGTTTTTTTTTGGGAAGCATCCAAGTGATTGTTAAGACAGAACCTGAGCCTTTGTTTTCTGTTTTGTTTTGTCTTTTAAACAGGCAAACAGATGACGACTCTCCTTGCTAATGGATGTTCCCAAGGACAAGAATAAATGAAGCCATGGGGGCCTGGGATATTTATTCACTTTGCTGTTGATTTTATTTCTCCTCTTTGATTTTTCTTTTCAAAAGTAACATGAAGGATTGCACACTTGGTTCTGTGCTGGCTACAGTGACGGGTCTTAATCAGTGAAAGATGATCACAATGAGCACCTTTCTTCTCCTTGTGGTGCTTGGCAGAGTCGTTCTGTCACCTGCTTGCTGAAAAGTCTCTCTTTTGTTGAGTAATTTTCGCTTGATGATCAGGCTTGTAATGACAATTTAAATCACGGTTTAATTTCAGATTTTCGTAGCAGGACGCTGAGACAGTTGGTTTAGCAGTTTTTAAATTAAATGTTAAGTAATGTGAATGTTGAATCTCCGAGCTGCTGGTTGGCAATTTAAAAAGAAATTAATGTTGGATTTTTTAGTATAGAATTGCAAAATGGTTTGGGTTGGAAGGGACTTTAAGGATCATCCAATTCCAACCTCGCTGCCATAGGCAGGGACACCTTCCACTATCCCAGGTTGCTCAGAGCCCCATCCAGCCTGGCATTAAACACTTCCAGGGCTGGACCATCCTCAGCTTCTCTGGGCAATCTGTTCCAGTGCCTCACCACCTTCACAGGGAAGAATTTCTTCCTAAAATCTAATGTAAATGTGCCCTCTTTCAGTCTGATGTCACTACCCCTTGTCCTCTCACTCCATGTCCATATCCAAAGTCCCTCTCCAGCTCTCTTGTAGGCTCATTAGGGACTGGAAAAGGTGCTGAGGTCTCCCCAGAGCCTTCTCCAGGCTGAACAACCCCAGCTCTCTCTGCCTGTCTTCATAGCAGGAGTGCTGCAGCCCTTGGAACACCTTTGTGGGCTCCTCTGGACTCACCTCAGCAGGTCCATGTTGGAGATCCCAGAGCTGGATGCAGTATTCCAGGTGGGGTCTCAGGAGAGCAGAGGGTGAGGGATATATATGAAGGGAATTTTTCATGCACTACAGTACAGGCACAGAAAATAATAATAATAAAAAAAATATTCCTGTATATTCAGGTAGTTAAAAATCCTCAGGATCTCAATCAAAGTCAGGCTGTTGCAGTCTGGCTGCCTCAGACCTTACAGAAAGTGCTGTTCTGCCTTAAGCTGCTCTGAACCCAAAGTGGGCACTTTGATGATGTGGGGTTTGGAGAGGGATGCCCTGGATGAGGATGCCCTGCACGGGGATGACCCAGAGCTGCAGCAGGAAGAGTCTCAGTGCTGAGGTCCCTGGCTGAGCACACTGAAGGTGACTTTTGACCTCTCCCTGCTGTGGAAGGCAAAGGGCAAAGCCAGGCTGTGCTGCCCCTCGAGCTGCAGACACACACACACACAGAGACTGGGTGTTTTGTACAAGGAAACACAAAGCTGCGTTTCTGCAGGACGAGATGAACTACCTCATTTGTTAAATTTGGCTTCTGATTCCTTAGAGCTCTCCTTTACATATCTGCCTGTATGTTTTTAGCAAAATGTAATTCGTATCCGAGTGCCACCTGAACGAGGATTTTGAGAATAATTTATAATCGTGGTAGAGGATCAAAAAGCCATATCAAGTCACTTTGTTAAAAAGGATAAATCTTTATTGAATGAAATGACTCCACTAGTCTTGTTTTCTCTTTTGGTACTGAAATGCAATTATCTTACATGTAAACACTGCACCAAATAAATTGGTTTGGTTTTTTTTTTAATAGTTTTCCTTAGTTGTGCTTTATATCTGTTTACTTGGATTTTTTTTTTTGTTTTGGAAGCAGTTGCCGGATTCAGGGTATGAAGTACTTTGAGAGTCTGATTAAAAAAACCAAAACCAACAACAAAGAAACAACTCAAGGGGGTGAGCCAAGAGATTATTTTAATTCCAATATTTCAGGTCCTTGAACAAACCCAGGGAAAGAGAGCAGGATCTCCAGGGATGCTGAGTGTCTTTGGTGGCTGGGTCTGATGAAGTCACTCTGATTTAATTGAATTAAATAAGGAAGTTTAGCCTGCAGGCAGTGGCTTGAGGGAGTCGCACCCTATTCTGTCATTCCACCTCAGTGCTGCCTGCAGCAATGTGTCCTTGCCTCTCCTCTCTAGGTGTGAGATGGGTGTTTTCAATAGCATTTGTGCATCAAGTGCACCCTGAGGGATTGGGGGTGGGCTGTGAAATGGCCAAGGAGTTTAAAGTACTTTTAAAACAGAAATCAAAAAATTAGGTTGTTACAGGTATGAGGCGCTTTTTCTGTGGCTTCTGACTTGCAGCACTGCGAGTCAATAATAGCAAAATAATGGGCTGGAAGAAAGGGGAAAGTGGCTGGAGTGTACAAGAAGGTGAAGGAACCTGGATGTTGGGGTGAATGCTGCACCAAAAGCTGCACAAGCTGCAGTTCCATGCCACAGGGACACACACTTTCTGTCATATCTAGCCTGAGGAGAAGGCTTCTCTTGTAAGAAACTTGGAAATTCCTACATCACACACTGGTATGAGCAGTATTTTTTCTAGCTGGATGCAGACATTACTTTTGGTTATTAAACCAAATCTTCCGTGTGAGCGATGTCATGAACACGGTGTGTGATATGTTTTGCATCGGCTCCTGTGAAATGAAAGAGCCTTTGGGAAGGTTCTCCTTGCCCTGGGGAGGGAAAGGAGAAAGTCAGCAGAGCACAGGCTGAGACACCCTTGTAACGTTTAACATCCTGGGAGCTTTCTTTCCTTTTGCACATCCAAATCCTGCCCTCTAGTGAGTTGCCCATCAGCGCCGAAATTTCAGGTGCTGCTGCAGACAGCTGAGAGGAATGAGCCTCTTGGCCTCCTGCAAATCAGACAGCTGGGAAAGGAGACTGAACAGAGCCAGTGCCATCCTCTGCATGCACCAGTCACACAAAGAAAATAAACTTTATTCCCCTTCTAGGCTGGAATGGTTTCATGCCTGCTGTGTGCTCCCTCTCTCCCTCCTGGGCTGAGACTTAGTGGTGACACTTAGCCAGAGGTGTCTTTTAGGTGACAGCAGGAAAGAGAACGACCCCAGCGAGACAAAAAACACAAAGGGAAGTGGGAGATCACAAGTGTCACGCACTAAGCTTCATTGAGGAAAGCTAGATAATTTGATTTCTATTGTTTGTGGAATATACAGCTTCCATAATTAAAAAGAGAGAGAAAAAAAAAACCCAACAAAACATATAATTCTCAGTGTTAGCTTTTTAATGGTTATTCCAGCAAATGCACAAAGTTCATAAAGAAAATGTTTAAAAATGGGATAATGTTTATTTAATCACAACTCCCCCAGTGGAGCTCTTTATGCAAAGGCAGCTGTTTGTGTGTAACTGATTATGGAAAATAAAGAAAAACTGAACACTAGGCGTTAGTGTTAGAGGTCTGGGCTGACATTACATTTTTATGTGACTATACTAAATTCTTCAGTAATGCTAGAAGATGAGGAGGAAAAAAAACAACTTATGAAAAACAAATTACAACAAGCTGAATTCTCTCAGGTACTGGCAGGCTTTGCTGAGACGATCAGCTCTTTGGCTGAGATAATTCCTGATTTTAGCAGCTTCAGAGTCCTCCTCAAGGAGAAAGTTTAACTTCTCTTTTTCTTGTAAAAGTTGCAGCATTGAGGTCTGCACGTTTTCTCCAAAGTCATGCAGGACAGTAGACAGGATGATCAGAGGTATCTGATTGGAGAGGCGTTTACTTGCTCCCTGCACGATGGGGGAAAAGAAATGCAAAGTATTAAATTGGTAAAAAGAACTGAAAAATGAAGGGTCTATAGGTAATCTGGTAAAACAAGTGGTTCCAAGGTTTTAAAATGCTAGACTGGCTAACTGTTCAAGAAGGGAGTACCGCTGTGAACTAAAAATTGTTTGCATGCGATGTCTTTTGTGCCTGAAATCTAAAAATTAAGAGTCATGGGGATGTCAACTGTTGCTTTTCTTTCCTCAGCAAACTAAAACCAAGGCCGGCTGTTCTCTGCTCAGCCCTGTCAGCTGTCACTGGGACAGGGAGCACATTCCTGACAAACAGAACTTGTGCAGAGTTTCTGGTGTCCAACCTTCACTGAATGCTATCAATATGTTTAGATGTAGGAAATCAGTGATTTTTCCTAAAGCTGGTAAATTCCTCTATTAGCTGGTGGTATTTAGATGGTATTTCTGACGTGGTTGTCCTTTTAAGACAGCTCTGGAGGAAGCTTTAGGCTTAAGGGGAAATGTCTTCAGCAGTAGTGAGACCAGACTGTGCCTACATTACATCTACTGAGATCCCCATGAGACAATCTCCTGCCTGACCTGACCAACTGCCTGGTTGATTTATGGATGCAAACTGAAATAGATTCACCCAGAAGAGCTTGTGGGGCCCTTCCCCCATGGACATCCACAGGGTTTGGGGGTCCACTTGGTGCTTTTGGGCAACATGAGGTTCTAAACTGTCACCCTGAATTTTCTGCCTTCTGTCTTTGTGCTGCAGATTCTCAGGCAGCTTCATGCAAACAATGTGTATTTTTAGAATGTTTACATGCTTCTCCTCTGAGAGAGATGATTGATGGTGATGTCCACCATCCAGGTTAAAGAGGTGGGCCCTGTGGTGGCCAATCTCTTGACCTTTGTACATATGTATATAAATGGAGTCAGATTTTTGGATAAACGGTGCGTTCCCTTGAACTGCTGCTGGTGTGGCATCATCTTTCTGTCCCTGAAATTGGGACATCCTGGCCTCAGCTATCACACTAAACCTCTCCCAGCTCTGGGAAGTGGCTGCCTCCAGCCCTCCTGGTGCTGGATGAGCACTTAGACCCAAGTGCCTGGCTGCAATTGACAGTTTCTGTCTTTGTAGTACAACTTGAAAACAGCATAAGTAGGTTTTATGGGCAGCCGTGGACACTTAAGAGCTTCCATCTCATCCAGACTGTATTTGGCCTTGCATAATTCAGTCCCATAGAGCTGTGGTGCCCTGGCATTTTAGGGTTTGTTGAAAATGGCTCTCAGGGCATTTACAAAAATATTTAACTGCAGATATAGGCATAGAGCAGAGTGTGTAGCAAGGTGGGGTGGAAGTGCTTATGCACTTCTGGCTTTGTTTCTTGTTGTGTGAAAGCCAATGGTTTTCTCTTCATCAGCCTGAGCAGCCTGACCATTTATAATTGCAGGAATTTGTCACAAAGCCTGCTCTTGGAATTCCAAGTGAGCTGCCACCTACCTACCTTCCTAAGTTATTAATATTGAACTTGTTGCTTTCTGAGGGAGGATTACAACAAAGTGAATCTTGATACTGCGTGCTCTCTTTTCTGTCTTTCTTTAACAGGATCTTTTGTTAAAACACCCCATTTGTCTTCAGAGACTTCACTTACAGGGTGCTGTCTGCAATGCAGCAGATGCACTCTGATCTCTACAGGCAGGTGATATATTTTAATGTAACATTTTATTATTGCTCCTCCTGCTGTAGCAGTCTAGGACCTGACCGCAAGCCACTGACACCCCTTTCTGCTGGCTGCAGGAATGTGCAGAGTGGCTTGAGGCTGACCTGAGCCAAGCTGGGAGGTAACTAACAAGTGATTTAGGAGCCAGCTGTTCCTCTGGCACCTTCAGGCTTTTCTAATCACCATATCCTGCCTCCTGCAGCCTGCTGATGCAACCCAGCTTTGCCCTGACACTCTCACCACTGGCCAGAAGCTCCAAATAGTTTGTACAGAAGCTAAGCATGGACCTGAATGAGGCAGTGAGACACCCCCCTGGCTGTTCCCTGCACAGTGCTAGTGAGCCATTCAAGGCTGGATTGACTCCAGCAAGATCTGGCTGAGGGGGTTCCTGGGGTAGCATTCAGGGGGGCAGCAAATCTGCTGTATCACAGCCTGGGAACTCACAGAGAAGTAGGCACTGGTGTGAGAAAGCATGTCCACGACAACAGAGGGCTCCTTTGAATCAGAAACCTGCAGATTTTTCCCCAAGGGCGCGGTGCAAGCCATTTCTGCCCTAAGAGCATTCAGATCACCAAGGTAAAGGTCGTCCTGGCAGTACACGATTTTCTCCATTTTAAACTGTGCCCGGATATGGCTTTCAGCCTCTGCTGCTTGTTTCTCTCTAATGTCTTCAATTTTCACCTAGGAAAGAAAGGAACAAGAAGTTCTGAGACGTTTGCTTCCTTTGGGAAGGTGCCAGTGCTCAACAGTGTCCCCAGGGAATGGCAAGGTGGGCAGAGTGTTCAACTGCCCTTGTGCAGCACTGTCTAATCCCAGAACATGGGGATATGGAGTACAGCTTTGGATTGTGGTCTCTCTGTTGTGAAAGAGCAGGAAAATGTGGCAGTTTTGTCTCTTCCTTATACACCAGTGGGATCAGTCCAAACCTGGTGCTTGAAACCCAAAGGAAAATATCTGTTGTCAGCAAACCAACCCTGTGTAACCCCTCTCTGCCTGATGCTTTTATTGCAGCCACCTGACACTTCTACTAAATTTTTGATACTTCCATCTAAAAGTCTGTGGGCAGCAAAGTTCCCTCAGTCATGCTCAAATTCCCTTAAAATGCTTTCCTAGCATCTCTAAGAAAACACCTCATCTCTTTTCTCATGTCCAGTGTTTGCCAGATCTTCATCCCTCTTCACTCCTCTCACTGTGTTACACCAAAAGACCCCGCCTGAACACCTCTGTGTTTGGATGAAATAATTTATTTGTTCACTGTCTGGTTGGCCTGGGAGTTCAGCAGGATTTGGCCATGCAAGTGAAACAGCAAACCACCTATTTCACTCACATTTGCCTCTGAGTTTCCTTTTTCAGCAGCCCACTGTGAGTGGACTTTGTTTCCTGGCTGCCAGCATTGCTTCTCGTCTTTTCCTCAAAGCTCTTTCTGAGAAAAGGCCTTCAAGGACCTCCATATCACTGAACTCCACCCCAAAACATGCCAATGCCCAAACTCTGAACAGCCATCTCCTAGTTTTTTCATGGCTGGGTGATTTTTGGTTTGTCTGCTCCTGCTAACTTTCATCAAAGATGAGATTCCTGCACTGGCTAAAACCCTGGCTTGCTTTGAGAGAGGGAAAACCAGTTCAGCACTCTGACAAATCATTGCAGGACTTAAATCTGAAATTAAAGTTAAAATGTTCAAGGTAGCCACACCAGGTTTTCTTTGCATTGTGTTGCAAACGTCAAGAATGTGAGCAGAATGAATAAAGAACATATATATTAGATCTTGTCAAAGTTGTGCAAAATGCACTTTCATTAATGCCATTATAATCATGCCATCATTGTCTGGCTCTTTCTTATTTTCCTGCAAGAAATTCCACACTTGCATAAGGGTAATGCAGTGAGACGGGCACCATCAGCATGGATGCATTTACAAATGCCATTCTGTCTTTTGGGAATCTCAGTTTACAGGTGGTACCTCCCTCACCTTGGCAGCTCTGCTCAGATTGTGAAAATTAGCAAAATGCTTGTTGGCGAGTTCCGTGAATTTCTCTTCAACCAGTCCTAAGGGAAGAACAGAGAGACAAAGCCAGGTAAGCAAGTGATGGTTTTAAGGTATTGTTAGTATGAAACTTGGGAGATTACTCATTTTCTGTATTCATGGAGAAATAGCTGAGCTGCTGTATGGTGCACTCTGCCTTTATGACACATACAAACAAGTAGAGATTTAGATTCTCAGGTCCAAGAGTGTGACCACCTAACACCAGGTACCACCAGTCCTTGCTGTGTTATTTATTATGTAGTTATTTTCAAACTCCCTTCCAAGAGCCACTGGGAAAAGTATTAACAAGTGCTGGAGGCCACGTGTAGAGATTGGCTCTAGAGAAGGGGCAATCCCCAAGCTGAACCAGATTTACTTCCACACTCTGAAGGATCCTGAGATCATCAGTGAGAGCTGATGATTTTCTCCTGGAAAATAAACTTTTCAGGCCCAGCAGTGCTCCCCACACAAGAGCCTGGGCCATACCCATCGCTTTGTTCAGGATCTCCATGGCTGGCTGCTCCAGTTCTCTGATCTGCTCTTTTATGATGTCCTCAAAAGTCCTGTAGTTGCTGAAGCCTGGGAACTCCCTCCCACGGTACTGGTCTTCGTATTTCCACACTCTATCAGGGACAGTTTTTTTGGCTGTAACGATAAAATAACATTGCTTCGCTACTAAATCACTCAATGTATACATTTCAGGTTTAAAAACGAAGTCAATTTCTCCTCTTTGAGTTGTTCTTGAGAGGAAAAACTACTGAGATGGTTTTTTGTTACAACAGAACAGAGCTAACACCCGAATGAGCCATCTCACACATTGCATCAAGCATCTGACTGAGAGAAATTATGATGGGCTGCAAAAATTCTGGTTCTTCTTGGTATTTTTACCCTCACAGAAGTAGCTGGCCATTACCAGTCACTTCCAAGTTTAAAAAAGACCCTGAACAAAAAAAAATCCCCAAGCTCACTAAACACTTTTTGAAGGGAATCTACTGTTGACTAGTTATTTTTATTTAGGATACCACAGTCAATATTTCTTTGTTGATATTATACAAATTTGCTAATTTTTTTTGTATGAGGTATCACCTTAGCCCAGAGCTAAAGTGGAACAAACCCCATCTAGATTCTAAAACATTAATAAAAATTATAAAATAAAAACATTATTATTATTATTATTAATAAAACATATTATCTAGATTGTTATTAATTATTCTTATTCATTGCTATTGCTGTAATTTAGAAGAATGGTTCAGGAAATCAGCAGCAAATTCTGTGCCAGGGTCTTGATTTTATTGCTGTGCTGAGAGAAGAGGGACAAGCACTGACCACACTGTAATGATATAATTTAACACAAATTCTGCGTCCCCAAAACACCACCACAGACGGATGCTCCTGGCCTCTTGCTCTTAACTTTCTTGAAAAATATTTACTGAAGAGGCTGTGCCTGGGCTTAAAGGCAAGGGGCTGGGCTCTCAGGTGAGCTGCCAGGATGGGCTCTGTGCTTACCCCTCACAGTGAACTCCAGGAGAGTCACGCCCCACGTGCGGAATTCCTTGCGGATCCTGGTGAACAGCCTGACTTCATCTCCAGACAGCTCCTCCTCCCCCCGTGTGGTCCGACAGATTTCTTGGTTAAAGAGCTTGATCAGCTGCAGTGAATGGAACAACAAACAGGCAATTTAGTGGAGTTTCATCTCTTCAGACTGTTTTGAGGAGCGTAAGTAAATCTGCAGTTGTTTGATGTTAAAGCAGGGACACAGTTAATTAAAAAAATCCCTTTCTTATTCTTTTATGCTCTTAGCTCCTGCTTGGTTTGTGGTTTTTATTTTTTTATTCCACTCAAACTGCCACAGCTAGAGGAGAATAAACTTGATACTCTTTTCTTTTTCTCCCTGCAGACTTTAAAACCATTTATTAAACTCTAATAGGCCAGACTTGCATGAAATCTGATGAGCTTCCATAAACACCTCTAATGCCTACTGAAGGCTTACTCAGGGAGTCACTCCCTGACATGAGGCACTTAGATGGACTTGCAAACCACATTTTGATATCAGGAATACATTTGATCTTACGAGTGCTGCAAACAATGGGTACCCCCTTCAAAGTGTTGAACAGACTGGAGTTTAAGTTTTCCCTTTCTGAGATGCTTGACTCTCACCTAGTCAACCAAGTTGTTTAGTTTTCTTCTCCCATAATCACAGGGGAAAAAAAATTGCTAGAAGGGGCCACGAGTTCCTGTGGTCCATTATTTTTGCAGGTGTGGTTTGTCTTTGTGACCCTCATTGAAATGATGGATACCACAAACTTCCCATGGTGGTCCATGCTGATGTTTGGACCATTTCAGGCAGTTTCTTTTTCTCCCACAGTCACCTGCTTGGTTCTGCTCTGTGACCAACACTGATACTTACATCTGTGAGGAAAAACAGCTTCTCAGACTCTGTTTGGGGTGTGCCTCTATTGTACCTTTGCAGATCCAGTAATGTTTTTTGGAGGATGTCACGAATTTGGCTCTCCAGCGCTGGCATAGTTTTCTGGGGAGGAGACAGTGAAGAAGGACACTGAGATGGGTTGAACCTTTTTTTGGAAGGAAAACAAAATCCCTCTAAGAGTGACCTGCACCTGCACAGGATCTTTGCTGTTTTTAAAAATCCAAGAGCTTGCTGTCAGTGTCCCATGTGTGATATTGGGATAACATGGAAGAGCAAGTCTGGCCTTTACTGAGGGAATGCAGGAGCCAGGACCTCCCTGAGGGGTCAGGCTGGACCTCACTGAGAGCTGGGCAGAATAGCTGCAAGTCTAGGGCAAGAATTCACCCACAGTGAGCCAAAACTCAATCTCCTCACAGCTTGTGCCAGGGAAGTGGTGACTGCTCAATTCCTGATAAATACTTGATGGAACATGGCTGTTTAGTTGCTTATTTTCTGTAAATTTACATAAATATGGGGTTTTTTTCCTCCTCTGAGACTGAATTTGGATGCTCTCTATATTTTAGCATTTTCTCTTAATTGAATAAGATATATTACGTGCAGATAGATTCATACCAAATAAAACCCTCCAATATCCTTACATTAGTATCTTAAAAAACTAGAACATCTGGATGTTTTGAAGACATTTTCAGTTGAATAGAAATCATTGTCTCAGTAAGCTGACAGCAGAAACTTGTCACCCAGGTGATCAACACTTATAAACAAGAAATATCATGGCTGCCATTGAAAAGGCAGGAATTATGAGTCACAAATAGATGAAATAATTTGCTTATTGGTGATCTGCAGTTAAAAGGCAGATCTTAGGACAGAGCATGAGGGTTTTCTCCGCCTCTCAGTTCAGTTTGTTCTCAGATCACTGAGTTGAAGGATCCTTAAGCATATAAAGATGAAATCCAACTGCAGCCCAAGGTTGAAGAGTTGAACTTGTTTTTAGGTAGTAACTGATACAAACAGCTCAGTATAGGACCTCTGTTACTTACAATAATGTGTTTCACAAGTTCATTTGTGAGCTTCTCTGCCAGATGGGGGATAGTAGCCTTTCCTTCTTCCATAATAGCCCTGTGAAAGAAAAAAGGAAAAGGTGGGTTTGGATAGCCAGGCTGTGCAGGGCAAGGAGGCACCACTGATGCTCTGCTCTGCTTTCACTAATTCTATTTCACAATTTTGAGTAAAGAAAGGCTCTCTGGGCTGTGCTGGTGCAGATGTGGTGACAGCCCAGGACTCTCTGGGCACGTTTATTCAAGAGTTGTTTGACAGCTACTGACCGAGCAAAGGGAAAACAGAGAAAAATCTGAAAAATGGAAATTCTAACAGCAGATTAATGTGCTGTTTCATTATTTCCTCAAGTGTGAAGTTCAGTGATTCAAAGCCCTTGTCAGCTGCCATTCTCTGTATTATGATTGATTTGCTGCTGAGTCATCTGGGCAGCCTGTGCCCTCAGCACAGCCTTTCTTTCTCATGCTGGTCCTCTACCTTTTCCAGTGAACAGAAATACTTCAGTGCCTGACTTGAAGTGCTCAGATGCTTTAACTTGAATTCTTTGGGACTATTTGCGACTTCTGAAGTTTATAGCACTTCCCCCATGTAGTTTGCATCAAAAAATAAGTAAAAAAAAATTTTAAAAAGTTTATTCAGTGTGTAAAAATCTTCTGGGTTACTGAAACACAACCCTACATGGGTAATGAGAAATATTGAGTATAACTAATAATATATAGTATATAAAGTATATATACTATATATAATTATACTCAATATAAAGTATAACTGTTTGCAACCCCTAAGTTAAATCCCAGCGAATCAACAGGAAGTTTTGAGGTGAGTTTACCAAGTTTTGGATGGGAAACTTTTGTGTGAGGAGTACCTGAAATGTTTGTGATTCTCAAAGAAGTGTCTCTCCTGTTGGAGTGCAGCAGCCAAGGTCAGTCTGTTGTGGATGTCCTGCTGCCCACGGCACTTCACAATCATGTAGCCTTTTTTGAGGGGGATTACCCTGTTTTTCAGGATGTTAACAATGGTGTGCTCGGTCCCCCTGTCCACCAGGTCGGGTTTGGTGAGGATTCCTGCGAAATTAAAAAAGAAAGTTTAACACCAAGCAGGAACGCTCTGTACCATGTGTTATAAAGCAATTTTTTTTTGTATTCTCTCTCCTAGAAAGCTCTCAGCTGCTGGGCTGTAAAACTCACTCTACAGCTGCCCTCCCACCATGCCTTTTGCTTTGCAAATCATTTTTTAACAGGCAGAAAGCAAAGCTTTTTTTACCATTAACTTCAGATCAACTACCATTAACTGAGATTTCCAGCTTCCAGTTATTCATAACAGGAGCACCAGCATGACACTAAACTAAGGGATTCTTGGAGCTGCTCAAGAACTGTGACTAGAAATATTTGAAAGTATATTTCTTTAGGCTGTTTTTCTTTTTTTTCTTTCTTTTTCCTCTTCTTCTAGTAGCTAATTTCACAGATCTAGTGCAGAACAGAACATCAGACCTCATGAGGGGGGGTAAAAAAAGATTTGGCCTCCTTTTCAGCTCATATGTTAAAAATTATCTCACCTATTGTCCTTTCTCCAGTGGGGTCCACCTCTTGAGCCATTTTCAACGCTTCTGTTGTGGCGATATCCACGTTACACGGCACCACCACCAAATTGACAGTCTCCTTGCGGCCAATAAGTTTTTTAAGCAGCATTTTGATCTGCAATTCAACACAGCAGCCAGGAGGTTCAGTGAAATCAGACAGTTGCTTGTAGAATATGACAATTTCCAGCAATATGAGCCACTGCCTGATGACATTAAATGCCACATATGCTGAGGAGAGTGTTACGTGCTAGAGGATGGCATGGAAAGGGGTCAGCAGAAGAATGCCGACTCTTTTCTTATGTCAGGATAAATCCAAACAAATCCAAACATCAGGCATGAATCAGGCCAGACCAATGTTGCTTTAAGCCTGTCTTACAGCTACGTGGAGTTGAACCTCTTCTGCATATATAATCTTTCATTATGGAAATATTAAAGCTTTTGATATCTAATCACATCTAAGAAAATCAGGTTTTAACGTGTAGGTACCCACTTATGGAAAGACAGCAAGCTCGATTATGCTGATAAATCTCAAATTTTTATCTCTGAAAGGAGCACAAATGTCTTTGGCTTATTCTTCAGCGGAATATTTGTAGGAAAAAGCCAAAACTGAAGATGCACATGACATCTAGTCGGCGTTTTTATATGTTTCAATGCCAAACTAAACAAGTTCCTTGTAATTTGTGTTTTGCAGAAGCTTTACAGAGCTCTATTGTGCTTATTCTACAGTAAATTAATTATTGTTTTCCCCTCTGGATTTTGGCAAAGATGCTTCTCTTTTCTACTTCCCACCCATCCCAGTTTCTGACAGGCTGCAATGTTGTAGACTCCATCTCTGGAGCATGCAGACAGCTGGGGACAATGGAAATGTTTGGATTTTATCACAACTGCTGCTTTCTTCTCAATACAATACAAAGATTGCTATCTAACTGTGGCATTAAATTACCCTCCTCCCAGCAAATAAAGCCCAGACAATACGATCTTGTCTCATTTCCATTTGGTACATTTAGTTTAGTTTGGGCTCCTCTTACTCCAAGTTCCCATTTAAAGGTATTTTAGGAGAAACAACACACCCAGCTCCTGCACATCACCCTCACTGCAGGCCTTACCCAACCAGAGTTTTATTTCCATTCTCCAGTTTTGTTGGAACCTTGGGCACTGAGAATTTTAGACTTTCTGTGCTGACAGGCACTGACCCCCAAGAAAACACTTCATTCCACCCGAGGCCGTGGAAAAGGCTTCCAAAATTGAGTGACAGCACTGGGATTATGGGTGTGTAGCTTGAATAGAAGTGTGTAATATCACAGGGTGGAAAACTTAAGAGTTTAAGGTTTTAGAATATAGTAATATATATATATAAAGCAAGATGGAGGTTTTAGGGCATAGGCTAAGTCCTTCTTTTTCACTTTCTGCATGGGTTTGGGTGGTATTTTGTAATTGGATAGAAAATTCCACATTGTGGGCCACGGGTGGTTGGTTATTGGGTTAAAAGTCAAAATAATTTAGGTGTCATTTCATAATTGGACAGTTAGTGCTTAAACGACCTTGGAAAGAGTTAGAGACAGAGCCACTTTTCATTTTGTTAGCCAGAACTCACTCAGCTCAGCTCACTCAGTCTCACTCAACTTGTGAGACTGTGACATAGGTAAGAATTAATAAACATCTGAGTCCGCACACAAACTGTGTCTCACGAACATTTAATTCCAGCTCTAACAGAAGAAAAGAAGATGACAAACCCATACAGTATTTCTTCTAAAAGCAGTCAGAGGAAAAGCAGAGATCCCCTCCACTTATTCTGTTTACTGCACAGAAAGTCTGCTGGGACCCCTCCAGGGATGAGACCCTGGGCACAGATTGGCACATGAGGCTGAGTTTTACCTGGTCCCCGATGTCTTTTGGCTGGTCCCCCACGGCCACCCTGGCAATTCCAGGAAGATCAATTAGTGTCAGATCTGGGACATCAGGGGACTGAACTTCCAGGGAAATTAAGTGCCCGCTGATGGCACTTCTAGGACCGGCCAAATTATCCTGGGCTGTGAGAAGAGCAAGGCAATGAATGCAAGCTTCAAACAATGCATCAAACCAAAGCTGAGCACAAAGACTTTGAAAAATACAAATTACCACCTAAGGTTCTTTCAGGCTTGTCTTTTTCTTTCAGATCCAGCCACACACTTAAACCCACTTATGCAAAAATCTAAGGAAATTATTGTGCAGAACAAGTTGATGTGAAGTCCTGTTGGAATATGACCTGTAATATTTTACAGACCTGATATTTATGGACTCTTGTGTATGCAGACAAACTACATGTAAATAAACCACAACAAAAGGGATCAGATAAAATACTGGTCAGCTGTAGAAATGATTCCTCAACAACAAGAGACTTTGTAAACATTAATTAATCCTTGTATGCTGTGAAAGAAAAATGGGTGTTGTTCTATATTCTTCGCATTTTGATAGGGAGATTGAGAGTAAAATGTCCCAGATGCTACAAGGCAATAATGCTTGAACTATGAACACAGAGAGGCAAGGAAACTCCACACTCATTCTCATAAGAGATTTTCAGCTCTTTAATTACCTTACTTAATTCATACCAATTGCCTGGCCAGTTTTGAGAATATCCAAATAATGTATTGACAAGCTAATTAAAAAAAATTAGAAAGAATAACAATTTGCAGAGCTGTGCTTGTCAAGGAAGTAAGGACAATCCAACTTTCACATTTAGGGCAAGTTCTTACTGCCCTGTGGGGAAAGAACACTGATTTCTTACCCAGCATGAAATGCCACAACAGTAAAGCTGAGACACGTGAAGGGCAGTGACTGAGCCCATGGTCACAGTACCTGGCAGAAACTCTCTGTCCTCCATTCTGCCTTCGTGCACTTTTCTCTAAAATAATATTTCCAGCCAGAGACACCTCAAGCACTCTCTGGGTTTTTGAACTGACGACAGGAACCATTTAGGTTCCATGTTTTCAATTTGACAGACAACCTTCCCCAAACCAGGAAGACACCACCCAGGTAAGGACAGAGCCTGAGCCTTTATCATGGATCAGGATAAAAGGATCATGGATCTAGTGGGTGGCATCCCTGCACGAGGTGTTGGGACTAGAAGACCTTTAAGGTCCCTTCCAATCCAGGCCACTCTGGGACCATCATCATAGATCATCTCCATCAGTGAAGCACTGGTACAACTCCCTTGAGAGTTTTGCTGACCCAGCTCCCTCTGCTCTGAATCCAGCTCTCGGTGTTACTCCACAATCACTGTGGATGCTGCTCAGTCTAAGAGGAGGATTCAGAGGAGTTGGAGCCAGCCAAATCCACTCACCTTGCCTTATTGCCCTGTCCACCTCAGAGGCATTCTGGAGCTCCATGGTGAAATTTTTGTAGGAGATCTTCCCTTGCCATGCTCGGCCTTCAGGCAACCTCTTGAGTTTAAGTTCCAAGGGACACCGAGTGACAATACCTGCAGGAGTTCCAAAGGCAGAGGGTGTGCATGAAACACGGCCTTGGAGTGTGTGCTGTACACAGGGTTGCCTAAGGTTTCACACAAAAAACATGGAAATGCTCCAAGAGATGCTGCCAGAGGGGACTTGTCCAACCTCCTGCTCAGAGCAGGATTGTCACCAGTGCTAGATGAGATCAACCATGGCTCTTCCCAGACCTGAAGACCTCCACAGATGGAGTTTTGCTCCTCTCTGGATGATCTGTTTCAGTGCTGCAACTAAATCCCATGAAAAACCTTTCTATAACTCCAGCCTGAAAGACTAGGTGATATTGTAAACTCATATGGAACTTGCAGAATTTATATGTGCAAAAATACACACACACAGAGCTGGAAAGAGGATCTTCTTGAGCTATGAAGTGTTCCAACAATCATTTCTGACTTAAATAATGCTTTGAGATCTTTGTACACTTTTTACACATAATAATAATAAAGGTATCTGTAAGAAAATGTTGTTTTAAAAACCCAAAACAACCCCAAAAGCAAATTTAAAAACTGTTTTTCCGTGTGAAATTAATATTCTGCTGCACTGCTGCTTTCTGGGAAATGCACAGAGTCAGTCATGCTTCTTGCTCCTAGTTTCCTGACCACCTGGAACATGTGCCTTGGATTTACCCTGTGGTGCCTCACTTGCACTTCCATTTCTCAGTCATGGAGTTATCCAATTCTAGACCAAAAAAAAATAAAGGAAAAAAGAAAAAGTCAGGCAGTTCTTATTTTATCCAGACCAGTTCATAAATCCNTCCACCTCTCATCAAAGTGAAAATGTGGGAAAGTGAATTGTTACCATTGCCCCTGGGGAGAGGAACACCAGACAGGGCTTCGAGGACAGAACTTTTCCCGGAGCTCTGGTCTCCAATCACCGCGATCGCAGGCAAGGACAAGTCCTTTTCTATCCCAAGAGCTCTCAGGCTGTCCACAAGATCAATGCAGGGTCGGATCTTCTCCTCATATTGGTTGTACAAGGTGTGTTCTGCAGCCTGTTAAGAGTTAAACTTACAATGAATTTTCCATAATGAAAGAAAAAAAAAAAAAGAGATGCATTTTCTATTCATCGTTCTTTAGTAAAAGTTATTTACTGGCATCAAACTCTATTTCATATCACTGTGCATCCTTGCACCTCCATGTAATAAACATGTGCCTGTAAATATGAAAGAAACAGCTGAGGTTGGCTCACAGACCATCCTTAGTACAAATAGCAAATTTTGGAAGCCATCCTGAGAAGGCAAAGAACACATTACTAAGTGTGCTTTGTTAATTTTTTTCTAATAACAGTTTAATAACTGTCGTTTTGTTCCACTCATCCAGAGATGTACTGAAGCATGTGTATGCAAATGAAGACTGATCCCAGAAATCACTGAATTTGGTAAAAAAATAGCTTCTTACATCTTTGTTTCGGAATTTGAAGGTGCACAGACACCAAAAGAGTTCTGCTCTAACATCCTTAACATGTGGCTGAAATCTTTTAGATCATCATGGCTCTTCCTTCTTTTCCTCATTTTAGGCTCACATAAGGCATGGATATGAGTGGGTTGTTTTAAATGAGTGATTGTTGTCATTTTCTGGGTTTGATTCAGGTCCAGATATTAACGCAGGCTCTTCACTTTCATGAAAACAAACCAAATAATTTCCAGTCTTTGGCAAAACTGGTCCATCTGCTGTTAAATATGCTCAGCTAAAGTATATAAAGATCAGCTTGGTCTCTTCTCCCTGTTCCTCTCTCCATGTTCCAGTCTGACTGCTACATTTAGAGATGCAATTTTGGGAACACCAATATGTTTCAGACATATTGGGCCAGGCACAATCAAACCGAACTTTTTGAAAAGAAAAATTGAATTTTTTCTCCCTAAGTTCTATCCAAGAAAAATACCTCCAGAAGTATGTCTATGGACCAGATGCACTCAAACAAAGCAGATTTTTTGGTTGAGGAAGGCAGAACACATTACTTGAAGCAGGCATTTTTAAACCCTCTTTGGTTACCCACTCTCTTCACTACAATGTTTAATAGCTAGTAAACTCTCAAAAAACTTCAATAACTGTGTCACAAACTTAAACCCCATCTGTGTTCAGCGAAAAATATCCAAGCAGGTTATTATTAAACTTCCTTGTGCATTTCTGTTGAGGGTTGGAGAGCCTCAAGAAAAAAACCCTGAGCTTTTATGCTTTCTGTTCAACATTTGTTGCTAGGATGGAAGCAGACACATGTCACATATTAAATTGGCTTCCAGGCTGCAGCCATCTCTTTTTTTCAGACCTGCATTATTAATGCCTGCAGATTAATTGCAGGTACCTCTCTTCCTACTTACATGAAGAGGCCTCATCCCTAAAGCTCTCCTTAGACCTAACAAGTGCAAACTGCCCAAAGAGACAAAGGAATTTATTTTGGGGCACAAAGTGAAATAACAGAGTAAGAGTGAGGAGGATCTGTGCCCTCTTCTTGGCTTACTTTGTCCTCTTCTCCAAAAATCTCATTCTCCAAGTCCTTCTGTTCACATTTAGGTCTTCTCTCAAACACATCCTCTGGCATCACAGCAGCTTCTTCTGGTTCTGGTGGGAGAGGCACTGCAGCGGCTTCTAATGGTTTTACAAAAGAAAATACAAACCCTTCTTTCTTTGGGGTATTTTTGGTTCTTTCAAAAGTGAATGCTGCTTTCTTTTTGTCCATGGTCTGCTGATTTTGTGGGCTTCCACACACGTTGTCCACAAGTGGTTCACGAAACATTGACCACTGCCTGCTCCAACCACTCGGAGGTGCAGCCTCTGAAACAAAACACGGGGCAGTGAGTGACTCCACCTTGCAACAACGACCAGAGCAAAGAAAATCAAACATCACCTTTATTTCCTGATCCAAACCAAGTGCCATGGCTCTTTACAAATCACTAAAATTGGTCCTTCC